>JAVSCE010020491.1:0-260301 GCA_032199065.1 Smutsia gigantea
TCTGCAGGCCGGCCTCACAGGTCACAGACTCCCATGAAAATACAATTCAAGAGGAGAGAACATAGACCCCACCTCTTGGTGACAGGATATCTCAAGTTAATTAAGAGGCTCACCGGGAATGGGTGCTAGGTGCACCAACCTCTGTGCAGTCAAAAATCTGTATAATTTTTGACTTCCCAGAAACTTAACTACTATAACCTACTTTTAACTGGCAGACTTAACCAATAACGTAGAGTCAATTAACATGTTCTGTACTTTATAGGTATTATATCCTGTATTCTTACAATAAACTAGAGAAAATAAAATAGTTTTTCTAACTGTTACAAATCTCCAAAAAAATCTGCAGCATATTTATTGAAAAAATTCCATGGGTAAGGGGACCTGCCAGTTAAAACCCATGCTGTTCAGGGTTAACTATGTATCTAGCCATTTTTGGAAAATACAAGATGACACAGTCAAGTTTAGGAAGCTAGTAAAATGAGCTGGTAAAAATCATGTCAAAATCCCTGTGAGTTAAAAATTATTATTGCCATCATTAAAATAACTACTTGGCTAGTGTTTTCACCCAACCTCCTGGTAAAATTTGAGTGATTAATGCTAAAATTGAGTTGTAATTATGCTTTTCTTTGTCACTAAGGGGAAGCATTTTATTCATCTTTACATCACTTTAAATATTAACAAACATGAATAAGTTCATTGTTTATGCTACTCAAAGCTTTTTTTACATGGCCTTTTTACTAAAAATATGTGAAGTAGAGTATAAATAAGATTAATGGGAAGACTTCATAATAAATACATTGATAAATTCCTCATAATAAACCTGATTTCCTTACCTTCTGGGTATAAAGATCTAAGAGGAGAAAACAGGACTCTAACCCAAGTTATTTATTTGGAAGCTGAAGGTTTCTAGGATCTATGTAGTGTAAAAAAGCAAAGGACCCCATGGAGAATGGAGCCGTATATAAGAAAGTGATCAGGAAGATTTTTATCAGCATTTCTGAATTATTTACATCAAATTGATCTCAGGTATTCTGTTAATACAATTTAAAAACTGCAAAAAGAATTACAAAATACCACATTTTTAATAATGAAGATAAGAACGCCCGAATACAAATACTAGTATAGGATTTACAATTATATGAAGGCTAACACGGTAAATCATGGACACAATTTGTAGCCATCAAATGTCCCATCAGCTACTGGTTTGTGATACAAAATTTGCTGTCGCTACTCTGTTAGATTAAAGTTCACTAAGCTACCTAATGAGGCATTAATAGATATAGTAAGCCCTTTGTCATCACATTTGTACAGTTCCTAAGGAAACAAAGTAATTTTCCTATTGAATATCAAATCCTAATCCTTATGTTGGTACTATACAGGAGGCATATTTTAAAGGAAATAAACATAACATTATTTTCTATTTTTAAGTATCCATAGCTGAATTAAACATTTCACCTATTGAATAACAATAGCATAAAGAGCAAGTTTATTTGGGAACTAATTTAAGTACTATGATCTTGGGAAAAAAATGTTCTGAAATCATTATGCCAAAACCAGTCAGCTTGGAAATTTTGCGTGTGCCAGAAACCCAACTCCGTGTCCCTTGAAAATGGAATGCACTGGTTCTTGTAGCTGAAAGATCCAGGATAAATGTTTCTGTGCAGCTGGTTGCCAGCACGTTAAGTGATGCAGTCAGAGTCTTTCTTCACCATGCATATTGAATGTAGTGTGTCTCTCAAGGAGAATTTATCCAATGTAATAACTGAAAATACTGGCAGCTGCTTTGAAACACTTCAGCAAGGGAAGAAAAAAGAGAGGGAAAGAGAAAGGATAAAAAAGAAATAGGGGCAAATACAATAAATATGGCAAACTTGCTGATAATGTTTGAATCAGTATGATAACTATATAGGGATTCACTACACTCTTCTCCCTGGTTTTGTGAGGTTTTTTTGTTTGTTTGTTTGTTTTGGTTTCTGTTAGATTATTTTTTTATATTTTTTTTTATAATTTATTTTGGTATTATTAATCTACAATTAAATATGCAATATTATGGTTATTAAACTACCCTCTTCATCAGGTCCCACCCACCAACCCCATTACAGTCACTGTCCATCAGCGTAGTGAGATGCTATAGAATCACTACTTGTCTTCTCTGAGTTGTACTGCCCTCCCCGTGCCCCCCCAACATTACATCTGCTAATCATAATGCCCTTTTTTCCCTCTTATCCCTCCCTTCCCACCCATCTTCCCCAGTCCCTTTCCCTTTGGTAACTATTAGTCCGTTCTTGGGTTCTGTGAGTCTGCTGCTGTTTTGTTCCTTCAGTATTTGTCTTTGTTCTTATACTCCACATATGAGTGAAATCATTTGATACTTGTCTTTTTCGGCTTGGCTTATTTCACTGAGCATAATACCCTCTAGCTCCATCCATGTTGTTGCAAATGGCAGGATTTGTTTTCTTCTAATGGCTGAATAATATTCCATTGTGTATATGTACCACCTCTTCTTTATCCATTCATCTACTGATGGACACTTAGGTTGCTTCCATTTCTTGGCTATTGTAAATTGTGCTGCGATAAACATAGGGGTGCATATATCTTTTTAAAACTGGGCTGCTGCATTCTTAGGGTAAATTCCTAGGAGTGGAATTCCTGGGTCAAATGGTATTTCTATTTTGAGTTTTTTGAGGAACCTCCATACTGCTTTCCACAATGGTTGAACTAATTTGCAGTCCCACCAGCATTGTAGGAGGGTCCCCTTTTCTCCACATCCTCGCCAACATTTGTTGTTGTTTGTGTTTTGATGTTGGCCATCCTCACTGGTGTGAGGTGATATCTCATTGTGGTTTTAATCTGCATTTCTCTGATGATTAGTGATGTGGAGCATCTTTTCATGTGCCTGTTGGCCATCTGAATTTCTTCTTTGGAGAAGTGTCTATTCATGTCCTCTGCCCACTTCTTAATTGGATTATTTGCTTTTTATTGTTGAGGTGCATGAGTTCTTTATATATTTTGGATGTCAACCCCTTATCGGATACATCATTTATGAATATATTCTCCCATACTGTAGGATGTCTTTTTGTTCTACTGATGGTGTCCTTTGCTGTACAGAAGCTTTTCAGCTTGATATAGTCCCACTTGTTCATTTTTGCTTTTGTTTCCTTTGCCCGGGGAGATATGTTCATGAAGAAGTCGCTCATGTTTATGTCCAAGAGATTTTTGCCTATGTTTTTTTCTAAGAGTTTTATGGTTTCATGACTTACATTCAGATCTTTGATCCACCTTGAGTTTACCTTTGTGTATAGGGTTAGACAGTAGTCCAGTTTCATTCTCTTACATGTAGCTCTCCAGTTTTTCCAACACCAGCTGCTGAAGAGGCTGTCATCTACCCATTGTATATCCAAGGCTCCTTTATCATATATTAATTGACTGTATATGTTTGGGTTAATGTTTGGATTTTCTATTCTGTTCCACTGGTCTGTGGGTCTGTTTTTGTGCCAGTACCAAACTGTCCTGATTACTGTGGCTTTGTAGTAGAGCTTGAAGTCAGGGAGCGTAATTCTCCCTGTTTTATTCCTCCTTCTCAGGATTGCTTTGGCTATTCGGGGTCTTTTGGGGTTCCATATGAATTTTAGATTATTTGTTCAAGTGCATTGAAGAAAGCTGTTGGTATTTTGATAGGGATTGCATTGAATCTGTAGATTACTTTAGGTAGTATAGCCATTTTGACAATATTTATTCTTCCTAGCCAAGAGGATGGGATGCCTTTCCATTTGTTAGTGTCCTCTTTAATTTCTCTTAGGAGTGTCTTGCAGTTTTCAGAGTACAGGTTTTTCACTTCCTTCGTTAGGTTTATTCCAAGGTATTTTATTCTTTTTGATGCAATTGTGAATGGAATTGTTTTTCTGATTTCTCTTTCTGCTAGTTCATCATTAGTGTATAGGAAAGCAACAGATTTCAGTGTGTTACTTTCTCATCCTGCAACTTTGCTGAATTCAGATATTAGTTCTAGTAGTTTTGGAATGGAATCTTTAGGTTTCTTATGTACAGTATCATGTCATCTGCAAATAGTGACAATTTGACTTCTTCTTTACCAATCTGGATGCTCTGTATGTCTTTGTTTTGTCTGATTGCTGTGGCTAGGGACTCCAGTACTATAAGCACAATGTGAGAGAGGCATCCTTGTCTTGTTCCAGATCTTAGATGAAAAGCTTTCAGCGCCGCTGTTATGTATGATGTTAGCTGGGGGTTTGTCATATATAGCCTTTATGATGTTGTACTTGCCGTCTATACCCATTTTGTTGAGAGTTTTTATCATGAATGGATGTTGAATTTTGTCAAATGCTTTTTCAGCGTCTATGGAGATGATCATGTGGTTTTTGTTCTTCTTTTTGTTGATGTGGTGGATGATGTTGATGGATTTTCGAATGTTGTACCATCCTTGCATCCCTGGGATGAATCCCACTTGATCATGGTGTATGATCCTCTTTGATGTATTTTTGAATTCGGTTTGCTAATATTTTGTTGAGTATTTTTGCATCTACGTTCATCAGTGATATTGGTCTGTAATTTTCTTTTTTGGTGAGGTCTTTGCCCGGTTTTGGTATTAGAGTGATGCTGGCTTCATAGAATGAGTTAGGAAGTATTCCCTCCTCTTCTATTTTTTGGAAAACTTTAAGGAGAATCGGTGTTATTTCTTCTATATGTCTCGTAGAATTCAGAGGTGAATCCATCAGGCCCAGGGGTTTGTTCTTGGGTAGTTTTTTGATTACCAATTCCGATTTCGTCACTGGTGATTGGTCTGTTTAGTTTTTCTGTTTTTGCTTGGTCATCTGGAAGGTTGTATTTTTCTAAGAAGTTGTCCATTTCTTCTATGTTTTCCAGCTTTTGTTAGCATATAGATTCTCATAATATTCTCTTATGATTCTTTGTATTTCTGTGGGGTCTGTCGTGATTTTTCCTTTCATTTCTGATTGTGTTTATGTGTGTAGATTCTCTTTTCTCTTAATGAGTTCATTAGGGCTTATATTCTATTTTGTTTATTTTTTCAAAGAACCAGCTCTTGGTTTTATTGATTTTTTCTATTGTTTTATTCTTCTCAATTTTATATTTATTTCTTCTCTAATCTTTATTATGTCCTCTCATGGTGACTTTGGGCCTCATTTGTTCTTCTTTTTCCAATTTCAGGAATTGTGTCTTTAGACTATTCATTTGGGAATGTTCTTCTTTCTTTAGATAGGCCTGGATTGCAATATACTTTCCTCTTAGAACTGCCTTTGCTGCGTCCCACAGAAGCTGTGGCTTTGTGTTGTTGTTGTCATTAGTCTCCATATATTCTTTGATTTCTGTTTTGATCTGGTCATTAACCCATTGATTAATTAGGAGAGTGTTGTTAAGTCTCCATGTATTTGTGAGCTTTTTTGATTTCTTTCTAAAATTTATTTCTAGTTTTATACATTGGTGATCTGAGAAGTTGCTTGGTAGGATTTCAATATTTTTGAAATTACTGAGGTTCTTTTTGTGGCCTAGTATGTGGTCTATTCTGGAAAATGTTCCATGTGCACTTGAGAAGAATGTGTATCCTGTTGCTTTTGGGTGTAGAGTTCTAGATGTCTGTTAGGTCCATCTGTTCTAGTGTGTTGTTCAGTGCTTCTGTGTCTTTACTTATTTTCTGTCTGGTTGATCTGTCCTCTGGAGTGAGTGGTGTGTTGAAGTCTCCTAAGATGAATGCATTGCTGTCTATTTCCTCCTTTAATTCTGTTAGTATTTGTCTCACATATGCTGGCGCTCCTGTGTTGGGTGCATATATATTTATAATGGTTATATCTTCTTGTTGGACTGACCCCTTTATCATTATGTAATGTCCTTCTTTATCTTTTGCTACTTTCTTCGTTTTGAAGTCTATTTTGTCTGATACAAGTACTGCAACACCTGCTTTTTCTCTTTGTTGTTTGCATGAAATATCTTTTTCCATCCCTTCATTTTTAGTCTGTGTATATCTTTGGATTTGAGGTGAGTTTCTTGTAGGCAGCATATAGATGGGTCTTGCTTTTTTATCCATTCATTTACTCTGTGTCTTTTGATTGGTGCATTCAATCCACTTACCTTTAGGGTGATTATTGATAGGTATGTACTTATTGCCATTGCTGGCTTTAGATTCGTGGTTACCAAGGGTTCAAGGGTTGCTTCTTTACTACCTAACAATCTAACTTAACTTTCTTGTTAAGTTATTGTAAACACAGTCTGATGTTTCTTTATTTCTCTCCCTTCTTATTCCTCCTCCTCCATTCTTTCTATAATAGGTGTTTTATTCTTTGCCTTTAGTTAGTATTTGGATGGTCTGCTTTCTTTGCTATGATTTTATTTTCTCTGGTGACATCTTTTAGCCTTAGGTGTGCTTCCATCTAGAGCAGTCCATTTAAGATATCCTGTAGTGGTGGTTTATGAGACGCAAACTCTCTTAACTTTCGTTTATCTGGAAATTGTTTAATCCCTCCATCATATTTAAATGATAATCGTGCTGGATACAATATTCTTGGTTCGAGGCCCTTCTGTTTCATAACGTTAAATATATCATGCCATTCTCTTCTGGCCTGTAAGGTTTCTGTTGAGAAGTCTGATGATAGTCTGATGGGTTTTCCTTTGTAGGTGATCTTTTTTCTCTCTCTAGCTGCCTTTAATACCCTGTCTTTATCTTTGATCTTTGCCATCTTAATTATTATGTGTCTTGGTGTTGTCTTCCTTGGGTCCCTTGTGTTGGGAGATCTATGAGCTTCGTGGACTGCGAGACTACTTCCTTCCCCAGCGAGGGAAAGTTTTCAGCAATTATTTCTTCAAAGACACTTTCTATCCCTTTTTCTCTCTCTTCTTCCTCTGGTACTCCTATAATGCGAATATTGTTCCGTTTGGATTGGTCACACAGTTCTCTTAATATTCTTTCATTCCTAGAAATCCTTTTATCTCTCTCTGCCTCAGCTGCTCTGTACTCCTGTTCTCTGTTTTCTATTAACAGTCTCTTGCATCTCATCCATTCTGCTGTTAAGCCCATCGATCGCTTGTCTGATTTCTGTATTGTCTTTCCTCAGTTCCCTCACTTCCTCCCTCAGCTCTTGCACATTTCTCTGTAGGTCCATCAGCATGGTTATGACTTTTATTCTGAATTCTTTTTCAGGGAGGCTGTGCATTTCCATCCCTTCAGACTCCCTCTCTGGGGTTGTCTGGTTGATTTTGGTCTGAACCATATTCCTCTGTCTTTTCATGGCTGTATAATTTGGTCACTGATAGTTGCCACGTATGTCAGCTGGGCTCTTTAAGACATTAAAAAGAGAAGAAAAAAAAAGAGAAAAAAAGAAAAAAAGAAGGAAAAAGAAAGAAAGAAAAAAGAAAAAAAGAAAGAAAAGAAAAAACAAAAACAAAACAAAAAACAAAACAAAACAAAAAAAACAAAAAGAAATGCCCACCGGACGTTGATTCTGTGGGAATGCTCTAGGTGGCGCTATTGCCCCACTATTCCACAGCTGTGACTGTGCCGCTCCGCAGGGCCCTTTATCGCTCTGGCAGGGGTGGGAACGAATAGGAGGCTGTTGATCTCAGTGAGAAGTGTTAAGTATGGCTACGCTTCCTCAGTCGCCAGCTAAGGTGTCTGAAACTCCCCAGGACTCCCAGCCTGCTGGGCTGAGTGTGCTGGGGCGATCCGGCTCCTCCGCTGGGCTCCTGTCTCTTTAAGACCGCTGAAGAAAGTGCGCACTTTTCTTTTTTTCCTTCCCGGGAGCCGGCTTCAAGCACCCTGGCGCGTTCCCCGCTCAGATCCTGCCCCTCTGTCTCTCCAATCTCCGCTGCACTGCCCAATGTGGGTCAGCGCTCCCCGCGCAGATCCCCGGGGCTGGCTACTTCGCGGGGTGCACTTCCACCCCCTCCCGGCTCTGAATCCTCTCCTCCCGCCGGGGCGCTGGAGTGGGGGAGGGCTCGGGTCCCGCCGGGTCGCGGCTCCGTATCTTACCCGCCTCTTGGGGTGCCGAGTCCTCCCGGGTGTAGCTGCACGCTGTGTGCTTTCCTGTGTATTCTCGTCTCTCTTTTAGGAATAGATGTATTTTCTGTGTTTTCGTAGATAAATATAGTGTTGGGAGGAGATTTCTGCCGCCCTGCTCACACCGCCATCTTCCCGGAAGTTCTCCCGTCTTTAGGGTTTTTAATGTACGATATCATGTCATCTGCAAATAGTGACAATTTCATTTCTTCTTTACCAATCTGGATGCCTTGTATGTCTTTGTTTTGTCTGATTGTCATGGCTAGGACCTCCGGTACTGTGTTGAATAACAGTGAAGAGAGTGGGCAACCCTGTCTTGTTCCCAATCTTAGATGAAAAGCTTTTAGCTTCTCGCTGTTAAGTATGATGTTGGCTGTGGGTTTGTCATATATGGCCTTTATTATGTTGAGATACTTGCCCTCTATACCGATTTTGTTGAGAGTTTTTGTCATAAATGGATGTTGAATTTTGTCAAATGCTTTTTCAGCATCTATGGAGATGATCATGTGGTTTTTGTTCTTCTTTTTGTTGATGTGGTGGATGACGTTGATGGATTTTCGAATGTTGTACCATCCTTGCATCCCTGGGATGAATCCCACTTGATCATGGTGTATGATCCTCTTGATGTATTTTTGAATTCGGTTTGCTAATATTTTGTTGAATATTTTTGCATCTACATTCATCAGGTATATTGGTCTGTAATTTTCTTTTTTGGTGAGATCTTTGCCCGGTTTTCGTATTAGAGTGATGCTGGCTTCATAGAATGAGTTTGGAAGTATTCCCTCCTGTTCTATTTTTTGAAAACCTTTAAGGAGAATGGGTGTTACTTCTTCTCTATATGTCTGGTAGAATTCAGAGGTGAATCCATCAGGTCCGGGGGTTTTGTTCTTGGGTAGTTTTTTGATTACCGATTCAATTTCGTTGCTGGTCTGTTTAGTCTTTCTGTTTCTTGCTTGGTCAATCTTGGAAGGTTGTATTTTTCTAAGAAGTCCATTTCTTCTAAATTTTCCAGCTTGTTAGCATACAGATTCTCATAATATTCTCTTATAATTCTTTGTATTTCTGTAGGGTCCGTCGTTATTTTTCTGTTCTCATTTCTGATTCTGTTTATGTGTGTAGATTCTCTTTTTCTCTTAATAAATCTGGCTAGAGGTTTATCTATTTTGTTTATTTTTTAAAGAACCAGCTCTTGGTTTTATTGATTTTTTCTATTGTTTTATTCTTCTCAATTTCATTTATTTCTTCTCTGATCTTTATTATGTCCCTCCTTCTGGTGACTTTGGGCCTCATTTGTTCTTCTTTTCCAATATCAGTAATTGTGTCTTTAGACTATTCATTTGGGATTGTTCTTCCTTCTTTAAATAGGCCTGGATTGCAACATACTTTCCTATTAGAACTGCCTTTGCTGCATCCCACAGAAGTTGTGGCTTTGTGTTGTTGCTGTCATTGTTCTCCATATATTCTTTGATCTCTGTTTTAATTTGGCCATTGACCCATTGTTTATTTAGAAGAATGTTGTTAAGTCTCCATGTATTTGTGGGTCTTTTTGTTTTCTGTCTACAATTTATTTCTAGTTTTATACCTTTGTGATCTGGGAAGTTGGTTGGTAGAATTTCAGTATTTTTGAATTTACTGAGGTTCTTTTTGTGGCCTAGTATGTGGTCTATTCTGGAAAATGTTCCATGTGCACTTGAGAAGAATGTGTATCCTGTTGCTTTTGGGTGTAGAATTCTGTAGATGTCTGTTAGGTCCATCTGTTCTAGTGTGTTGTTCAGTGCCTCTGTGTCTTTACTTATTTTCTGTCTGGTTGATCTGTCCTTTGGAGTGAGTGGTGTGTTGAAGTCTCCTAAAATGAATGCATTGCTGTCTATTTCCTCCTTTAATTCTGTTAGTATTTGTTTCACATATGCTGGCGCTCCTGTGTTGGCTGCATATATATTTATAATGGTTATATCTTCTTGTTGGACTGACCCCTTTATCATTATGTAATGTCCTTCTTTATCTCTTCCTACTTTCTTCATTTTGAAGTCTATTTTGTCTGGTACAAGTACTGCCACACCTGCTTTTTTCTCTTTGTTGTTTGCATGAAATATCTTTTTCCATCCCTTCACTTTTAGTCTGTGTATATCTTTGGGTTTGAGGTGAGTCTCTTGTAAGCAGCATATAGATGTGTCTTGCTTTTTTATTCATTCTGTTACTCTGTGTCTTTTGATTGGTGCATTCAGTCCATTTACATTTAGGCTGATTATTGATAGATATGTACTTATTGCCATTGCTGGCTTTAGATTTGTGGTTACCAAAGGTTCAGGAGTAGGTTCTTTACTATCTAACAATCTAACTTAACTTTCTTGTTAAGTTATTTAAACACCATCTGATGTTTCTTTATTTCTCTCCCTTCTTATTCTTCCTCCTCCATTCTTTGTATACTAGGTGTTTTATTCTTTGCCTTTAGTTAATATTTGGGTGGTCTGCTTTCTTTGTTATGATTTTATTTTCTCTGGTGACATCTTTTTAGCCTTAGGAGTGCTTCCCTCTAGAACAGTCCTTTTAAGATATCCTGCAGTGGTGGTTTATGAGAGGCAAACTCTCTCAACTTTTGCTTGTCTGGAAATTGTTTAATCCCTCCATCATATTTAAATGATAATCGTGCTGGATACAATATTCTTGGTTCGAGGCCCTTCTGTTTCATTATGTTAAATATATCATGCCATTCTCTTCTGACCTGTAAGGTTTCTGTTGAGAAGTCTGATGATAGTCTGATGGATTTTCCTTTGTAGGTGATCTTTTTTCTGTCTCCAGCTGCCTTTAATACTGTCTTTATCTTTGATCTTGGCCATTTTAATTATTATGTGCCTTGGTGTTGTCTTCCTTGGGTCCCTTGTGTTGGGAGATCTGCGGGCTTCCGTGGACTGCAAGACTATTTCCTTCCCCAGCAAGGGAAAGTTTTCTGCAATTATTTCTTCAAAGACACTTTCTATCCCTTTTTCGCTCTCTTCTTCCTCTGGTACTCCTGTAATGCGAATATTTTTCCGTTTGTATTGGTCACACAGTTCTCTTAATATTCTTTCATTCCTAGAGATCCTTTTATCTCTCTCTGCCTCAGCTTCTCTGTATTCCTGTTCTCTGATTTCTATCCCATTAACAGTCTCTTGCATCTCATCCTTTCTGCTGTTAAGCCCGTCGATCACTTGTCTTATTTCTGCATTGTCTTTCCTCACTTCCCTCACTTCCTCCCTCAGCTCTTGCACATTTCTCTGTAGATCCATCAGCATGGTTTTGACTTTTATTCTGAATTCTTTTTCAGGAAGACTGTGCATTTCCATCCCTTCAGGCTCCCTCTCTGGGGTTGTCTGGTTGATCTTAGTCTGGACCATATTCCTCTGTCTTTTCATGGCTATAGACATGGTCGCTGGTAGGTGCCACGTATGTCAGCTGGGCTCTTTAAGACCGCCTCGGGGAGTGCCGAGTCCTCTCAGGTGCAGATGCAGGTTATGTGCTGTTCTGCATCTTCTGGTCTCTTTTTTAGGAATTGTTGTACTTGTTGTATTTTCATAAATACATATGGTTTGGGGAGGATATTTCCGCCGCCCTGCTCATGCCGCCATCTTCCCAGAACTCTCTTTTGTGAGTTTTTCCAATATTTTTAAATTTAAGTTTTAATTTATGAAGGACTGCTCCAGAAAAATGAGGAGATGGATCAAGGAAGAAGACAGCACAGGATCAAGGATGCAAGACCACCCAGAGGAGTGGTAAGATCCAATGATGTCCAGGTGCAACAGGCCTAGAAGACAAAGACCCGAGCAGAGGATCTACACTACAAAGAGCAGAATAAAGTGGTAACGAGTTGGGACTGATAGATGGTCAGACATGTTAAACCACTTGGAAAAGCTGCTTAAACCTGTACAGCAGATCTAGTAACGCTTTTAGAGAAATAAGAATAGGTGTATATAAATTTCAAGACGGAAAAAAATAAGGCAGTTTTTAATTCTAAGAAAATTTTTTAGAATACAAGAAAGAAAACATAGTTATAGTAGCATAGCAAGCTATCGAGTTAAATATATTTTCTTACATATTTCTTACATATGCACAAACCTTAAAGGTTAAGAACTTGAAGCCCCAAATGGGTAGGTGCCATGGCCTGAGGTCAACCCAAGGACACCTCACACAGCCCCTGAACCCTTCTGTCAAGCCCCCAAAAAACCCAGTGCTTAGGTCTGTGCCATAGTGATACCAACGGAGGGTGGGATATGTTACTGCAATAGCCTACTCACTACCCAGAGCATCCGGGGCTGGGTGGTGGTTTAAGGGAGCTCCACACAGTTTAAAGAGTGGTTCACAAACCTTGGTGACAAAAGAATCACCTGGGGAACCTATTCAAAATAGATTTGTAGGTTCTTCTCCAAAACTGCTCATACAAACCTCTGGAAGCAGAGCCTGGATAACTGGAGTCTTTAGTGAGCTCTCCTGGTGATTCTTACATAGATGGCCCTTGTCCCACACACTGAAAAACACTGCTTGAACCGCTCCTGACAGGCTCTATTCTTCTAACCCAGCAGTTCTCAAAATGAGATTCCCAGTCTAGAGCACTGTGAGCGCCTGCAAATTTGTTAGAAATGCAGATTCTCAAACTCTACCCCAGATCAGAAACTAATTAGGTGGGACACAGCAACCGGAGTCCCTACAAGTCCTCAGGATCATTCTGTGCACACGAAACTATGAGAAATAACGTTCTCATCCATTCTGATTGAAGTTCTCAGGCTTGCTCCACGGTTCCAGCACCGTGGGAAGCAAGCCTCCCACACACTTATGATTCTGTCCTGAGTACTCAGCCAAGCCCCCAGTTCGTCTTTCACCACAGCCTCCACCTGTTCTCAGTCCTCCCGGGTTCTAAGCTGGTAGCTTGTTCTCCAGCCCTTTGCCTGACACTCTCTGGATTCTCTGGCTTTTGGTCTCCATCCCTCTCTGCCCATGATGTGGTTCATAAGAAATGATCTAGTTCTCACGTAGTTTCCATGTTTCAAACCAGGTTCCGGTGTTATCAGCTATGATGAATGCCCATGGGCGCCAAGTGGGGTACCCAGTCACTGTGTTTCGGTGTGACTTCTGCTGGAGAGCTCTTGAACTTGAATCTCTGGGCTGCTCAGTTCTTCACCATTGGACTCTCAAGTCAGCACTGTGGGTTGTCTACCCAACATCCAATCTTTCTCCCTCTCAACAGAACCCCGTTGTTGTTCAGATAACCACTCTATTTTCACTTTCAGAGAATCTTACAAATCAACCAATGTGCCAATTAGCATGTGACTTCGGCCAATGGGTGGGAGCGGTTTCTGTTTGTCCAATCAGATTAACAGAAACGAATTATACTCCCAACTCAAGGGAAAGGTTGTCCTCTTTCTCTTCTGCTGGACATAAACAAGGCAGCAAGCAGCCCCTGTTGCCAAGAGCCATCTGACCACCACCGGGCGAGTCACCTTTAGGGTGGCACACACCGAGGACAATAGAGCAAAGCGCTGGAGAGGCCCCTGATCCTTGGAGATACCAGTGAGCTCCATCCCCACGGCACTGCTCCTGGGCCCACCATCTCTCACCTATGCATGCTAGTTCTGTGAGATACTACATTTTCTTATTGTTTAAGCCAGTTTGAATTTTATATCCAAAAACATTATTTCCCCATGTAAAACAAAATGTTCTCTAGGCATCTAACTTCAGGTTGATTCTCCTCGGGATTCTGCCCAGCATCTTTTGGCTCACTGCCTTCAGACAAATGCCTGGACAAAATCCCCTGCAATGGCTTCTTTCTTATCTGACTTGCCTCTGATAAGTTACCATGCATTTGCCTCGCTTCCTCAATCTCCCAAAACTTGGGTAGCACTAATGTATTTTTTTTCTCACGTTTCTCATGTTTCCTAAACTTCTGTCTTTTTCTCAAAGTTCCTGTCAACATAGAAATCATGGGCACACTTTTGTTTCATGTTTTATGATTTTTGGAAAAAGTAGAATATATGAGAGACTATGTATTCGGTTGATTCAACTATGGAGATGTCATAAGTTGAAAGATAAACTGGACTGTACCCGTGAACCCAAACCCCACATAGATTCTATTATTGAAAAATAAATGGAAGGTCATTTCTTTGAGACTAATTTTCCCCAATAGAAGAGTGAGTCCATTTGAGGGCTTTAATTTTCCCATGGCAACAAGAGGTAGAGAGCTACACTTGTTCCAATTTGGGACATTTTTGGCATCACATTAGTGAGGGAATTTTGTCATGTGCACTTAGTATATAAAGCTCTCTGCTGCACACTGGAGCCAGGTATAATTTGAGATGGGAAACATGGTAATTTTAACCAACACTATATAGTAGTCTTGGAAATAATATCTTATTTTGAACAGTTTCAGAAACTTTGGGGAGCAACCTCAAAAGGCAATATGTCTTCAGCTGAAATGTCCTTCAGCGGCTTCGGAGGAGCACGGACAGGGAAACCATGAATGAAACTGTGGGATGGACTGACGCACTGGTGGCTTCTTCCTCCAAAAAGCACTGCAACAAACCTGCCTTGGTTTTTAAACACTGTGAACTAAAAATAATTCTTTTAAGGACTAAAAGTCAAGCATATAAGGTACAGGAATTTCCCAACCCTGTTAGGGCCCCATACTAGCCATGTTTTCCACAAAGTTTCACTTTGAGGATTATAGGCATAGCTAACAATGAAGTCACATCCTGCTTCCCTCAGTTATGTTTCCTTTTATATGTATCTCCTTCAGAAATATTCACAGCATAGTCACTTGGTGGAAGGGATGACCACAGTTTGGGGCCTGATATGGGGTTTTTCCTGGATTCCTTGTATATAATAGCATCTTAGAACCATCTTAAAATCCCAACAACTGCCAAACAAATTCTATATTAACAGGATCTAAAAATTTATTAGGAAGTTCAATTTACTGAAAGACTTTATTAATTAGCATATCTACCTCTTTCAAGTAAAATAGCAACTGATGTTCAATGATACGCCAAGTCATTACAAGATCATAGATTCTTTGTGAATTAACCAAAGAGGTTGAAATTAGTTTTAGTATCAAGGGAATTTAGTCATTTTTTTAAGGAGGTAGAAAGGGTACAGATTCTAAGGTAAGATATTTCTAGGCTTAAATACTGGCTCCCAAATTAGCTATGTGGTCATAAGCAAATTATATTATCTTCCTGGGTATTATCATACTCACCCTTACATCCCAGGATTGTTTTGGAGATTTAATGAGATAACATTTTTGTAAGGCACATAGTTCAGTACCAAGTACATTGGACATAAATAAAAATAGTTTATTTTTCCTCCTTTACCCTTCTTAAATTCAAAATGTATACAAGGATCTTTATTAACTGGAATATATTAATAATCAGATAATCTATTCTCCAGTTGTGATGGAAAACTGTTATCATATAAGGTTATCATATAAAATATTAAAATTTATTCACCCAAACTCCAATATGTCTATTATACTATCCCTTTGTATAGCAATATTTAATTGGCATTTTGCCTAAATAAAAATCTTTACCATCCTTTCTTTATCCAATTCATTCTTCACTGTTGGAATATAGTTGCTGTGAATGTCAATCAGCAAAACCATTATGAGCAGAGTCCTGTGCTGTGTGACAGAAGGTTCATCATTATTCATTAAAAAGTGAATGTGTTGGATGCTTATCTCCAGAACCTGTGAATATGTTACCTTACATGACCAAAGATATTTTGTCTATATGATTACATTAAGAATGTTGAAATGGGGACAGTGCCCTGGATTATCTAGGAGGGCCTAATGCAATCACAAAAGGATCCTTATAGAAGGGAGGCAGGAAGACCAAAATCAGAGAAGGCAACATGAGGATGGAAGCAGAGGTCAAAGCGACACGCATCACCAGGTGAGGGATATAGGGAGCCTCTAGAAGTTGGGAAAGACAAGGGAACGGCCTCTCCCTGGAGACTCCAGAAAGCATGCGTGCAGATCTATCAACCTGGTTTGGTGTTCTGACATTCCAAAGCTTTAAATAATAAATTTGTGTTGTGTTAAGCCACTAAATTTGTAGTAATTTGTTACAGTAGCAATAGAAAGAAAACTAATATATTAGACATCATCAAAATTAAAAATCAATGTTAAAAAAATAAAAAGTCAAGCTACAGACTGAGATAAAATAGTTACAATGCATAAATCTAATAAAAGACTTGCAACTCAATAATAATAAGACAACCCAATTTAAAAATGGCAAAAAAATGTTAACAGATACTTCACAGAAGATATCTGAAGGGCCATAAACACATGAAAAGATGCCAGTGTGGAAAATAGAACTTTCTGACCAGGATTTCCACCTGGCCTTAACAGCACCCATTGTGTATATAATAAGTGCATGTTTGCACATTTATGGAATATTTACCAGCAACAGAGCCCCTGGTCAGTCACAGGACTGCAGATCCAGGGTGTGGGGGGCGAGGAAGCACCCATTCTCTCCTCACCTCCATTCCTGGTACATAACTGGTCAGGCGCCGGCCAGTCACCCAGGACGGACCACAGAGTTCCTCCCAGTGCAGCAGGTGGCTGAGCGTGAGTGGGGAGAGAGAGCCGAGCAGCCGGGTTCAGAGGAGGAAAGACGGGGCTGTGAAAATAAACTCTTTCATTCCCAAACCCTGTCCTTGTCTTCCTTCGGTCTCATCAGATTCATGGAGAACTTGCCCTGGGCGAGGAACCCCCCACCTCCTCCTCCCGGGGCTACTTTTGGTGCAATCCGCAGGACCCAGCGAAACTGAACGGCTGTCCTCATGAGGGCAGTGCTTCAGCTAGCTGCCCCTATGAACGGTGGGGAAACACCAGGGATCCTCCTACAGAATGTAGGGAAACCGCTGGGGATCCGCCAGTGGGGAATTGCTCCGGGGTGATTTGCCTCCTAGAGGGTTGGTCCCCTCCCCATAACTGGGGAGGGGTGGGCACACCTGAGGCAGTGGAGTTGGCCCTGTGCAAAATGTGGGACTCCTTAGGGGAACCGAGTGCCATGCAGCTGCAGGAACTGTGGGCTGGAAATTTCCCACAGCATTGGAAAGGCTTACCGGGGAGAGAGATGCTCTTGGGAGGGAAGTGGCAGAATGGGAACACCAGATGTGGGATGCTACGAGGAAGGAAAGTTCCTAACAACTGAGACACACACTAGTGGTGAAGAAAGGGACAGCAGGAGAATGCAAGCTACAAGAGGCAGAGGCGGAGGAAGGGGTGGCGCCTTCAGCTAGGAAAGAGGAGCTAGGGAAGGACGAGAGGATGGGGCCGAGGGCGGAGCCGCTGCCCGGGCTGCCGGGTGCTAGAGTCGCTGGAGGCACCAGACCCTCCCTTACTGAAAGCCCACCTGGTTGTAGTTAAGAAAATATACAGAAACTGCAGATTCATTCAGGAGAGACACAGCCCCCTCCTCAGGTTGTGAAGCACTCCATGCTCCGCCCCTGTACCCAGGCTGAGCTGGTGGATTTGAGCTCCCGGTTTCGGCAGAAGCCCTTGGAGCCTCTGCCCACATGGCTTTTGCCTCTTTGGGATTTAGGAGTAGATGGCATTGTTTTGTCTGGGTCAGAAATGAGGAGATTGGTTTCCTGAATGACTCACCCCTCTCTCTGGCAGAGATTACAAAATGCTTATCAGACCCCAGGGAACCACACTCTTCTGGATTGGGTGACTGCGGCCCTCCGGGCCGTGTGGTCTCATCAAGGTGTTTTGCCATCTTTCCCCACTAGATGGCAGACGTATGCTATGCTGAGCTCCAACAGGTGTAGGAGTTGGGCATGAAGCATACCATCTACGATATGGACCATTAGGGTCCAGATGAGGAGTTGTTCACCATGGGATTGAGCAATGTAGTACTTCAAACAGCTGTCCATCCCTCTTTGGGTCCCTAGTGACTATTCTTGCCCCTTACTTAGGGCAACCCATAAATTAAGGTACTCATACTCTCACAAATCTAGGAGAGGCTGAGACAATGAGAGCATGCAAGGAGATACAGTCTGTTTCTGAGGGAAAAGATTTAAAGGGCCCTGTGAAGGTCTCGAGGACCCAGACATGGGTTGATTTGATAAAGGATAAAGGAAAACTAGATAGACGGCCCAATAAGATCTTCCTAGAGTTATGGCAACAGTTAAAGCCAGAGCAGCGGTTCCAGTCACTGAGGTCCAAGACATCGAAGCCAGAGGCAAAGCTCCATGCCCAGCCTGCAGGACTACCTGGGGGACAGTACGCAGACCCTGCCTGGATCCCCACCCCCACAGGAAGACAACTGGCCATGTGGTTTGACTGAGGGAGGGTCAAGGCCCCTAACTTGGGGCACACAGTGGGTACTGGAGGCCACATGTTGAATTAGCAATTCATTGGTCCCCTGTGAATATACAGTGTGTCCTGGAGCTGGTGGACACAGGAGCTGAATGTTATCCTGGGACCCTGACCATTATCTGGGACCCCTGCTGACATAAATGGCTATGGGGGTAAGGCAATTAGAGTAAAGAAAGTCCTAATCCCACTGGGGATAGGGCGTTTATCCCAAAAGAGTATACTTTGTACGTTTCTCCCATCCTAGAATATATTTTGGGGGTAGATGTCCTGCAGGGCCTGTGGTTACAGACCACTGCAGGTGAGTTCAGACTGAGGGTATGTGTGGTAAAGGCAGTTCCGAGGGGACATGCTAAGCACCCACCTGTAGCTCTGCCTGTAACTTGGTGGGTGACAAATACTAAGCAGTATAAATTGCCTGGGGGGCACAAGGAAATTGGAGAAACTCTACAGGAGTTGGAGAGGGTGGGCATTATAAAGCCCACTCATGGTTCTTTTAATTCCCCGGGGTGACCAGTGAAAAAGCCAGATGGCTCCTGCGTATGACAATGGACTACAGGGAATTGAATAAAGTCACACCCCTTTGCATGCTGCTGTCCCCTCTATAGCAGCCCTTATGGATATCCTCAGTGATGAACTGGGGACATATCATTATGCAGTAGACCTTGCTAATGCTTTCTTCTCTATTGACCTGGCAGAGCAAAGTCAGGAAGAGTTTGCCTTCACATGGGAAGGCTGGCAGTGGACATTTACTGTCCTTCCACAGGGATACCTCCACAGTCCCACCATTTGTCACAGACTGTAGCCCAAGACTTGGCCACATGGAAGAAACCACAAATGGTGCAGCTGTATCACTACATTGATGATATCATGCTCACATCTGATTCTCTTGCAGATTTAGAGGGGCAGTTCCTAGCTTGCTGCAACATCTACAGGAGAAAGGATGGGCTGGGAATAGCACCAAGGTTCAGGGACCTGGTTTGTATGCAAAGTTCTTGGGGGCTGTCTGGTTGCGTAAGACTAAAGTTATTCCTGAAGCAGTCATAGACAAGCTCCAGGCTTTCCCCACCCCTTCCACTGTGGCAGTATTACAAGAGTTTGGGGATCTTTGGGGCTGCTGGAGAGTGTTTATCCTACACTTGGCACAAATTCTGAAGCCCTTATATGGGTTGGTATGAAAGGGCATCAGGTGGGACTGAGATGAAACATGTGCAGCTGCTTTCACTGCTGCTAAGCGAGCAGTCAAGGCTGTACAGGTCTTGAGTATAATGGACTCATCAAGGCCCTGTGAGCTAGATGTTCATGTAAACAAAGATGGTTATGGATGGGGTCTTTGGCAGTGGCTTAAACGGACATGCTAACCTATTAGATTCTGGTTACAACTCTGGAAAGGAGGAGAGATCCAGTACACCTTGATAGAGAAGTAATTGGCTATCATGTACCACACTGTGCTGGCTCCAGAGCCCATCACCGGAACAGCCCAACAAAGGTAATAACCACCAATCCTATCACAGGCTGGGTACAAGACTGGACCCAAAGGCCACAGTGACATGACATAGATGCTGACACTGGCCAAATGGGTCACACATTTATAGCAGCATAGCACCCTCTCTACTAGCCCCTGGAGTGGAGAATGCCATTGCTTATTGGGGCCAGTGACATATACCAGTGAAAATCAGGAAGAATTTGCTTGGAGCCATTAGTAACAAAGAGCCCTTATTGGAAGATAAGAGCCCCTATACCTGAAGATGCATGGTATACAGGTGGCTTCAGCTATGGGCAGCCCCTGAAGTGGAGGACTGTGGCTTTCCTTCCTAAGACTGAGGCAATAAGGATGGAAGACGGAGAGAGGAAGGGAAGCCAATGGGCTGAGTTATGGGCAGTATGGCTCGTGACCACCCAGTAGCCCTCCCCTATACCTGTGTGCACTGACAGCTGGGCTGTCTATTGGTGCTTGACCCTGTCTGTGGCTATCGACATGGTACCATGCCAACTGCATGGTTGGTCACTGGCCCCTTTGGGGGTAAGATTGTGGCAAGACCTATGGGCCTCTGGTCATACTATGACAGTTACCGTGTATCATGTGACTGGCCATTTTCCATTGGCATCCCCAGGGAATGATGAAGCAGACACATTGGTCCCGGTGCATTGGCTAGAAGGAAAGCCTGCCTCTAACGTGGCCCAATGGCTACATCAGTGTTTGCTGCATACAGGGCAAAAGACAATGTGTGCTGTAGACCGTCAGTGGGGCTTGCCTTTTGACCTTTAAAGAAGTCAGCAGAGCCCGGAAGGAGTGTCTTGCATGCTCTAAGAGTCCCACAGCAACATGGGACAATAGTTAAGGGGCTGATACCCCCTCGCCAGGTGGCAGATAGACTATACTGCATCTCTGCCCATATCAGAAGGCTATCAATATGCCATGACTTGTGTGCACATAGCTATTGAAATTTTGGTTGCTTTTCCTGCAAATCAGCAAACAACCAAAAGGGGCCTAGAGCATCTCTTTGCAGCTTATGGCTGTCCACAGGTGACTGAGAGTGATCAACGCACCCACTTTACTGGACATGCATTACCAGAATGGGTGCAACAGTTAGGGATAAGGTGGAAGTTTCTTGTACCAGATAACCCTACTGAGGCAGGCATGACAGAGAGGTACAATGGTTTGTTAAAATCTGACTTGAAATCAGACACCAATAGACTACAGGGATGGTCAGTCCGCTTATAGAGAGCACTACAACATTTGAATAAGAAGCCCCAGAAGGGGGCACTAGCCCTGTGGATGTGCTAATACACATCGCTGCCTCTCCTGTATAACTGCACATACAAACCAAGGAGGAATTGTCAAAGCCGGGATTTGGCGACCAGAATAACATCTTGCTGCCAAGCACCAACTGTACTAAACCCCAGAGACTCTGTTGAGTGAACATGGCCTTGGACGTTTTGACACATGGACCAGTGAAGGCTGGCCCTTCCGACACCTTGGGGGAAAGGCCTGGAAGCTGGCCTCCTGTGTGTTCCTGGAGTGACTGTAGAGCCGCCCCCAAAGACCATGGTAGCAGACCCAAAACAACCGGAAGGTAAGAGCATCTTAACGGCAAGTTTTGTCTTATCACTGTAGCCAGTGCATATGCCTCCCATAGCCCTACATATTCACCTATTTAGTAACTCCCACAGAGAGAGGGAGAAGGTCTGGTATGCTAGACCAGGACAGGAACCTATTCTTGCCACTGTCCCATCACAGGACTACTCTCTTGCATGCATCCTGCCTGATGGACAAGATTTGCCTATGTTGATGTCATGGAAATATGTATTTTATCACCCTTAAGGTTAATATCTTCTACAGTCTTTCTGGATTGGGCACATCCCCTAGCCGCTGCTTGCTGAGTCTGTATGGAGATGTTTGCTGGTTCAGTTGCTGGCCTTCCATAGAACATATGAGCTATGACTCATTCTGAGTAGGACTTTGAATGCCGCTGGATCCTCAGGCTTGAGGATTGTCATGGTTTTTGTTTGTACCATAATTTCTGTTGTTATCTGTATGTCGTTAATTTGGTTGCACTGCTGTAGCTTTCTTGCACAGGAGCCGTAGCGGAAGATTGGGGGCATGTAGATTGTGAAGCAAGAATCCTGGAGGGTGGATTGTGGGGAAAATGGAACTTTCTGACCAGGATTTCCACCTGGCCTTAATTGCACCCATTGTGTGTATAAGAGCATCTTTGCTCATTTATGGGATGTTTAACTCTCAGCAGAGCCACTGGTCAGTCACAGGATTGCCGATCCAGGGTGGGGGTGGGTAGGAAGCACCCAGTCTCTCCTCTCCTCTGTTCCTGGTACGTAATTGGTTCCGGCACCTGCCAGTCACCAGGGACCTGCACACAGAGTTCTGCCCAGTGCAACAGTGTGGCCAGGAGCAAGTGTGGAGAGAGAGAAAAGACTGAGCTGTAAGAATAAACCTTTTCAGTCCCAACCTGTTGTCTTTGTCTTTCTTCGGTCTGGTTGAATTCATAAAGAACTTGCCCCAGGCAGGGAACCCCACTCCTCCTGCAGCTCCAATGTCAAAAATGATTAGTTACAGGAAAGGAAAATTAAAACCACAATGAGATCTTACTGCATACCTATCTGAATGGTTAAAATTTAAAAGATTATTATACCAATTGCTAGGAAGTATGTGGAACAATGGGAACTCTCAGACAATACTTTTAAGAACATAAAATGATAAAACCACTTCAGAAAACACTTTGTCCATTTCTCAAAAAGTTAAGTGTAGATTTACCTGTGGCCCAGCATTCCAAAAATTGGTATTCACTAAAAAAAAAAAAAAAGCAAAGAAAAGAAACCACATTGTCCTATACACAAATATTCACAGTAACCAAAAATCGGAAATAACCCAAATATTCATTAATAGGTGAATAGGGACATCAAATGTGGTAAATAGACTACTCAGAAATAAAACGAACATACTACTGATGTATACAACAGTACGAGTGAATAGCAAAAAAATTCAACTGAGTTCAAAAAAGCCAGATACAAAAGTGTATTGTAGTACAATTCCATTTATATGAAATTCTAGAGAGGGAAAAATTATCTACAGTGACAGAAAGTAGATTGGTGGTTGTCTGGGCTGGAAGGTGGTGAAGAATTTGCTTGCAAAAGGAGAGAAGGAAACTTTTGCAGTAATAGAAATGTTCCATACCTTAATTGTGGTGATGGTTACAGCAATAAATTCATTTGTGTGTAAATAATAATTAAATGAAATTGATTTAAGAAAGAAATAATGATTAATAAAATGTTGGGAATTGGGGAAAATGAATGTAAAATACCTTTAGACTGAGATGGGGACCATGGCCAGAGCAACAGGAACAGGGGGGCGGTCTGCCCAGTGGCTGTATGTGGTAGAAGCAGGAGTCACTCTAAATGATCACTAAATGTCATTAGACACATTGATATTCTGTTAATAGGACCAGTGGCCTGTGTAACTATTCTGTTTTGCTCAACATTTAACATATTTTTCTAATGAGAAGTATGAAAAAGCCAATCTACACATTTGGGGAAAATTAGAGTTTACATAGGAAAATTTTATACTTTATATGTACCTTGCACAGCAGAGTACTAGGCAGAATGGCTTGAGAGAGCTACCTGGAGATACTGTCAACAGGAAAGATATTTCCGGAATTGTTTGAATAGTCATAACTCCATAACAAAACCAAATGAAAACAACTGTCTTTGTAAGAGCTGCAGGGACCCTCCACTTAATATATCGTTACCCCCTTGAAAATAGACAACCTTGGATTGAAAAAGGCTCCTTGCTGATTCTGCAGTAAGTAAATGAATAAACACATTACATTTTATTGGTGTTTATCTGAACTGACTCAGGGCAACATCTGTGTTGTCTCTTGCAATAACAGTAGAAGAATTTGTACATAAGCTATGCACTTGTATGTATACATGCATTACAATTAATTAGACAAGTTATTCTTAGGGATAATGATGCCCAGTATTTTCATCATGTAACTCCAGGGGCAAAATACTTTTGAAACCGAAATCAGTCAAGAGAGAAATAAAATGAAACAAGCCCATTTATTTCTTACAAGCAGCCATCCCGCATCTCTCTCAACCAGGCTACAGAAGAAGAGAGCTCCACCCAAGCTCTCCAGTCCAGATAAGCCCTGCCTGCCCTTATAATTACCTATTGATATGGAGATGGACTACTTCTCTCCACCCCTTGGAAACACCTATTGATATGGAGATGCACTAAAGCCAGGTGAGAAATTCTGGAAATACTGTAATTTTACCCACACATCAGAAGCTAAAAGAATGCATGTATATGCCTGTATGGCCCTCTTGACTCAGGGCTGGCCAAGATACTGCTCTCTTGGAAACCTGCCAGCCAAGACTCAAGATAAGGACCAGAACTCCAGCAAACATTCCTAATGCTGCTCTTGTCCGACTCCATGCTGGCCTCCTCTACCCTACCAGTGAAAAGAAAAAATAAGAGGACATGGCTTCTTCTACTCCCTTGTTCCTTCATTTAACTATTAAAGGATAATGTTTAGGCTCAAAAATAGGTGTATACCTAACCACCAGGATGACATGGTTTAGGGAGGCCCGGTAGACTGAATAACAGTCTCCCAGGGATTTCCACACACTAAATTCTGGAACCTATGACTACATTGCTTTACGTGGAAAAACAGATTTTGCAGATGTGATTAAGGACCTCAAGAAGGACCTGGTTTATCTAATGGGTTCATGTAAGAGAGTCCATATAAGAGGAAGGCAGCAAGAGTCAGAGAAGGAGATGGAACAATGGAAGAAGATAGAATAATATGCTCTGAAGATGGAATGCGGGGCCACAAGCCAAGGACTGTGGACAGCCACCAGAAGGCAGAAAGGCAAGGAAATATATTCCTTCTGGACCTTCCAGGAGAGACGTAGTTCTGTTGATACCTTCATTCTACCTCAGAAGATCCAGTTTGGAGTGCTGACCTCCAGAACTGTTAATTTGTGTTTCTTTCGGCCATTAGAACTGTGGTAATGTGTTACAGCTACACAAGAAAAATAATAAAGGAAGCAACTTAGATCCTGTAAGGATTAGACCTGGAGATATGCATTTATGATTCTAAAATACAAAATGTAAAGTTCTAATATGTTAAGATCACTTGCAAATTCTATATCCACCATGCTCTTTCCAAACTTAAAGGATTGTATCCCTCTTTTAGTGTTTGTGTTTGTGTTTTCAATACATGTACAATCTCCCTCAGTTTAAAAGGAAGACACAGAAACAGAAAGTGGCTATAAGACACCTCTTCCCCATTTGCCCTCATTAGTTCTCTCCTTGTCCCACTTTGGCCACCAAAAACACAAATGAACTTCTTTACTTCCACTGGCACAGTTATATCATGTACCCTTGTATCTTTCCAGCAAAAACAAGGTCTGCCCTGCAGTTAGGTAACTTACAAGACCTCACTTCCTGCCCCCAGCCCTGAAGTAACTCCTCATTCCCACGAACCTACTCCCTATCTATTTCCATTACTTGAAACACCTGGCAGTTTGGCACAGAGGCTAGTGTTTCTTATGAAATCCAGAGCAACCATTTGGGTGCCCCATTCTAGTTGGGGAGAAAATGGGCTCTGGAGGACCGGACTAACAAGCTAATATGACTGACCTCTGAGACATGAGTAAGAACATAAAAAAGAGTAGAGACATTAATTGAGCATCTAGTATACACCAGAAGCAATTCATGAACATATATTTTATCCCTAAATAACCTTGAATAGTGTTATTTTTCTCTTTGTAGATGATGAAATGGAGGCACAGAGTGGTTAAGTAACTTGCCCAGAGCTGCCCCAAAAATAAAATGTCAGGGCTCAGACCTGAGCCCAGGTTCTCCCCAAAATTCTTCTTAGCCAACTAACTACATGGGAATATAGGGTAGAATGAAAAACTTTCACCATCCATTTGGGTGACTTGCCTTAGGTGCCCACAGCCCCAGGGCTGGCCCCATTATTTGATGCAGAATCTCCACCTGCCACCTCATTCCAACCCCCAATCCTAATTCCACTCTCTATTTGAGGATGCATTTGTTTCTTGTCATCCGGAGAGCAGGAAATGGAAGTAATCTTATTTAGCATTTAGCAATTCAGAATTCTGTAACAAATGAAAGCTCTGGTGGGTTTTCCTGGGGCTCCTGCTCTAATACTACTTTGTCAATGCTCCCACCCAGCACAGGCTACCAGATGGGAGAATCACTTCTCTGTGGGATACTGAGCTCAGAGGTCAGAGAAAAATACCAGAACCATTTTCTTGGGCCCCATCAAGAGCCAAAGCCCTTGGCTTGAATCAGGGACACCTTGTAAACAAGGACAGGCTATTTGCAGCTCTCTCCTCCAGGATCATAGGCCAAGCATAAACCCTGGGGAGGTAGGACAAAATGAGTCCGGCTACCTGGAAGAGACCTTGAGGCCAAGCAGAAACTGGCCTCCTGTTTTCTTTTTATTTATCCAAGAGAGACATCAGAGAAATACACTGCTCTCCCTAACCCCACATTCTCAGTGGAGACAAAAAGAATCACAAGTAACCATTGTCTAAAAATCAATTTTGAAATAGTATACCCACAAAATATCAAACATGCAATTTTGTATTTCTTGATAAGTTGAGGTCAGAAAGTGTTGCCATAATTGGCCTATTGAATTTGTGTCCCTAGAGCCTAAATATGTGAGAATGGGTGGGAGGAATGAAGAATTGTTTCTAGAGCTTGTTTGCTGGCAGCTCATTTAAGCTTGATGGCCATCCAGAAGACACTGTACACAGCTACACAGGCATATCATGCTGTGCCTTGCTAATGCTTCCTGACATATTGTTGATTTAAGGCTAAAATCCCTCACAGTAGAGAATTTCAGTCATCTCCAAAAGTTCAAAAATAATGATGTATAGAGGATAAAGATGTGCCATTTATTCTTTCTCCAACAGAGAACCAAAAAAAAAAGTCATTTAAAGGCAAAGATAACAAAAGGCACTTTAATACAATTACAATTTCAAAGGACTTGCCAAGAAAATATTTGCAGCTGCCAAGTCAGCAATTTTTCCCAAAGATATCCTAACAGATCAAAAAGGATTAATGGAAAAGAAATTATCAAGGGAAATTTAACTATAGTTTAAAGAACAGCAGGCGGTACACAGCACATTATTACTTTTTTATTCATTATTTGCCTCAAAGGTTCAAAAAAAAGATCTAACCAAACTGACAGGCAGCAGCCCAGTACTATGACCTTATGAATACCAAATCTGTGCAATGATAATACCAGTCTGACCTGCTGTTCTCTGCATTACCACATCCATTACTGCCTTCTTCGAAGCATGCAGCAAAAAGCGTCCTCCCTGATCTGCAGAGAGGGAATCGCCAGAAGGACCCTCCCAGGGGCACCGGGGGAGGCCTGAGCATGCCCAAAGCCCTCCCCTCTCCCGCCATGCCCATTCCTTCCCTCATCCGCCTATGACTCCTTCCTGACCCCTTGCCAAAAGAATCCTTCTTCCCATCCAGACAATGGGAAATGCTGACCAGGCCTGAGCAATTGGTTTAATGTGACTCCTGATTTTTCCTTAGAGACTTTAATTTCAGAAGTTAAAAGATTTACACCCAAGAGTGATTTGGCGAACATTTATTGCAAGATGTGCGTGCATTTTGGTAAATTGCTAAAAATAGGAGTACTATTCCTGAGCTTCCATCAACTTTTCAGTTTATTCTAGAGCTGCTTATCTAGTTTGTATATTATTTATATTTTAAATTCGTGTCTTTCTTGCTGTCTACTTCTTTCACCATTTTCATGCTCTCAAAACTCTCACAATAGCATGACAAGGAACACATTTCACCATTTTATTGTGAAATACCAGAGAATGGGGGGAAATTTAAAATTACTTCATCTTTTTAGCAGTACAATACAGAATATGGTAGGAAAGAATAATAAGTCATTGCTGTAATTAAAATTTGAGGATTGTCTATATTTTATTGATCTTACTATTAGTCTTTCAAACAGTATTTGTTAAGAGCTGATTATTTGTGAAATATTCCACAAAAGAATTATACGATAAAAGAGAAAGAAGAAAAAGCAACGTGTTTTGTGCCCTGATAATCATTTTATATTTAGTTAGTGCAATTTTGAAATGTTCTCACTCTGAAATAATATTTATCCCTTCAGTAGTACATATGTAATATCTATTGTGTATCAGGTGCTGAGATAGGTTTTGAATATACATTAAATTGCTCACAGGCAGAAACTGAGCCCCATTATTTTCAACTATACATCCAGCATTTAATAACTACCATTTTATTAAATACTTATTATATGCTAGGTACTACATTAAGTGCTTTATTAACAATAAAGACAACTGGAATTCATTGAGTTCATCAGAACCTGGTACCACGTGTTGGGAGACATTTGTCAATGGGTCTTTAGCAGTGCCTGCAACATCTTGCAAAGGCCCCACTGCCTTTGTTCTAGACTATCTTTTCGGGGATGGTTGTATATCTAACAGCCTTTGAAAATACAGAGATTGTTTCAACAGGACAAAGGAGCAGGTTTACTTATTACCCATTATAAAAAACTGGAGTTCCCTGAGATCGGAATTTCTCTCTGTAACAAACCCACTGCAGGTGTGTAGGCATCGCCTGGCCCTCATAGCTCTGCCTTGTGGGAAGTGGAGCTCAGGTAACTAGCATAGCTTTTGATCCTCTGGTTACTGCTGCTGGGGGTCATAAAGTCATTTGTCTCTGACTCAGGAGTCTGGTGTAATTTGCCAGCATCCATGAAACCCCAGCAGGCAAGCCAGTTGGCTCACAGGCAGAGTTCCCCTCAGACCCTCCATAGTTCTTGACATTCCTGAGTGGGTTCCATATACTACTTCACTGAATCTTATCAATAAACTATTCATATTATCCCAATTTGGGGGAGAAAGAATCCAAGACTTAGATGTGTTAAACAGCCTGTTCAAGGTCATAGCTAGTCTTCCCCCGGCCACTCCCCCAGTTATTTTGTTCATAGCAAAGACCCTGATTCCAGTCAAGGATCCTTATTAGTCCAAAGCTAGGCAAGTGAGAAACGCCTCTAAGAGAACACACCGATTCAGGAGCTGGCAGGCCTGGGAGGGAAATTCAGGCTCTGCCAGTCCAACTCCAGGCTTTACACTTGATGGAACAGACAAGACAGAAGCACTGAGGCAGAGGAAGGTCGAGGAGAGTCATCTTTGGAAGAGCTGTCACAGGGAACGACTCAAGTCGGGCTTGGAAACAAGGGAACCAAAGTCAAAGAAGGGAGACACTGAGGCCCAGGAATAATCGGGATGGGGGCCAGTCTTCCTTCAGCCAAAACATTGCCTTGATGAGAACTAGAGGCACACCCACAAGCAAAATCTTCATTTCAGGGCTACTGACAGTAAGGTGAGCTATCAAACTCCCAGATCTGACTCATACGGAGAAGCTGTTCTGGAAATAAACAAAGTCTATCAGTGGCCAAGTGTGTTAGCCTGGAGTTTCTTTCCCATTTGAGTCAGAGGTGACAAGAGGCCACATGGATGAGCCTCTCGGTGTCCTCCGATGCAGATCTGCTGACACAGGGCCCGAACACTTCCAGCGCTAACCAGACACTGTGTACCAAGACAGGGGCCCCATCCCCAGGAGCGAAAACAGAAAATGGGTCTCTGAAGATTTAAATCTCTACCGCTAGAAGGCAGTTTGTCCATGAGATAGACAACATGGGTTATGAGGACAGTGTTTCAGTAGGTATGAAGGGAAATCAAATGATTTTACTCACACCTGATGGCTTAGCATGCCCAAATATTGAATTGTATCCAGGAGTGACTGAGAATCCTAACTAGGATATTTGGGATGATTCAACGTTAAAAAAAAAACCACAAAGACTATATAGCATCAGAAGGCCACAAATTGCCAGCCCAAATTGTACTCAGACCTAAAGGTGTGGGGGATCCTGCTTTCCTCACCGTGGGGCATTCTTTGTGATCCTTTGGGGAAAATTTAGAAGTTCTACTAATAGCCTTTGACCTTAGATATATATCACAATCAAACAGAAGAAGTTATAATTAGGAAGTTCAGTCTAAGAGGTAAAGGTCAGACAACGCACTAAAATACTGCTTAGTATACAGAGCACTATGCCAAAGGGCTGAAGCAGGAAAAATAACCATTGATTAAATCTGGCACCTTAAGTCCCTGCTAATGCCATCGAATATAACGGATGACAAAGGGGACATGCAAACAAGAAGGAAAGCTATGGGAAGTGGCATCAGTGACTCTCCCAACTAAAGCAAATTTAGAAAACATACATCATTTTGGGGTTTTTTTTTTTCAGCCAAACCTTTAAAAATGGGATGAGAGTGGCATCTTTATTTATACTTGCTTATGCAGCTTTCCATCCCCTCTTCTCAAAAAGAGTTCATTACCCACAAGAACAGCCCTGGAGATGACAGAGCTGTTCTACCTTTTCTCTACAGCCAGGATAACTCGGGCTTTGAAAAGTTCAAGCCAAATGTCCCCACAGTCCTCAATTAGACTCCCTGCTCAGTGCTGTCAGCGCGCCCAACAGTAGCAATGGGGGCTAGCTGGGGTCACCTCTACCCATCGTGGTTCTCTGTGCTCACCCAAGGCCTCCAGGGACATTGATGAGAGGGCCTGGTTCTCTGTCTGCTTTGCTGCATGAGGAAGATGATTGTTCAGAATCTTAACAGCTCCTCTGAGAACATGGCAGAAGGACTGTTCGACCCCATGATAGCAAGTGTGTTCAACCGCCCCATTTTCTTCCTCTCCATAGCTGCCAGGGCAACCCAACCAAAACAAGCCTAAGCCTGTCACTTCACTTTACCAAGGTTTTCAGTTCCACCAAACAGCCATGACTCTGGCTTACTTAATTAGAAAAGGAATGTACTGCCAGGATCACAGAGAGGTCAGAGGATCACAGAGAGGTCAGAGAATCAGTGTGCAATCTAGGGAACCCAGTTCAGAACACAGACACGTATCAAGGCAGGCAAAGCACAGCCTCGAGATGGGGACACAGGACGTTCTATTAGAACTCTGTTCTGGGCACACCTCTTATGGCAGTACCACAGCTTACCGCTGCATGGGCGGACTCAATCCCTTTTCAAGCTCAGGATTAAACGTCCCAGGCTAGAGCATCCATTTGGCAGAGGCTGGGGCAGGTCACACGTCTGGCCCAGACTTAGTGGCAGCTGTGAGATGGAACATCTGCTTCCAGAAACAGGAAGGATACGCATGTAAATGCCAAGCAGCCGCAAGCTCAACACCCTTCAGTAAGTCTCCATCGCCTGCAGCATAAAGTCTGAGTTCCTTAACCTGTCACACAAGCAAGGTGTGTCCAAGTTTTTCTGAAATAGTCCTACTTTTAAATTCTTACTCTAGAATAATTATTGAGACATATTTCACTCTCAGAAGAGTCTGGGTTTGGACAAATTATATGCTCGCTCTACTTATTAAGCTTCATGACATGGCCCCTGACTGCCTTTCCAACTTCAGCACTCATTATTCACTGATTTGTCTTTATTCTCCAGCATAACAAAAATGCTTATAATGCCTTACACACAGAATGCTATTTTTACTTCCAAGTCTTTGCTCATGCTTCCTCTCTGACTGGAGTGTCCTTTACGTTATCTCCGCCCCATCCTTGAATACCCAGAAGTCTTCTTTGCGTTATATGGGTTACTGCACCCCTCCCTACTCATAATTTCTGTTTGTACCTATGCCCTCTGTGTTCTCCAGATTATACTGCGATTGTCTACTTAGGCGTGTAATTGCTCCCTTAGACTGTGAAGTGCCCGTAAGGGGTTGTGGCCTGCTCGTCTTTGATCCATCAGGATGCAGCACAAGGCCTGGCACAGGTAACCAGCAATCTCAAAAATAACTGATGAATGAGTGAGTCACAAATTTGAAATAAGAGACAGGTTGGAAATTACTACAGTGGGGCAGTAAATGGAAAGAGGAAAGACATGAAGGAGAGTGGAAAAAATTACTGACTTACCATACTAGGGAAGAACGGATGGACTGAGCCCAAATCATAGCATCATTCCTCAGCTCGAGCTCAGAGCCCGCAGGAGTTCAGTCTGGTGGTGGCCGGGGGCGGAGACTGAAAGAGACGATGTTTCCAGTTGATTTGAGAAGACAGTAGGCAGGTCCAGATGGTCAGGCTTTCAGGGGACCCTGGGGTGCAATCCAGACACAGGCCACGCACCTTGGGGAGGATGAAAGAAACCTCAGGCCTGGGAGCTTTATGCATGCCCCATCCCCCCCACGGACAGCAAGGCTGCTGGAGCAGGACCGCTTCCTGATGTCCCCACTGCCCTAGTCAAGTCTGACACCAGGCCCTGGCCCGTTAGAAACTTCGGGTTAAAGAGCTGCAGCACCTGCCACACAGCAGGGCTGCAAAAGGCAGGGGCTGTGGCCTGCCATTAATGGTGACCACGAGCAAGGCTTTAGATAAACAAGGTCTGTTTGGAGTGGGTGGGGAGCGTCCATATGCTCACCCTCTGATGAATCCAGTGCATATGTTTTGGGCTATGAAACTACATGTTTATCTTCCTTCAAGGCAAGAAGGAACATCTGTCAGCAGGCCCTTGCATTTAATTTCCATTGTGAGCAGTAAGCTTCGTCAGATGCCAAGTCACAGAAACAAGAAAGCTCACAGGCCCAGGCAGCCAAAGAAGCCCCACAGAACTGTCCCTTACAAGTTCACAGCGGGACACTAAGTGTCCCCACTATGTGTCCTCTGTCCAGCACTTCATTAAATGACCTCTGCAACCTTGTTACTCATTTTGTTCTGTGTCTGAGATTCTCTGCAAACAAATGAGTGGTTTTCCCTCCCGGTTCTAGCATTGGTTACTTTTGCTGAGGAAAGCCAGGGACGAAGAGACACCAGAGCCTCCTGCGGTTGCCAGCTACGCACTGTGGTGGGTTTGGGGTCAGGCTGGCCCACACTGTCTCGTCTATACCACTGGCCAGCTGCGCGGCTTCCCGTGAGTACGTCAAAGAGCCCTATGCAACTGACTGTCATATAAATTTATGTTCAAGGTATAGGTACTGATCCCTAAAGCAAGTAGCTACAGGGTGAATGGCCTCTCTTCTCCTCAGCTTTGGACTACAGGCACCTGACACTGGATCATCAATACTATTTGAAACCAAGTTCTAAAGCTCAAACTCCAGTCATTTCAGAGCCTGGAATGTCCCAGTGACCAGAACGCTAAGACATCACCAAAATCTTCAGCCCTAAGCTCCTAACATCTTAATACCTTTTCTGTTTCCCAGGATGTTTCTTTATTATTTGGAGCCTAACCAAAGGAAAACAGCGTGTTTAAGTACCTCTCTAACTTTCAAGGCCCCCTTATGAGCAAACCATAAAGTCTCACTCAAAAGAGATGGTATCTGCTTGGGCAGAACTGGGCCATCTCAGTGGCAAAATTCCATCTGCTCTGAATGACTTTTTCTACCTAAAAAATAACAGATGATTCACTTGTCCTCTAATAAATGCCAGCAAAGCTTTATTATGAGAAAAATTAATCTAGAAATGATAGTCAGAGCTACATTATAATTATTACAATCACCCTCACACAAAAGACAGAAGTACATGTGGTGTGTGAGCCTCAGTTTCCGCAATATAATTGAAATTGGATCAGCCCAAGTAGAGGCAGATGGTGGCAAAAACAAGTATCTGACTTCTCTCCGTGTCTTCCTGCAAGGCTCCCCCCTCTGACTCACCCCCTAGGAGTACGGTCCACACTCACGGTTGTCACATGCCTCTGTGCTACACACTGGCCACCTGCACCTTTAGGAAGCCCTGGCACTCTTCTGGCATAGGGCTCTGGAGGTCGCCAAGGGTTCCATCTAGCTCTCTGGTTCCTGTGTTACGATCAACTATTTCTCCATGCTTCTGACTAGAGTATATTAAACTGGACAGGTTAAACAAACACTCACTTTCAAAAACAAAAAGGTATCCCAGCACCTATACGGTTTATGCTAGTAAATTAATAAGCATATATCCAAGCTACATAGACATCTACTGTTCAAACCCCATTAGGTAATTATTCACACAAATAATGAAATTAACAATTGAACCCTTAATGTCCTTACCTACCAAGAAGTCAGAACTACTCATTCCTAAAGAGGTAAATCATTAAATCCAACTGCTTCTATTTATTAACACTGGATATTTAATAACAATGACATAAGCATACATCTTTATCACTAGATATTCTAACATAAGTTTCAAGACTAAAACTGCACCTTTATATATATGAATCAATCCACTTTCGGGACCATATCCTATGTAAGCAGAATAAGCCCAGCAAGGTTGGCCCATGCATATTAGCATGGCATTCACGGGAAGCAGTATTTGATACATCTTAATATCCCAACTAACTCACATAAAGAGAGTGTTTTATATGTCAAAAACCAGTCAGCCATTTGCCCTTTCATTTTAAAATAGTGGTAGAGACTGAGTTATTCCTTTTTGTCCGTTTTTTTTTTTAATTCCAGCACAGGAGGTAAATATAGTTCCAAGGAGAAGGAGGTGAGGCCCAGAAGGCAGCCCTCAAACTTAAGATGCCCAACACAAAGCTACTTCTCTTCCAACTGCTTTTCTGAGCCATGGCCATGTCAGCCAGTTGTTTCAGTAAGACTTTGGCATTCTGCTATCTCCACTAGTTCCTCAGTGAGCTCAACACAGGACTAACAGCTACTTTTTGTCTTAGTGAGTTCCTGTGTTCTCAAACTAACATATTCCTTATGGCTTTTATTATTCTGGTGTCCCCTGGCATCCCCTCCAAGCTCCCTTCTCAAGTTGTCCTCCTTTCACTAATATTACCATTTTTTCTTGTTCCTGTGAAGTAGACTTACTTTCAGGTTTGTTACACCCCCAGACCTGAGCAAACAGTCTTCCTAAATATTGAAGAATTTGCAGTCTCAAAATATATAAGGAATTCACATGTCTCAACACCCAAAAAGCAAATAATCTGATTAAAAAATGGGTGGAGGATAAAAACAGACAATTCTCCAAAGAAGATATTCAGACAGCCAACAGGTACATGAAAAGATGTTCCACATCACTAATTATCAGGGAGATGCAAATTAAAACTACAATGAGATATCACCTCACACCAGTAAGGATGGCCAGTATCAAAAAGACTAAGAACAACAAATGCTGGCGAGGATGTGGAGAACGGGGAACCCTCCTACACTGCTGGTGGGAATGTAAGCTAGTTCAACCATTGTGGAAAGCAATATGGAGGTTCCTCAAAAAACTAAAAATACAAATACCATTTGACCCAGGAACTCCACTCCCAGGAATTTACCCTAAGAATATAATTTCTCAGATTCAAAAATATATATGCACCCCTATATTTATCACAGTACTATTTACAATAGCCAAGATATGGAAACAACCTAAGTGGCCATCAGTAGATGAATGGATAAAGAAGAGGTGGTACATATACACAATGGAATATTATTCAGCCATAAGAAAGAAACAAATCCTACCATTTTCAACAACATGGATGGAGCTGGAGGATATTATGCTCAGTGAAATAAGCCAGGCAGAGAAAGACAGTGCCAAATGATTTCCCTCATTTGTGGAGTATAACAACAAAGTAAAACTGAAGGAACAAAACAGCAACAGACTCACAGACTCCAAGAAGGGGCTAGCAGTTACCAAAGGGGAGGGGCAGGGTAGGGAGGGTGGGGAGGGAGGGAGAAGGGGATTCAGGGGTATTATAACTGGCACACATGGTGTGGGGGGATCATGGGGAAAACAGTGTAGCACAGAGAGGGCAAATAGTGACTCTGTGGCATCTTACTACACTGATGGACAGTGACAGCAATGGGATATGGGGGGACATGATAATATGGGTGAATGTAGTGACCATATTGTTTTTTCATGTGAAACCTTCATAAGAGTGTATATCAATAATACCTTAATAAAAAAGAATTTGCAGTCTTTTCCCCTCTCACCTAACTTCTATCCTGTCCTCTTAAAAGTTTCTCTTGCTGGAAGCCCTACTGAACTTAACCAGCTTTGAAATTTTACATGCTGGTGCGCACCATGGCAGGACGGAAATGGCAATACAGTGGTGAAATCAGGAGAGCTCATGGAGGAAGATCCAAATGGACACTCTCCTCCCTAGTCCCTCAGTGTCCTTGTACTTCTTATGGTCCTCTTGTTGCCATTCGGGCACTTTCTGCTTATGATTACACTGCATTTTGGCAGCAGGCAGGTATACCTTCCTTCCAAGGAGGGACTCAGGAGGTACTGTCCTTCCACAGCCTCTGCCAAGGCTGGTCCTCAGGTCTTTGGAGTAGGAGCCTAGTGGCAGATCAAGAAGCCAGAAGACCCCTGAAATTCTCTCTAAGGTAACTTATCTTTTTATTCACTATTGAAATGACTCCTCTTTCAACATCACATATAAGCCTTCTTGAGAGCTTTACTATTTCCATAGAAAAGGGGTGTGGTGGTAGCAATGTATTTGAAAAGGGAGCTAAGAGACTGGCCTGGAAGCTACATTTGCATGGAAAGTCCATGGTGTGGGGTTGGATTATATGTTCCAAATCAGTTTTTAAAAATAGCATGTTTCTCTAAAGATGTAACCCACATAATACATAACATTGCCTTAATTGTCCTTATCAAAGACTAGGCAGTTTACAGAGATTATGGGTGTAAAGAGCCCCAAATCATCCCATGACACCATTATGGTTCCAGTTTTTCTCTAGTAATTCTCAACATACTCAGTGGAAAATAATTTCTTAATTTTCCCTCCAGCCAATGAAGTTTCCTCAGGGCCGATGGTCGTAAGCTGCTCAAGGGCACCTCCTCCATGGAGCTATTCTCAGCAAGATACGCTCATACTTGCTTGGGGACCTTTAAGCCCCACAGGTGCTCAGGCCCATCCCCGAAACTTACTGAGTCAGAACGTCAATGGTTGAGGCTCTGGACAGACACCACAGGCACTGAAGGTGGTTCTGTGCACATCCCTGGACAAGGGGCCCAGGCTAATAAGAAAAATCAAGTTGGGATTTGAGTTGTAATACCTAGGTTCAAGTCACATCTCTGCCAACGATCATTTACATGCCTTAGGGCAAGCCGTTAACCCCTGAGCACGAACTTTTCTCATGAGTAAAATGAGGACAGTAATAATCCTATAAGGTTTTTCTAAGGACCAAGTGAAATGACAGTTGTGGAATGTCTATGGGCCTTAGAGCTCTGCAGCTCTGGACGGATGTTAGCATTATTTGAGGGACCGCTCTCTCACCAGGGACTTGGAGGCTTTCCTAGCCTGTAATCTCGGGAACTCTTGCCTTTCTTGTTATCTCTGTTTTACCCTAGCTCTTTCCATTGTTAGAAACAGACTCATTCAATTTACCCCAGGAAATGAGTTTGTTTATAAACATAGATGTGGTGTAGAACTAGAACTAGAGCAAGAACTAGGAAGCCATCAGAAACTAAGGCAATTCTAAAGGTCATCAACCATCTTCAGCCCTTTTTCATAGGCTATACAGTCTCTCTGGCAGAGTCTTTGCCAGCCCCTGCTTGTTGTCTCCCTTATAACCCATGTGGACCCTTGCCAACCTCATGGAACCAACTGTACGTCCCGACCCCTCTACGTATCCTTTCAGCTTCAGCTCTGGGTAACAACTACCTAATATTCTCAGCATTTTCTATTTCAAATACCTGAGAGAAGAAATAAAACTGGCATGATCAACTGAATCAATAGTCTAATAGGTCACCAGCCAATCGTGGGCCCGTGCTCACTTTTGTTCAAATAATAGCTGCAACGTAGGCAGAGATGGGGAGAAGAATAGAATCACAAAATCTGTGTCGGGGAGTTTCCTCAGCAATGGCTGCAAGTGGGGCTGAGGGCTAGCAGACCCTTTGATCTGTATCTCTGATGCAATGTCTCCTCTCTTCTGTCTGCAGGCACGAGGCAATGAGAGCTGTCAGAAAATCACAAGATTACTACCTTGGAGTATGAGATTATAAGTGGTTTCAAATGATACCCAGGTCAGCAATTCCAGCCACACCATAGAGTTAGAGTCCAGCTCTGAACCACAGGGTTTATTTGTAGACTCTGGGCTAAGGCATCGGTGTTCAGTCACTTCAGCTAGTTAATGTTTCTCCTGGAACCCAGGGCCCCCGTGCTGGCTCCCCAAATTCAAGGCAAATCTCTCCCAAATGTTCTGAGCCGCTGGGGATTATCAGTTATGGTCCATGAGTCTCACTCAAGGAGAAAGACCCAATTCAAGTTTTCCTGGTTGTCTAAAGAATTTGCCTCTACAGTCTCCAACTTGTACATTCTCCAACTTCTTCAAGTAACCTTCCTTTCCTCTTGGAAATAACTAAAGGGTCAGGTAACCATCCCCAAATAATCCTTATTTTCTCAGGCATCACCAAGCCCTCCTCAGTGCTGTACTGGCAAGACAAGCCGCTGTCCACCGTCCCTTCACCTCCAGGCGGCCTCCTTTCCCCATAGTTCCCAGCATCTCAGGCAAGCTGCTGTCCTGTTGGTTGGTTATTTTCCCAAGTCTTGCTATTCTTTTCTCTACCACACGCTGGCACTGTTCTCTGACAGCTTCTTCCCTGTCTGCTCATCAAAGGACGAAACTCTCATTTGACTCCTCAGAGTAACAGGTAGATTGCCCTCAATCTGGCCTTGGGGCGAATATTACTCTGTAGTAAACCCCCAAATGTAGCCCTTTTCTCTCCAATTTTATGGGCCCTCTTCCAAGAGCCTTGATAAGAAAGTGTTTGAGAATAATTGACCCTCATCCGACTGCATTGCCCTTAAAAATACCGCCCCATCACTGAACAAGAACCAGGACCCTCGGGCAGGGTCCAAGTGCCTTGACTCTTCGAAATGGAAGCAAGCCTCCTGTCTCCTGCCGGAGGGAGTACAGTATCCTAAGGTCCATCCTTTAGTCAAAAGTCACTTGTACAATTTTTTTCAGGAGGCCCTCATATTACTAAGGCCTCCTGGTGGTCCCTGTGAGGCCCTCATTCCAAATCTCTGCCACATTCATAACCCTCGCATCACTCCTCCCTGGCACAGAAGGAGAAGAGCAGGCTTTGGGATCAGACCTGCAGCTAAATTCTACTTCCACCCTCACTGGTCTGCCCAGACTCTCCTGCTCAGTCTCAGCTTCCTGAGCTATGAAATGGGGTTAACAATAATTAACTCAGGGATTAAACAAGATATCACAGGCAAAGCACCCGACATGGTACTTGGTGTACAGTAGATGCTCAATAAATACTCTCCCTTTTCTTCTTTCTTTGTCCACACACCGGGCTCTTTTATTCTAAAGTCTTTATCTGTTGTATTTTTTAGGACACAGTTTTAACTGATTGATAAGATGAAGGTCCAAAATAATAGTGGCTTAAACAAGATTGAGGTTTTCCCTCTCACAAACTGAGCTCACATGGTAGGAGCTCCACATGTGGGGAGCCAGATTCCTTCTACATAGACAAGCATCCATGCCTAGGTGTTGCATTGGCCATTATGAGATGCCCTGCCACCACATCTACATTGCCATCAGAAAAAGGGAAAATCAAGCCATATACCCATAAGGACACTGGGAGGTTTGGCAGATTACACTTCTTATATTTGGAACTCAGTCACACTCAACACCAAGGAGGTCAGAAGGTCAGAAAGGCCTCTGTGTATCCAGCTGAAAATGCTATTACTATGGAGGAAAGAGAACAATATGCAAGAAAACCAGTACTTTCTGTCACGGTGCTAATCAGGGTTTTTTCTCTGCCCAAATAAATATCAAAGCCAGCATACAGGTAAGCCAAAGACTATCCAAGCTACCAGTAATGAACCATTCATTTCAAACAAATCCATAAACTTAACAGTAACCTAAAATACATATATAACTGACAAAGACTTTCAGCTAAATCAAGGAAACATAACCATATAAGAAAATATTGAGCATTTTATTCTATAAAACCACCAATTCTTAGAACTGGTGGGGATCTTAAAGGTGATTTAGTAAAACCTTCCACTTAATGCAAGAATTTCCTCCACAATAATCTTGACTAAAGCTATCCCATTTTTGCCTGAACACTTTTTTTTTTAATTGGCTGAGCTCCATCAATTTCTTTTAATTCTCTTTGATTTTTTTTCTCCTGGTCTTCTGTTCTCCTTTCTGCAGGTTGCCTCTTGAACCCCTTCATTTTCCTGGTTTGTAGTTTGCTCAGGTCTTATTTCTGCTGCATATGAATCCATCTGTAAGTTGTACCAAAAGTATCATGGGAGATATTTTTCTTCTCCTTTGGCTTGAGGGCTTTTGGCGTCTTCATCGACAACCTATAAAGGTCGTCGGAAGCCAGATGCGTCGTCCTCAGCACCAGATCCAGTGAGGGCCCCGTCTCTTCCAGTTCAGTCCGTGGTGTTCTGCAGCCTGACTTCTTCCATAGCAGCTTAGAGCATCAAAAGTAAATCTCCCCGTTCAGTGCAGTGAAGTGCAGGACACTCTCTACACCAGCCAGGCGGATGTTTGATACTGTGGGGCCTCGGAAGAAACCAGCGAGGACCCTCTGCAGCCTTCTGCAGTCCTCCATTACCGTGAAATCATCCCCAGCAAGTACTAACATGGGTTTTGTTCCCTTGGGACACTTACTATTCTTAATATCTTTTAGAGAGACAAACTTCTCGATACCTAATTCAATCATATTCAGCACACAGTAGTCATACATACGACCTATTACTGGATTATTTGGCCGCTTCTTATTATGGAAGCCAAACATGAATAAAGAACAATCTGACTTCTTTGAAAAGAATTCCGATGATGTCTGATCCTCAAATGGTCTTGTAATATTTTTCTTTTTATACAAAACCCCATATGGCTTTTTCAGTGCATACACATCTCTAAGTACTTGCGTCACTGTTGAATTTGCACTTCCCCCTTTAATCAGCATAGCATTTTTGATATTTTCACTGAGTTTTGGTTCTCTCTTCTCAAGAAATCTCTTAACTCTTTTCGTTTTGGGTTTTACGACTCGCTCCAGAGTGTCCGTGGCTGTGAGCACGCCGGCCGGCCAGGCTGTACCGCAACGCGCAGGGTTGCCTGAACACTTTGAGGGGATGGTGCCCGTAGCTTGAAGGTTCACAGTCCCTAGAAACTGTGGACAAGGCAGAAAAAGCAGACCACAGGGGATGACGGACAGACCTTCACCCACAACACTCAGCCATGTGCCGGGCCATGGTGTAAAAGTTCCAGTCACAAGAATCAGCCAAGAGCACAAAGCATGGAAGAGGGCAAGAGGTTTTCACTGGTTTGGAACTGGAGGTAAGTTTTCAAAAAATATATATTTTTCCAACAACATAATTTTGAAAGCCCCAGAATGTATACAGAATATATCATTGTGCTATAGTCGTCTATACCTGAAAGTAGTAGCTCCTGATAATGTTGTACTGAAGGTACCTGTGAACAGCTGGGTGTAGATTTCATGTGAACATCTAGAAATGTGTATCTGGAGTGAAGGAAGAAAGCCAGAGCTAGGTGTATTTCATTAGCCACACAAAGGTTATACTTGAATAGTGAAATAGAAGAGCAAAAAGACATGGAAGTAAGAGGGGCTGGGAACGAACCTTGCTTGAAGAGAATGGAAAGCAGAAATGCTGAAAAAGGAGGAAGATGAAGTCTTTTCAATAGTTTTTCAAAAAAAACAGAGAGAAAGAAAGGTAGGTATAAATCTCTAGAGGAGCCTTCATTATGGCTAAGGAGTTCCTCGGACCCCAGCAAGGGTTTCTAAGGTCAGGCTTAGACCCACACTTAGGCCACAAGAGAAGTCATTTTTAGTAGTAATTGAAGGAGCTAGTCCATGTTTTGTAGGGAGTTCCATTAAGGGAAGAGAGAGTTCCCTCCCCAAGGCTAAGTAACCAAGGGAGTTGCCAGCAGAGGACATGAGTGACTAAGGTCACTGGCGGTGTGGCGGCCGTGTGGTAATAAAACAAGAAAACAGGAGAAGTGCAGAAACCTGGAACCACCACCTTGAAATTACAAGAAGGCACATGCTGAAAATGACAAAGTGCGTTTGATTTGGCCAGCTGATGTGACCTGTGACAATCAGAGTAAGATCTATGAACCGTGAAAGAATTCCCTGGAAATCTCCCAAAGTGTTGGGAAAGAAAACTTAGTAAAACTAAAATTCCTTGAGGCAAATCGTGATAATTAGAATATAAAAGGTTATTTTTGTGATGAGAGCTTGGTAAAGCCTGGGATATACAGAAAGCAGAGAAGGGAAAGGTTCCAAGGTTTGATGTACATGGTGTGTCATACTCAAAACAGAATGAGAAAGATGGAGATCAAGAAAATGTCATTAGAAAGGGTGATTGCTTTTATCAGTGACCTTCAAGAAGGTTGTTTAAGTAGAATGATGGGGCAGAAAGCAAATTCAAGAGCGTGAGGAGGTGAACGAATATTGAGAAAGCGTAGGCAGCAAGAACTGACTATGGTTTCAAGAAGTTTGGCTGTGAAAAGAGAAATGAGCTAGAATCACAGAAAACAGGATAAGGAGGTTGCAGATGGGGATGTGCGGGAGGAGGTTTTTGGCAAAGGAAACGGACCAGGACGTGAAGGGGAGGCTGAAGAGAGCCAGTAGGGGGCAGGGCCCGGCCCCTGGAACCAGCCAGACCCAGGCTTGAAGTGCAGCTCTCCCTTCAGGAGCTACATCCCCCTGAGCCCTCCATCAGCATGATTTAAGAAGTGAATCAGTTATATCAGGTAGTGATTAGCACAGACTAGTGATAACCACAGAAATGTAGAGCTGCAGACAGGTTGGCAGGAACAGGGGTGGAAGGGATAGAGGCGGAGTTGAGAGACATGCACCCATGCAACAAACTCCTCAGCAGGAGGTGCCTGTTGGGAAAGAAGGCAGGGAAGACAGGCATGGATCTGTGACTCCGGCGAGTGAGCGAATCACCACACTCCACCTGTCACCCACACTGAAACAGGGCTGGCGACAGAGTTTCATGTGTTCCCATCTACCTTTACTGAGAAAACTCACAAACAGCATCATCCCAAAGGCTCAACTATATTTTTTTTCTCAAAGATTCCAGTAATAAAATACAGACTCTGGGGGAATTAAAAAGTGGGCCATTGATCCACAGATGAACGCATAAACAAAATGTGGTATATATGTACAATGGAATATTATTCAGCCTTTTAGAAAAAAGAAGTTCTGACATATGCTACAACATGAATGAGTCTTGAAAGCATTATATTGTGTGAAATTAGCCAAAGACAGAAGGACAAGTATCATATGATTCCACCTATTTGGAGTCCCTGAAATAGGCAAATTCTTAGAGACAGAAAGGAGATTAGAGGTTTCCAAGGGCTAGAAAGGGAATAAGGAGTTATTGCTAATGGTTACAGAGATTCTTTTTGGGTAAAGAAAACATTTGAGAAATAGATAATGGTGATGATTGTAAAACATGGTAAATATAATCACTGTCACTGAATTGTATATGCAAAAATGGTTAAAATGTCAAATTTTTAGTTATATGTATTTTACTACATTAAAAGTTTTTTAAGTTGGACAATGGTTGTTGTATCCCTACTCCAGATAGTTCATCTCACCACAGCATGAGAGGACAAGTGCGTCAACCCAGACTTTCAGGAAGGCCTTGACGCACACCAGCTAGGCCAGCTCAGAGACCTCCACCCGCCCTCCTCTGCCTTTTTCCGCACACAGCATCCCTTCTCCCCGCGCTGACCCTTGGGCCTTCTTACTCTTTGTTTCTTCTCAGAATTCTCTCTTGTCCTCCTATTTCCCATTTCAAAATTTCCTATTTCCCCTCAACAAAAATACTAAGCCTACTCTTAAACTTTGCAAATGTGTCCCGCCTCTGACATGGATTATGAAAACAACCACTTCCATTTCTAGTGCTTCATAGTGAAAAGAAGGGATCCCAGATGAAGTAGGAATTGCAGTTTCCCCCTAATTACACAGTCCATTCTGCAAAAGGTAGCTGCCCTGAAAAAAATAAGTTCTTGCTAGTTTTTCTTTAAGATCATGGCTTGACTGACAGCATGATTTTACTAGTATTTGCCCCCATTTTGGCTTTCAGTTATGTTGCTATGATCACATTCATCACTTAACAGTGACAGAAGTCATTTCCCCTGTCCAACTCTGAATGATTAGTATGGAGATTGAGAAAAGGATGGGGGAAAAGAATGGAAGTGGAAGATATTAAATGTATGTGAAATTTTTCAAAATAAAATGGAAGGATACAGAATGAAAGTACAGATACAAGGGTTAGTTGTAAAGGGTTAGTGGCATACTTTTTAAGCTGATTTGAGAGGATCTTGGAAAAAGTGAATGAAGATAGACATCTCGAGGTGGAAAAGAAGTAAAGCAAAGGAATTCAGGTAGCATGATCTCAGTCACAAACCAAGCCACACTCTTTGGGTATCACTGCTCAGTTAATTATGAATCCAGATGTCTCCATCTTGCCAGTAGAAAGAATCAATCATCCTTTTTATTTTGTTTTGTCTTTATTTTTAACATCCACTGAGAATGTATATGGAACATGTTGATAACAAAGGAAAAGAGAAAAAAAATGCATTGGGAAAGACCAGTTTTCAAAGATCTAGTGGAACAGCCAGCAAAAGGGGAAGAGTAGAAAAAAAAACTTCTATGCCATCTGACAAGTTCAATAAAAAAATGTAAATAAGCTGTTGTGAGAACATAAAAAAGGAAATGGCTAACTCTACCTGAAGAGTCAGAAACGACTTCATGCTGGTGACAGTGGCTTGACTTTGAAGTATGAGTAGGAGTTTGCCAGGCAGAAAAGGAAATCAGACATAGTAAACAGAAAGAATAGCATTTGTAAGGGCAAGGATTTAAAAGCATGGTGTGTTGAAATAAGAATACAAAAAGTTCAGGATGGCAAAATCATAGGTTATATGTAATGCTTTGGAATGTAAATATTTTGCTAAGAAAGCCAGGAGCAGACTGAGATGAGTTTAGTATTAGGTTCTGGGGACTTTATCCTGCTGAGGTCATAGAGCCAGCAAAGATCTAGACACAGTCAGATCTATTTTTAGAAAACTCTGGCAGCAGAGAGAACAACCCGGTACAGTGAGAGAAAGGTGGGATGTTGTCACAATTGTCCAGGAGAGAGAAAGAAGCAGAGCAGTAAGGGCGACTAAAGGATTCCATCCTAAAAACTGGTGCTCCAGTGGTACCTCCATCAAAGCCATAAAGAGGAAAAACTGTGGAGGGACATTGTTCATCTCAGGTCATGCTGTGGTTAAGAGTATGAATTACCAGCAGACAGTTAAAAATGTATATCATCAGACAAAAACACCTTAATAAAATCAAGATGTCTCAGATGGTCCCCTGATCCACCAGTTGGCGAAGTTCCCACAAACCTCTTGTATTGTACATAAATAACTTTTAGCATCGTAGATATCATAAAAATGCACATAACAATGGGGAATGGATAATGGCTACCACTTCCTTTTCTTCATGTTTACAGTTAGCTTAACATTCTCTTTAATTACAAAAATAAGTGGTCAGCTCAATCATGCATAATTTTTAGAAATCATCTTTACCCCTTTTTGGAAAATTGATACAACATTGTGCACCTCTTAATGTTTTCATTTTGTTAGTCACCATTACTCCTCAAAAATGAACAAAGATGGTCTGGCATCCCGCCTACATGTCTTCTCCTGCCTCTGGCATGTTATTCTTCTGAGTCTGAGATTTCCCTTCATTAGAAACAATTCTTTGTTTATTATCCTGACCTAGTATGGATTGCAATTCCTTTTTAATGTTGCTTGTTTGGACATTCCAAATTGAAGTCATTTTTGTGGATTAAAAATATGGAGATAAAACAGGACTTGAAGTGTTCTGCTTCCTCTTTGTCATCGGCAGTTAGCATTGCACCATTTGTTTCAAGAAGTGAGTTTCAGGCAGGTCAGAAACAGTCCTTGTTTGGGGGTCTCCAGAATGTTAAATCACAATTAAAATGTTGCTACCCTTAGCATTTGGGGGAGTCTCGGTGCCTTCTAGTCCGCTGGTTTCCTGCACTGATATTACTGATTTATGCTACTCTTATATTTATTCTTCATCGTGTGTCCCTCCCTCTGTGTTTTGTGAATATGCTGTCTGTGGAGCCTTCATCTGAGCTCCTCCATTCATCGTCACCGAGGTCAGTCTTAACTGCAGTGTCAGAATTTTGGTTTTTTAGTCCCACCTGGGTTTCCTCCCAGTTAGTGTTTTTGATAATGGAATCAATACCTATGTCTTCCCTTCTCATTTCTCAGTTGATTTCCTCAAGTCCAGTGTGTATGCCTAATAATAACTAGCATCCTTGACCATCACAAACTCCAAGATGGCAGTCACTTCATTTAACATTCAGGTCACATCACCATCATGTACTCATGTGTTTTCCTGTTTTGGTGATAATTAAGCCCCAAGCTGCATGTGTTATATTCTCAAACTTCCAAAAGACGCCGTTACCTCCAAGCCATGAATGCATTGGGTGCTCCATTTTTGTCAGATCAGAGTGCCCAGTGGCTATGCAGAAGCTGAACAGTCCTTCCCCCACATCAAGTCAGTCAGTATCTTGTTTCCATGCCTCCTTCAAGTTTCTCTTCTTTTTCTTCACTAATTATTTTTATTGAAATAGTTACCATACAATATGATGTTAGTTTCAAGGGTACAGCAGAGTGATTCAACAATTATATACATACTAAATGTTCACCACAATCAAGCATAGTTACCATCCATCACCATGCAAGGTTATTACAATATTATTGGCCACATTCCCTATGCTGTACTTTCATCCCTGTGACTAATTTATTTTATAATTTAAAAGTTTGTAGCTTGTTATCCCTTTCACCTATTTTATCCATCTCCCATACGCCCACCCCTAAGGCAACCATCAATTTGTTCTCTGTATTTATGAGTCTGGTTTGTTTCTTTGCTCATTGTTTTATTTTTTAGATTCCACATATAAGTGAAATCATATGGTATTTATCCTTCTCTATCTGACTTATTTCACTTATAAAAATACCTTCTAGATCCATCCATGTTGTCACAAAGGCAAAATATCATTCTTTTTATGGCTGTATAATATTCCATTATATATATGTTCACCTGTTCTTTATTCATTGATCAATGGGCACTTAAGTTGCTTCCATATTTTGGTTATTGTAAATAATGTTGCAATAAACATAGGATCACATGTATCTCTTCAAATTAGTGGTTTTAAGTCTCTGTTGAGAAATCATCACCTATGTTCCTTTTATGGATATGTTCAACAATATCACCAAATTTATCCTTACAAAAAAATGTTCCATACTGTTTACTTACTGATTGAACAAATATTTATTAAGCATATGTGCTGTATTTGTTTGCTAGAGCTACCATTAACAAAGTAGCATAGACAGGGTGGTTTGAACAACAGAAATCCATTTTGTCAGAGATCTGCAGGCTGCCCACCTGAGATCAAGGTGTCGGCAGGATCAGCTTCTTCTGGGGGCTGTGAGCCAGGGATCTCTCCCAGGTCCCTCTCCTTGGCTTGTGCATGGCCGGTTTCTCTGTCTTCACATCATCTTCCCTCTGCATGTGTCAGGGTCTAAATTTCCTCTTCTTGTAAGGACACCAGTCATTTTGAATTAGGGTTGACCCAGATCTCATTTTAACTTAGTTGCTTCTGTGAAGATCCTATCTCTAAATATGGTCACATTCTGAAGTACTTGAGGCTTAAGACATCAACATGTGAATTTTGGAGGAACACAATTCAGCTCATAACATGAACGAGAAGCCAGCTCTGACCTGGGCCCAGGGAATAGAGTAATGAATGAAACTAAGTCCCTGCCTTCATGGAGTTTATTCACACTCTGGTGGGAACTGGGGAGGATGGGCAATAAACAATAAATGTTGTACTGCCAGAGAGTTGCATTTGAAATCTAAGCCGATCAGAAGATGGAAGGCAACAGATAAGAGATGGAGTTTGGAGGGCTGTAATTCCAGATGAGGTCACATTTCAAAAGAGGCATGAATAAACTGAGGGGAAAGAAGTATAGTTGCATAGGATGCACCCATTCCAGGCAGAGGGAACGGCCAGGGCAAAGACCCAAGGCTGGAGTGTGGTGGGCATATTCAAGAAACACGAAGGAGGAGTTGAGGACAGGAAATGACATCAGCAGGGTGTGGGGTCTTGTGGGATTTGGATCTTATTCCTCAGGGGTATGGGAAGCGATTTGAGGGGTACAAACAGGAAACTTACATGAGAAAGAAAATTGTACAAAACTTGAATTTTATGAGATGTAATGTACAACCCGTTCTGGAAAATATATGCCAGCCCTAATGAAAATACTTAAACAGGTTTCTGGCAGACTTACTGAAATGAAGAATTCCTTCTGGGAAATTAATTACCCATCACCTATGTACCTGACAGCAGGTCTTGTGAGCAGCCTAATAGTCTTATATCTTCAATTAAATGTTCAGATAAAATATCTCTACCAAGGGAAATCTTTGAATTGGCTTTTTCAGAAGTCTCCTCCCTATGGCAAGTTTAAATTAATTGTTGACATGTGTTTGTCATCAATTTGTCTAAGAAGTTGCTTTAGCAAAGGAAATCATAGTCACATTTTTGAAGGATCAGTCTGGATACTGGATAATTCACTCTAGGGTTTCCATTTGGGTGCATAAGTTCCTTGGTAGAGGTACAACTTTACCTGGTTGTTTTTTTTTTTTTTTTGCATATTCCAAGCACAGTTCTTTTAATTGTGCTACTTCTTTTCAAACCTAAATTTACTACTCAACCCTTTAACTCTAATGGAGTCTATTTAAATTACAAGAAGATAAATGATTACAAAATATCAGAAATGCCAAAGCAAGCCTATTTCTCATGCTTCTGCACTAATAACTAAAAAGCTTCCTAAACTCTTTTTTTCTGATTTCCTGCTTCAAAGTCATAATTAAGTATATATTTAGAGTCAGCAATAATTTTGAGACTCCAGAGCCAGTCAACTAAAACTTAGTATCCCTCTCCTGCTAAAAATAAAAAAAGGCAAAAGGCAGTGTTTTACTTATAGGATTTACATCTTCTGACCTAAATGTACCACTAGTAATCACTAAAGGACCCGCAGCAGACATCAAGGAGAAATCATACTGTTAGCAGAAATCACTTCTTATATCATCTGGCAATACTGTTTTCAGTTCTACATTTTAGATGAAGTATTATGACTGAAAAAGGGCAAACTAGAGGTCTTTGGATAACTAGGCCTCTACAGGATTTGTTTTGTGTATGTGTATAAAACTTAGGAAATTGTCTCCTAATACATGAGATACAGAAAAGGCAAATTTTTAGGAAGTCAGATCAAATCCGATTTCCCCTGTCATCAGGATGGGTAAGCACAGTTCTCACTCTTCCTGCAGGGCTACCAATGGTCCTGGGCCAGCGTGAGGCAGTTCGCTGGTTGCCATTCTCTACTGCCTTCCCCCACCAGCTTTGCTTATTAAAGAGTAAGTACCGTTGGAAATATGAATTTATTAGCTAGCTGAGATATTATTTAGTCATGGAACCCAAAGAATAAATGAGTAAAGGACACAGGGCATGGGATGGAAGGAAGGACAGCAAAGAAGGGAGGTTAAGAGAGAAACAGAGAGGAAAGCCAAGTTTTTTTTAATTTAATAAAGAATCAGTATAGGCAAAGTAAATTGCACTCGAGATAATTTACTTAGAGATAAAATCAGATGAATACATTGCAAGTTAGAAATTCTTAGTGCCACCCTAAAGCGACTGGGAAGTTAGGCGCTTGCACTGGGAGGCAGCACATACACTAAAAATTGGAGCTTGGAAATTAGTAATGGGTGTCACAATAGCGATCTGTTCTCTTCCAAATGAGTCGTACCATTTTTGCTTCGGGATTTAAAGCTTTCTGTATGCAGTGTCCCTGTTGGTCTTTGTTAATCCAAGCTAAATATTTCTAAAATTTTGTATTATACAATATACCAAGTACCCCTCTATTACTGAAATTCTAAGTAAACAGCATTCTAGAAAATGCCTTCACTTGGCTGGCTTATTTTTATTTGATAATTCTTATTTGACGGTCAACTTTTCACAAAATCACCTTCAGTTTGATACAGTCCATTAATGTGAGGATCATTTTCATTTCTGCACACTCAGTCCTCAGGCAAAAATCTACAAATCACTGTAGGTTGCAGCACCTGAGTAGGAAGCATAACTTCACGACTGCCATCTTTCCCTGAGTTGAAACACTCCATAAAATGCACGACTATGGCTTCCAAGGACCTTCGTGTTCGCCCTCCACGAAAGCGTAATGGTGGATCTTTGCAGTCTTAAATCCATAACCATAGTGTACAAAGACTGGGGCTGAGTTAGGTTAAGAGGTCAAAAAAATAACAGTTCTCAGATACACAGATTTATTGGGGTATGTGTGCCCTGCTACTAAAAAAGTATCGCATATTGTGACATTATTACGAGTTAAAATACTTGATGGCCTTTTTGGGCTAAGTCACTGGACACACAGCATGTTAACTGGAGCCTTTGGAAAGGTTCAGAATAACATGGCCAGGTCAGCCTAGCTCAAATGCTAAGGCTTTTGATATTGACTAAAGAATTAGGAACTAATTATCCATTTTCAAATGTTAAGGTAATTGCAAAGTAACGATACTGAAAATGATTCCTTTGCTCCTGTGCTGTCCATCAGCCCGAGTTTGTCGGAGCTTCAGCAGCACTGGGTCCATGTCAAACTGGGACATAAGCAAATCTCTGCACGAACATTCACTTATTTTCCCTTCGTTATGCTGTAGAAAGCGGTAGATTTCATTAAGTGGTAGATTCATCGAACTAAAATAGTGTTGATAGACACTACTAAACTCATTTAAAAATCAATAGAAATCCAGCAGGCATTTCTACTGAGCATTTAAGTGAAAATTTAAATGTGACCCACGAATTCTTGTTTTATTCATGTTGAGTATTTAAATGTTGCATTTATAGCCTAAATGTAGTTTCCCTAACCTAATTTCTCGTTTGAGAGGTTGTCACTTAGGCAACCTACAGCCCCGGGCCCCCAAATTAGATCACTCTCTCCATTCACACAGATCAACTGATGGTCTTGTCTCATAAAATAATAGTGAATTCAAATCTCCTTCCACTCCCATCTATCTCCAACTCTTTCCCAGGATTGTTGTCCTCAGAAAATGACAGCAACTGCTAATCTCTCTAGAGCAGACAACTGAAGACATGTACGAAAACCTGGCTCTGAGAGGCTAGCACGGTGTTAACTGAATCGCTGTGTATAGTCCCTCCCCTGGGGCCACACACACACACAACTGGTCATTGCTAGGGCTTATGATACTTTTCCTCAGAGAAACAAAACACAGATTCTTGCTTGATTTGTTGGCCTTTGGGGAACTCACTAATCTAAGCATTAGTGTCTTTTTAAAAGTTTTTAAATGTTTGAAACATTACTAGGAAATAAAGTATACAAAAAGGTATAAAAATACAATATAAGGGACACCTACAAAATTATCACCTAACTTTAAAAAAAGCATTACCGCTGCAGTTGAAGTTCCCTGTAGACCCCTCCTAGAGAGAGAAGATAACCACCATCCACAGTGTGTTATTTATCTCTTGCATGCATCTCATATTTTTCATAGGTGTCTATGCTATCCAACATATAGAAGGGTTTTGTTCATATAAAGGTTATAGTACTGAATATATTCCTTGGCAACTTGGCTTTTCTTAAGATTGTGTTTATGAGTCATATATTGGTATGTGTAGTTGTAACTCATTCTTCCTCACTATTGTACAATACCCCATTTTATTTGAATATGGAATTTATCTATTCATTCTGTCAATGAATGTTGAAGAGTTATTTCCAAATTTACATTCTTACAAACTGTGTTGCTATGAAAACTTTTGTGTCTATCTCTTTTGCAAAGACAGAGACATTAAGCTGGTCTGCTGACCACTTGTGACACAAATGGGTTATGAGTGTGTCAAGGAATGCATCTCTCCTGCCCTCTGATTGGCCGGGTCAGGGCCTGGGTTGACCAGAGCCCCTCACTGGTTCATGCTATCCGTGAGCTGCCTCACTTGATTATGGCAGTGCATACTGTGAAATAAGAACCAACCTCATCTACAGGCATTCCTTGTTTTATTGCATTTGATTTTGTTGCACTTTACAGATACTGTGTTCTACAAATTGAAGCTTTATGGCAGCTCTGCACTGAGCAAGTCTGTCAGCGCCATTTTTCTAACAGCATTTGCTCACTTCATATCTCTGTGTCATATTTTGGTAATTCTCACCATATTTCTAACTTTTTCATCATTATTATATTGTTTATGTTGATCTGCGATCGTGAACTTTGATGTTAATAGTATAATTGTTTTGGGGCATCACAAACTGCACCCATATAAGATAGAAAACTTAATAAATGTTGTGTGTATTCTGGCTGCAGCACTGAATGCCTGGCTGTTCCCATCTTTCTCCTTTCCGTCGGATCTCCTTATAACCTGAGACACACAATACTGAAATTAGGACAGTTAATAACCCTACAGTGACCTTTGAGTGTTCAAGTGAAAGGGAGAATTGCACATCTCTTCCTTTAAGTCAAAAGCTAGAAATGATTCCGCTTAGTGAGGATGGTATGTTGAAAGCTAAGACAAGCCAAAAACTAGGCCAGTAATGATAAGAAAGGGAAACAGGTTCATTGCTGGTATGGAGAAAGTTTTAGTGGTCTGGATAGATCAAACCAGCCACAACATCCCCTCAAGCCAAAGTCTAATCCAGAGCAGGGTCCTAACACTCTTCAATTCTATGAAGGCTGAGAAAAGTGAGGAAGTTCTAGAAGAAAAGTTGGAAGCTAGCAGAGATTGGTTCGTGAGGTTTAAGGAAAGAAACTCTCTCCAAAAAAGTGAGTTTTTTGTGCAAGTGAAGCAGCGAGTGCTGATGGAGAAGCTGCAGCAAGTTGTCCAGTTATGATCATTAATGAAGGGGGCTACACTAAAAAACAGATTTTTCAATATAGATGAAACCTTATATTGGAAGAAGATGCCATCTAGGACTTTCATAGCTAGAGAGAAGTCACTGCCTGGCTTCACCTTCAAAGGACAGGATGCTTCTCTTTTGAGGAGTTAAAGCAGCTGATGACTTTAAGTTGAAGCAAATGTTCATTTACTATTTCAAAAACCCTAGGACACTTAAGAATCATGCTAAATCTACTCTATCTGTGATCTATAAATGAAACAATGAAGCCTGGGTGAGGGCATATCCGTTTATAACATAGTTTACTGAATGTTTTAAGCCCACTTTTGAGAGCTACTGCTCAGAAAAGATTCCTTTCAAGAGGTTACTGCTTCTTAACAATGTACCTGTCGTCCAAGGGCTTTGATGGAGACACACAATAAGATTAATATTGTTTCCATGCCTGCTAACACAACATCCATTCTGCAACCCATGGATCAAAGAGTCATTTCGATTTTCAGGTTTTATTCCTAAAGAAATAAATTTTGTGAGGCTGTAGGTCCATAGGTAGTGGTCCTCTGACAGATCTGGGCAAAGTCAGTTGAAAACCTCTGGAAATGATTCGCCATTCTAGATGCCACTAAAACGTGTCATTCATGAGATGCGGTCAAAATATCAACATTAATAGAAGTTTGGAAGAAGTTGATTCTGACTCTCAGGAATGACTTCAAGGGGTTCAAAACTTCCATGGAGAAAGTAACTACAGATATGGTGCAAAGAACAAGAGAGCTAAAATTAGAAGTGGAGCCTGAAGGTTCCTGAGTTGTCTCATTCTCATGACAAACTTCCATGGAAGAGGAGTTGCTTCTTAGGGATGAGCAGAGAAAGTCATTTCTCGAAATGGAATCTTCTCCTGGTGAAGATGCTGTGAAAATTGTTAAAGTGACAACAAAGGATTTAGGATGTTACATAGTTTAGTAGATAAAGCATCACCAAGGTTTGAGAGGAGCAGCTCCAATTTTGAGAGAAGTTCTACTTTGGTTAAAATGCTATCAAACAGCATTGCATGCTACAGAGAAATGTTCACAAAAGGAAGAGACAATTGACGTGGCAAATTTCACTGTTGTCTTATTTTAAGAAATCGCGACAGCCGCCCCAAACTTCAGCACCCTTCAGCAACCACTCTGATCAGTCAGCAGCCATCAATATCAAGGCAAGACCCTCCACCAACAAAACGATTATGACTCGCTGAAAGCTCAGAAGATGGTTAGCATTTTTTAGCAATAAAGTGTTTTTAATCAAGGTATGTACATTGTTTACTGAGACAAAATGCTTTTGTACACTTAATAGCTACAGTGAAGTGTATACATAACTTTTATATGTACTGGTAAACCAAAAAATTCATTTGAGTCACTTTATTGTAATATTCACTTTACTGTATTGTTCTGGAAGCAAACCTACAATACCACCCATGTACGCCTGTACTCCCGCACTCAGTTGGGATACTAAAAATGGAAACCAAATCTTACTGTCTACATTAACATGATTTTGCTGTTCCACTACATTAGCATTACTTTACTTCCCTGGAGTCTCTTGCTCAGACAAATCATTTGATTACTCATTTTGAAGCTTCCCAAAAGACTCAACTCTTAAATAAAAAATATAAACAGTTTGCACTCTGATGATTTTTACATCTCTTACCTCAAAATCCTTGTATTGCTGTTTCCATCAATCCCAAATCCCAGACTGTTGTATTATGATCCTTAATCCATCTTAATCAAGTTCCTACCCTGAAGTACCTGCTTCAAATCAAACTTCCATTTCCCAATAAATTCTGATCTTACCTTTCCCCTTCCAAGATACTGACAAAGTTCTATGTTGGTGGTAAAAAGTAAACTATATTTTGTTTTATCAACAGGCTTTGTTGGTGATATTTGTGGAGCTCATATTTGCATTCAAGAGGAACATTAACATTTTCAACATTTGATGTAACAGCAAAAGCTTTAAGAGTCATGGCTATAGAGTATATACCTAAATGTGGAATGGTTGAGTCTCAGGACAAGTGTATTATCAAGTTTACTGTGTATTTGCCAATCGTATCAATTTAAGCCTTGTTTCCTCATCTGTAAAATAAAACGGTTGGGCAAAATGATCTTGAAAATGTTTTCATTTTTTGATTTATAACAGGAACTCATTCTAAGAACAAAACACACTGCACTGATTTTACACGTGTATGTGTATGTGTATGTGCGTGTGTATAGCAAAACCTCACCTACCTTATCTTGTAAGGTAAGGTACTTTTAAATGACTTTGATCAAGAGAGAAAATTAAGCATAGAGAAGAAAAATTACATACTTAGTGTTTTTCAATGATCTAAGAGAAGTGGAAAAAGGAACCAAGCCTCCAAGCCTTATCTTGAATATCCTGTAAGCACACCTCTTTTCATAAATTCTATTGACAGGATATCTGTGGCGGAATATCAGTTACTTAGCACACATACCAGTGCCTGCCGCTCCCTTGCCCTTTGCACACATTACAAAGCGATCACAGCACTCATTCCATAGAGAGTCTATTTCAGAATCTTTCTCAGCGTACCATTCCAGACCCCCAACCCCAATCACTCAGGCTGCTACTCAAGATAACACCCCTTGACTCTTCCTTGTTTGTCTCTGCTTCTCCAGTACAAGCAACGTGGTTTACTTTCTGCTTTCCCCATTCCTTCACTGGATGTTCTGATGATACTCTTTCCACGTCTAGGGTACCACCTTCTCTCACTTCGTCTACCTATCTCTTGACCATTTTCAAGGTAAATTCAAGTGAAAACTCCTCATGAAAGTTCATTCTTCGACTCCACATCACGGAGACCTGTCCCATTCATACAGTCTGGTGGAGCTTCAGCCTGAAGCCATCCGCAGTGATTTGTCATTCTCCAAGCATGATTGCTCTTCAGTGCTTCTGAGCCTTTGCCTGTTTTCCTTAGCTCTAGCATCTCCTCTCCTCTCTCGGTGCAGCCAATGCTCACTTCAGGATTAAGTTCAGGTGTCATCTGCCCTTTACAGTCTCAAAGAAAATCCCTCCTTCTTCAAAAGTTAGGCATTCCCTTCCTTCAGCTCCCACAGCACCCTGTGCTCTCCTCCACAACAGCAAGTACCCCCATTGTCATGGACTGCTTGGTTTTCTTTCTTCCACAAGGGACCAGCAGTCCCTTGAGGGCTGGGATTTATATTCAGACCACCTATCATAGTACCAGGTGCAGGGTTGGTAAGGAAAAAATGTTTGCTGCACTGAAATTAGATTTATTTCAACCTACGGAACTAGTCTAACATTTTTAGGAAAATCTCAATTTCACAAAGTTATATTATTTTTGTTGGTAATTAATTAATATAGAACCATGATTTCATTTATATAATTCTGCCAGGCTTTTCTCATAAATAAATTCACAGATCAGGAAAAAACGTCTTTTTGCCAAGTTCTATGTCCTCATCTCGAGAACGGGAAATACTGTCGCTGAATACCACTTAATTGCCATTTGCAGCCATTGGGAACATGGTCTGCAGCTAATTACCCCTTTCCCAACCTCACCAGCAAGCATGGGGCTGATTCCAGAGCAGGCAGGTAATATAGTCACCGGTTGTTTTTTGATGTTCATGTGGTCACCTGAAAGGAACAGAGGAAACACAGTAACCTTCTAATGGAGTTTATCATTGTAACTGAGAACAATCTCCCAGGTCAGCATAACTGTAAAAGGAGAAGGGCAAGTACGAAAGAACCTGACACTTTTCCTCAGTGCAAAATATTGGATGCTTGAGAGAACACTAAAGAAAAAACGGTCGCGCTCTTAGGAAATATATTGCATGCTTGATCAAGAGCAGAAAAGAGTAGAGATCAAGTGTCTCTTTGAGTAATTGTTTCTTGCAGTCAGGCCATTTATGAAAAGGAGACTGTATGGGAGTTGATGATTAAGACAAAGAGCAGCTAAGAGGCAGAACATTCCTGTGCCCAGGGTTCTAGTCTGCAGCCTATTTTTTAGGTGTTGGAGTTGGAGAAAGGAAATGACACTGGAATTAAAATATCTTCTCCATAAAGATAATCAGCAGGAGAGGTGCTCAAGATGGCAACGTGAGTAGGGTGGTGGAAATCTCCTCCCAAAACCATATATATTTGTGAAAATACAGCAAATACAACTATTCCTAAAAGAGAGACCAGAAGATTCAGTACAGCAGCCAGGCTACATCTACATCTGCGAGAACTCAGCATCTCACGAAAAGGGTAAGACACAAAGCCATGACCCGGCAGGACCCAAGCACTCCCCGACCCCGGCGCACCGGTGGGAGGACAGGAGTCAGGGTGGGGAGGGAGTGGAAGCACAGGACTGCTAAACAACCAGCCCTGGTGATCTGCACCGGGAGCACAGAACACACATTGCATGGTGTACTGGATATTAGAGAAACGGAAAAGTAAATTCCGAGATGGAGACTGCAAGTGGGTCCCCACAGCCGGCTCCCCTGGGACAAAAGAAAAGCATGCGCTTTTTAAAAGTCTTAAAGGGACAAGGGCTTAACAGCTGGACAAAATCGTCCCAGCACACTCAGCCCACCAGGCTGGGAATCTTGAGTAACTTCAGACGCCCGAAGCCCCTCATGGTGATAAGCAGCCTGCCGTTCATTAACCCCCACCACCCTCACTGGTGCTGCACGCAAACTGGCTGACCAGCCACTGCTGCGGACCAGCCGGGGAGCAGCCCCACCCACAGCAAGCACACAGAGGCCTCTCCCAGCATGCAGCTAACCGGGCCAGACCCAGAGGCGGCTGCCTACGCACAGCTGCCCCCCACAGGCAGAGGAAGCCCCTGCAAAGTCCAGAAGGCATGAAGGGGCGTCGTTCTCACAGGAGAACACACCCAGTGTGTCTGGGGATCCCCTTAGTGCCCTAGGCTATCCCAAGGGCCGCCCAGCCCACGGCAGCTCAGGAGATTAACCCAGATACTGCTCCCTGTGTGCGGGTAACTGGCACAGGCAGCGGAGATGGGCAAGGCTACCAGGAAGCAGGAAGGGGCTTTGTTCTCCCAGCTGACACATGTGCCACCTGCCGGCAATTACTTCTATCATCATGAAAAGGCAGAAGAATCTGATCCAGTCAAAAATCATTCAAACAAACCCAGAGTGAGGGCCTGAGGAGACAGATATAACCAATCTTCCAGAAAAAGAATTCAAAATAAAAGTCATACCCATGCTGATGAACCTGTAGAGAAATATGTAAGAGCTAATGGATGAAGTCTGGATGGAGATAACAGAAATGAAACAATCAATAGAAGGACGTAAGAGCAGACTAGGTGAGGTGCAGGAGACTGTAAATGGAATAGAAATCAGAGAACAGAAGTACAGAGAAGCTGAGGCAGAGAGAGATAAAAGGATCTCTAGGAATGAAAGAATATTGAGAACTGTGTGACCAATCCAAACAAAACAATATTCGCATTATAGGAGTAGCAGAGGAAGAAGAGAGAGAAAAAGGGATAGAAAGTGTCTTTGAAGAAATAATTGCTGAAAACTTCCCCAAGCTGGGGAAGGAAATAGTCTCTCAGTCCATGGAAGCCCACAGATCTCCCAACACCAGGGACCCAAGGAGGACAACACCAAGACACATAATAATTAAAATGTCAAAGCTCAAAGACAAGGACAGAGTATTAAAGGCAGTGAGAGAGAGAAAAAAGATCACCTACAAAGGAAAACCCATCAGGCTATCATCAGACTTCTCAACAGAATCCTTACAGGCCAGAAGACAATGGCATGATATATTTAACATAATGAAACAGAAGGGCCTCAAACCAAGAATATTGTATCCAGTACGATTATCATTTAAATATGACAGAGGGATTAAACAATTTCCAGATAAGCAAAAGTTAAGGCAATTTGCCTCCCCAAACCACCTCTTCAGGGTATTTTAAAGGGACTGCTCTAGATGGAAGTGTACCTAAGGCTAAATATATGTCACCAAAGAAAATAAAATCATAGCAAAGAAAGCAGACCAACCAAATACTAACTAAAGGCAAAAAATAAAATCAACTATTCACAAAAGAAGTCAAATGAAACACAAAAGAATACAGAATAAAACACCTAACATGTAAAGAGTGGAGAAGGAAGAATAAAAGGGAGAGAAATAAAGAATCATCAAACTATGTTTATAATAGTGTAGTAAGTGAGTTAAAGTTAGACGGTTAGAAAAGAAGCTACCCTCGAACCTTTGGTAACCACGAATCCAAAGCCTGCAATGGCAATAAGTACATATCTATCAGTAATCACCCTAAATGTAAATGGACTGAATGCAGCATCAAAAGACACAGAGTAATAGAATAGATTAAAAAAACAAGACCCATCTATATGCTGCTTACAAGAGACTCACCTCAAACCCAAAGATCCCGACTAAAAGTGAAGGGATGGAAAAAGATATTTCACGAAAACAATAGGGAGAAAGAAGCAGGGGTTGCAGTACTTACATCAGACAAAATAGACTTCAAAACGAAGAAAGTAACAAGAGACAAAGGACATTACATAATGATAAAGGGGTCAGTCCAACAAGAAGATATAACCGTTATAAATATATATGCACCCCTATGCTGATGAACAGTGACTGTAATGGGGTTGGTCGGGGGGACCTGATGAAGGGGGTAGTGTAACCACCATGACATTACTCATTTAATTGTAGATTAATGATATCAAAATAAACTTTAAAAAAATTAAAAATTAAAAAAAAAAGGAGATGGAGGAAAACAGGGGATGAAGAACAAAGGCTCACTATAAAGTTCACTCTTAAAAACAATGCAGCTATTTAGGGAAGTACGTAGAGCGCCTCCCTGGTCGAAGCCGCCGTCTCTCGCTCGAGGCCGCGACAACAGCCTCCCAAACGGGGTCTCGGAGCCCTGTCTTGTTCATCTACGATCTGCTGCCCATCAACATCCAGTGATCTTTTCAAAACTGAAATCTATCTGAAAATCGGCAACAGTTTTCCAATTGATCTTCGAATAAAGATTGAAATGCTTAACGTCCAAAAAAAAAACTTTTAATAGATAAAATTTTTTAAACGGAAAGAAAAAAGTCTGTCCAATACTAGGGCCGAATACTAACAAGGTAAGTTAGCCTGAAACTTAAGCCATGTTCTCCAATGTTTTTATCTCAAAAAAATGATGTTTTTATCTCAAAAAAAAAATATATATATATATATGTACCCAACACAGGAGCGCCAGCATATGTGAAACAAATACTAACAGAATTAAAGGAGGAAATAGACAGCAATGCATTCATTTTAGGAGACTTCAACACACCACTCACTCCAAAGGACAGATCACCCAGACAGAAAATAAGTAAAGACACAGAGGCACTGAACAACACACTAGAACAGATGGACCTAATGGACATCTACAGAACTCTACACCCAAAAGCAACAGGATACACATTCTTCTCAACTGCACATGGAACATTTTCCAGAATAGACCACATACTAGGCCACAAGAAGAACCTCAGTAAACTCAAAAATATTGAAATCCTACCAACCAACTTCGCAGATCACAAAGGTATAAAACTAAAAATAAATTTTAGAAACAAATCAAAAAGGCTCACAAACACATGGAGACATAACAACATTCTCCTAATTAATCAATGGGTTAACGACCAAATCAAAACAGAAACGAGAGAATACATGGAGACTAATGACAACAACAACACAAAGCCACAACTTCTGTGGGACGCAGCAAAGGCAGTTCTAAGAGGAAAGTATATTGAAATCCAGGCCTATTTAAAGAAGGAAGAACATTTCCAAATGAATAGTCTAAAGACACAATTACTGAAAGTGGAAAAAGAAGAACAAATGAGGCCCAAAGTCACCAGAAGGAGGGACATAATAAAGATCAGAGAAGAAATAAATAAAATTGAGAAGAATAAAACAATTGAAAAAAATCAATAAAACCAAGAGCTGGTTCTTTGAAAAAATAAACAAAATAGATAAACCCCTAGCGAGACTTAGTAAGAGAAAGATAATCTACACACATAAAGAGAAACAGGAATGAGAAAGGAAAAATCACGACAGACCGCACAGAAATACAAAGAATTATAAGAGAATATTAGGAGAATCTATATGCTAACAACCTGGAAAACCTAGACGAAATGGACAACTTCTTAGAAAAATACAACCTTCCAAGACTGACCAAACAAGAAACAGAAAAACTAAACAGACCAATCACCAGCAATGAAATTGAATCGGTAATCAAAAAACTACCCAAGAAAAAACCCCCCGGACCTGATGGATTCACCTCTGAATTCTACCAGACATATAGAGAAGAAATAACACCCATTCTCCTTAAAGTTTTTCAAAAAATAGAGGAGGAGAGAATACTTCCAAACTCATTCTATGAAACCAGCATCACTCTAATACAAAACCGGGCAAAGATCTCACCAAAAAAGAAAATTACAGACCAATATACCTGATGAACATAGATGCAAAACTACTCCACAAAATATTAGCAAACCGAATTCAAAAATACATCAAGAGGATCATACACCATGATCAAGTGGGACTCATCCCAGGGATGCAAGGATGGTACAACATTTGAAAATCCGTCAACATCATCTACCACATCAACAAAAATAAGAACAAAAACCACATGAGCATCTCCATAGATGCTGTAAAAGCATTTAACAAAATTCAGCATCCATTCATGATTAAAACTCTCAACAAAATGGGTATAGGTGGCAAATACCTCAACATCATAAAGGCCATATATGACAAACCCACAGCCAGCATTATACGTAACAGCTAGAAGCTGAAAGCTTTTCATCTAAGATCGGGAACAAGACAGGGATGCCCACTGTCTCCACTGTTAAGAAATGGGCAGAGGACATGAATAGACACTCCTCTAAAGAAGAAATTCAGATGGCCAACGGGCACATGAAAAGATGCTCCACATCGCTAATCATCAGAGAAATGCAGATTAAAACCGCAATGAGATATCACCTCACACCAGTGAGGATGGCCAACATCCAAAACACAAACAACAACAAATGTTGGCGAGGATGTGGAGAAAAGGGAACCCTCCTACACTGCTGGTGGGACTGCAAATTAGTTCAACCATTGTGGAAAGCAGTATGGAGGTTCCTCAAAAAACTCAAAATAGAAATACCATTTCACCCAGGAATCCCACTCCTAGGAATTTACCCTAAGAATGCAGCAGCCCAGTTTGAAAAAGACATATGCACCCCTATGTTTATTGCAGCACTATTTACAATAGCCAAGAAATGGAAGCAACCTAAGTATCCATCAGTAGATGAATGGATAAAGAAGATGTGGTACATATACACAATGGAATATTATTCAGCCATAAGAAGAAAACAAATCCTACCATTTGCAACAACATGGATGGAGCTAGAGGGTATTATGCTCAGTGAAATAAGCCAAGCCGAAAAAGACAAGTATCAAATGATTTCACTCATATGTGGAGTATAAGAACAAAGAAAAAAACTGAAGGAACAAAACAGCTGCAGACTCACAGAACCCAAGAACGGACTAATAGTTACCAAAGGGAAAGGGACTGCGGAAGATGGGTGGGAAGGGAGGGATAAGAGCGAAAAAGGGGCATTACGATTAGCAGATGTAATGTTGGGGGTGTGCAGGGAGGGCTGTACAACTCAAAGAAGACAAGTAGTGATTCTATAGCATCTCACTGCGATGATGGAGAGTGACTGTAATGGGGTTGGTGGGGGGGACCTGATGAAGGGAGTAGTTTAATAACCATAATATTGCACATGGAATTGTAGAATAATGATACCAAAATAAATTATGAAAAAAAAAACAGGCAAAGACACCATAAAAAAAGAAAATTACAGACCAATATCCATGATAAACATAGATTCAAAAATACTTAACAAAATATTAGCAAACCAAATTCAAAAATACATCAAGAGGATCATACACCATGATCAAGTGGGATTCATCTCAGGGATGCAAGGATAGTACAAAATTCGAAAATCCATCAACATCATTCACCACATCAACAAAAAGACAAAAACCACATGATCATCTGCATAGATGCAGAAAAAGCATTCCACAAAATTCAACATCCATTCATGATAAAAACTCTTAACAAAATGGGTATAGAGGGCAAGTACCTCAACATAATAAAGGCCATATATGACAAACCCACAGCCAGCATTATACGTAACAGCTAGAAGCTGAAAGCTTTTCACCTAAGATTGGGAACAAGACAGGAAGGGATGCCCACTCTCCCTACTTTTATTCAACATAGTACTGAAGGTCCAAGCCACGGCAATCAAACAAAACAAAGACATACAAGGCATCTAGATTGGTAAAGCAGAAGTCAACCCTTCACTATTTGCAGATGACATGATATTGTACATAAAAAACCCTAAAGACTCCACTCCAAAACTACTAGAATTAATATCTGAATTCAGCAACATTGCAGGATACAAAATTAATACACAGAAATATGTTGCTTTCCTATATACTAATGATGAACTAACAGAAAGAGAAATCAGGAAAACAATTCCATTCACAACTGCATCAAAAAGAATAAAATACCTAGGAATAAACCTAACCAAGGAACTGAAAGACCTGTACCCTGAAAACTACAAGACACTCAAGAGAAATTAAAGTGGACACTCACAAATGGCTATTCATCCAATGCTCTTAGGTAGGAAGAATTAATATTGTCAAAATGGCCATCCTGCCTACAGCAATCAACAGATTCAATTCAATCCCTATCAAAATACCAACAGGATCCTTCAACGAACTGGAAAAAATAGTTCTAAAATTCATATGGAGCCACAAAAGACCCCAAATAGTCAAAACAAACCTGAGAAGGAAGAGTAAAGCAGGGGGGATCTCGCTTCTCAACTTCAAGCTCTACTACAAAACCACAGTAATCAAGACAATTTGGTACTGGCACAAGAACAGACCCACAGACCAATGGAACAGAATAGAGCCCTGATGTTAACCCAAACATATATGGTCAATTAATATATGATAAAGGAGCCATGGATAAACAATGGGGAAATGAAAGCCTCTTCAGCAGCTGGTGTTGGCAAAACTGGACAGCTACATGTAAGAGAATGAAACTGGATCATTGTCTAACCCCATACATAGAAGTAAATTCAAAATGGATCAAAGACCTGAATGTAAGTCATGAAACTATAAAACTCTTAGAAAAAAACATAGACAAAAATCTCTTGGACATAAACATGAGCAACTTCTTCATGAACATATCTCCTTGGACAAGGGAAACAAAAAGCAAAAATGAACAAGTGGGACTATATCAAGCTCAAGAGCTTCTGTACAGCAAAGGACACCATCAATAGAACAAAAAGTCATGCTACACTATGGGAGAATATATTCACAAATGACATATCTGGTAAAGGATTGACATCCAAAATATATAAAAAGCTCACCCACCTCAACAGACAAAAAGCAAATAATCCAATTAAAAAATGGGCAGAGGATCTGAACAGACACTTCTCCAAAGAAGAAATTCTGATGGCCAACAGGCACATGAAAAGATGCTCCACATCACTAATCATCAGAGAAATGCAAATTAAAACCACAATGAGATATCACCTCACACCAGTTAGGATGGCCACCATCCAAAACACAAACAACAACAAATGTTGGCGAGGATGTGGAGAAAGGGGAATCCTCCTACACTGCTGGTGGGAATGCAAATTAGTTCAACCATTGTGGAAAGCAGTATGGAGGTTCCTCAAAAAACTAAAACTACAAATACCATTTGACCCAGAAATTCCACTCCTAGGAATTTACCCTAAGAAAACAGGATCACAGATTCAAAAAGACATTGCACCCTATGTTTATCACAGCACTATTTATAAAAGCCAAGAAATGGAAACAACCTAAGTGTCCATCAGTAGATGAATGGATAAAGAAGAAGTGGTACATATACACAATGGAACATTATTCAGCCATAAGAAGAAAACAAATTCTACCATTTGCACAACAACATTGATGGAGCTAGAGGGTATTATGCTCGGTGAAATAAGCCAGGTGGAGAAAGACAAGTATCACATGATTTCACTCATCTGTAGAGTATAAGAACAAAGAGAAAACTGAAGGAACAAAACAGCAGCAGACTCACAGAACCCAAATATGGACTAACAGTTACCAAAGGGAAAGGGACTGGGGAGGATGGGTGGGAAGGGAGGGATAAGGGGGAAAAGGGGCATCACGATTAGCAGACATAATGTTGGGGGGGCACGGGGAGGGCAGTACAGCACAGAGAAGACAAGTAGTGATTCTATAGCATCTCACTACGCTGATGGACAGTGACTGTAATGGGTTATTTGGTGGGGACTTGATAACGGGGGAAGTCTAGTAATTATAATGTTGCTCATGTAATTGTAGATTAATGATACAGGAAAATAAATAAATAAATAAACGATAATCAGCAGAAAGGATTCACCTTGACTGTATAGATTTAGGAATTATGTACAACTACCCCTAAAGTGGGTAGGCTTAGACTCGTGAAAATCACTAAACAATTGTCAGATCATGCTGCATCAATCTGATTTCGCTGTTAGGGTAGCCAAAGCACCAGACTGATAATTTTAAACTCCAACTGTTTGTTGTCTTGGAAACAAAATAGCTTATCCCCGTATGGAGCTGATCAATTGCTCAACAAGCAATAGGCAGGTTTCCTATCACAGAAAGTTACAGAGGCTTAACCAACACAAAGATTAAAGTATCATATTTTTGAAATTACACAATTTTCTATTTCCTTGTCCCCTTTTCCCCAAACTCACAATTGTTCGACAAAGTTGCATGCTTAACTGGTTTTCTATTTCCTTGTCCCCTTTTCCCCAAACTCACAATTGTTCGACAAAGTTGCATGTTTAATTGGTTTCTCTGCAACTAGCAAAACTGTTTATCTAGGAGCTAAAGATATTGCCAAATATTTTGCATAAATATTTTGCTAAAGATAATGATTACAAATATGACATTTTAATCACTTGTCATTTATATACAATTTCTAAAAAAGTCATACACATCCTTTTTATTTGTACCCTTAAGAAAATAGCATAAACATTTTGTTAGAGGGGCTAATTCTGAGGTATTTCGCATTTTGCCTCAGTCCTGCATAGGAGATCATGAGTGAGGATTTGAATTAAGATGCTGGAGAGCAAAATCAAGGAAAGAGAAAGCTTGAGGATCATGTAAATGTACTTTAAAAGAAAAAAAAAGCAAAAGAACTGGGGAGGGGGGAATTAAAGCCTAGGATTAAAATAATTACAATGAATAAATAATTATGAGGAAGAAATAACTGATGAAGTGGCCTAAATGATACCCATAATCTGCCTCGTTCTTCCTTTTATATTGGAGATGACCTTCCTCCCAGGTCAGTTTCACACTTTGGAACTTTCACTTTCCCCCCCGTCTCTGAAACCTTCTCTCTCCTCCATAAATCAGCCTCTTCCTTTCAGTTGGATCCTTCCCATCAACAATCCTACGTGATCAAAATTATTTTCCGTCTTTAAAAAAAAAAAACTCTGATCATTCAGCAGCATTCAGTTCCTTTGCTGCCCTTTAAACTAATCTCTTCAAAGAGTTGTCCAGACCCGGTTTCCATTTCTCACCTCCCACTCACTGAAAGTCACCCCTTTATGGCTTCTCTGATCAACATGCATTGAAAAAGCCTTTGACTTACATCTCAATAAATTCAAAGAACACCATTTAGCATTCAGTCTACCTGACAGCATGTGACACTTCCTCCAGCTTAAAACACTCCTTCCCTTGGATTCTCCGCGACACCTCACTCCCTCATCTCTGATCTCTCTGCCTCCTTTGCTATCTCTTTTTCCCTTAAGACATCCGTGATGGAGCTCAAGACTGTGCCTTCTACCACCTTCTTTTCTGATTCTCTGTTATCTCCTTAGGCAATTTCATCCAGACCCCTGCCTTGGACTAGCATTTCTAGTGCCTACCGCTCAAAATTAAACCTCTTCTCCGAGCTCCCATACAATATGTCTAACTCCCACCATTAAACCTCTCCACCTGAATGGCTTGCAGGCATTTCAGTCTAAACATTCACAAGACTGAACTCATGATCTGCCCCTAAAACCTACTCTTACCCCAGTATTCGCAATCTCAGTGAATGGTACCAAGCCAGAACCCTTGCTTAAATATTTCTCAAATATCCCATGGCTTACTGAGTCCACTTCTCCCCGAATCCATGCTACCATCCCCTCTTGCAAAGGCTTCCACAGTGGCCCACTACTACCTGGCCTTCCACCCTCTGACCCCCCTCCAGCACATTATCCCCATAGCAGCCTGAGTGACACTTTCAAAAATAAAATCCAGTGATGGCAACACAACTATAAATGCCACTACTGACTTCCAACACATCATCAATTAAAGATCAAATTCCTCCAAACAGAATACTAGGTCCTTCATTCTCATCCCCTGCCCACCTTTCATGCATCAAAAAAGACCATCATCTCCCCCATTCTCTCTTCTCCGACTCCACCTCCTTCAGCTCAGAAATATTTTCTAGCGCGGGGCTTTCACTCTGGCCACTCCGTCTGCATGGAATGCTCTTCCTCCCTCTGCTCACTCTCACCTCCAGCCAAGGTAATAGCCCCACTACTCATCCTTTATGCTTCAGCTAAGCCACCACTTTTCCCCAGATTCCTTGCCACCCCAGTCTAAGGCAGGCTCCTTTGTTATGCATTTTCACAGAAATTTCCCCTTCCTTCAGAGTTTAGCTACATTTATAATTTGTTATCCTTTGTTGGAAGTCTCCTCCGGCACCGAACTGAAGGCCCCAGGATCAGCTCTGGATCTGCTTTTGTTCCCCACTCTCTCCAAGGATGACTTAAGAATGTGCTTCATAAAGAAGTGCTTTTAAAGTTTTTCACCTATATTTTATATTTCTGCCATCGAAAGTATGAGAAAATATCCTGGAATGACTGTTGGATGACTCACACAACTACCTTGTGTGAAAGCAGTATCAAAAGGGTAGCAGACATGTTCTGAAAACTAGGGGGGATAACTGAGTCCCTTCACGTTAAGGCGACAGACTGGAGGATCCATGAGCAGCTCCCCAATAGTCTCCGTGCTCATAAGAGAAACTACTAATGACACTGTGCTGTGACCAGACATGCATGGAAGAAATAAAAGGTTATACTCTTTTTTTGCACCTGACCCTCTCAATTTACAAAGTAAATGAGTCACAGAAAGGTTAAAAGAACTTGTCCAAGTTCCCGTAATGTAGGACCCAATAATAACAGTTTATCTGTGTCCTTCCACGTAACTAACACTGGGCTTTGTTCTCAGGTGACATGTGATAAAGTGTATTAATTAAGAGGAACATGGTAGGTACACAACAAATATAATTTACTCAACACATATTTGTGCAGCATATTCTGTTTGTTGGGCCTCGATAGGCACTGCAGAATTAAAAACAAGATATACATGATATCTTCCCTCATGGATCTTACATTAATTAAGATAATTATAGATTGTCAGAGCTGCTATCAAACACATAAACAAGGCAAGGCGACAGAGAGTGTAACAGGAGGAAAAAGCCACAGCCACGTTCAACAGACTGGCCAAAGCAGACCTATTTGAGGAATTTAGAGTTAAGACATAAAAGATGAGAAGTGGCCAGCCCATGAAGGGAGTGTGGGACAACTTCAGTGAGATGGATGCTCCAGGCTGAGGCAGCAGGACATGCTAACATCCTGAGGAGTGCAGACCTTTTCTTTCGCAAGTGAAAGCAGTGTGGTTGGGAGGTGGTGGTTCGTGGGAGTTTCATATGGGGTGAAGCTGGGAAAACTGGTAGGAATCCAATCACCCAGGGCTTTGAAGCCTATGGCAAGGACCTGGTACTTTCTTTGGGGAACTATGCATAGCCCTTGAGGGGTCTTACACCTACTAGTTGGAGGCAGAATGGTGACTTGACCTGCTTTTAATTTTTATAAGATTACTACTTCAGACAGGCCACTTTCCTAAATTGCTGTAGTCTAGGCAAGACATACTGGTATCTTGGACTAAGGTGATGATAGTGAAGGCGAAAAAGTAAATATCTATGCAACTTTTTGGGAGGAGAAAGACAGAAAGGAGTAGACATGATCTGTGCAGGTGGAAACAATGATCAAGGAATTAAAGTCTTGAGTAAACAACTGATCAAGAACTCAGTAGAAGACAGCTTCAGAAAGGGCCGGGGGTGGTGTAGCTGAGCTTCAGAAGGTGAAAGGAGCTTAGGGTTTGGAACGAGAAAGAAAAAGAAACTATTTAAGGGTGGTAGTGAGAAGCAAGGAGGACATTTACTACCTCTCATAGGGCATGAGAGAAAAGAAAATGGCCTCCAATGGAGAGAGTTCCAAGGGAAATTATATCAGAAGAGGACCAACTAGGTTTCAATTACAGTGTGGAGATGAAAGGAAGGTACACATGCCAAAGACTATTGATCACAGATCAGGAGTTCCAGGGGACACAGTGAAGGAATTCAGAGGGAGAGGAGGGAGAGTGAGGGATTTGAAATCACTAGATCCCATGAGAATGCACATCCTTAGGATAATAATAGTTGACTACAGAACTTGGGATTCTGGCAGGAACTGAGGTAAACTGGAAACAGGCACGACAGGATGAATCTTAAGAAGTTCATGAGAAAGGAAACAGGAAATTCAAGTCATGATGCTGAGCGCATGGTTTGCCAGCATGAAGGTTTCCAGGTGACATCCCTGCCCTGCACAGTTCATGCAGTAGTGGTCTGGGGGATGTGCTTGCTTTGCGTCACCTCTCCGTCCTGCAAGGACAGAGAGACACGTGACTAGAGTCCAGAGGAACACTCTTTCAGACAGCTGGGAATGAAGTTTTGTAGCCGCCATGTTCTTACTGTATCCCACTTCCCTAAACAGAATCAACTGGAACATGGAAGGGCACTTGCCCCAACCTGGGCCAACTAGAATCTTTCCTTTTATGACAGAGTCCCTCACTGGGGATAGAAGTCATTAGATGGAGGACATGGTGTCTGTCGACAGCTATTTTTCTAATCATGCTGACAGTCTAAATGAAAATTGTTCAATCTTTCTTGGATTTAATGAGATAGCACATGATTATTTTTCCCTAAGACAGTTAAAGTTGGATTTCTGACACTCAAAACCAAGAGTACTAACCTGAACCTAAAAGACACTAATTAATGCATGAATTCTGTAACCTTCTTCTATTTACCATAGCAAGACAGAGTGCAGCAGCCCCAAAAAGCCAGCCAGTGAATTCCACAACAGTGTGAGAGAGCCATCAAAAGTGGGAAATACTAATGCTATGTGTATTGCTCAGGGTGCTCCAGAGAAACAGAATAGAGAGGTGTGTGTGTGTGTGTGGGTGTGTGTGTTTATATATATGGAGAAGAGGGCAGAGGGTACAGGGAGGTTAAAAGGAATTGGCTTACACAATCTATGGGGGCTGATAAGACCAAAGATCCTCAGTCAGCAAGCAGAGACCCAGCAGAGTCAATGGTGGAGTTCCCGTCCAAAGGCGTGTGCAGGCGGAGACCCAGGAAGAGCCAATGTTTCAGTTTGAGTACAAAGGCAGGAAAAACTGATGTCCCACTCAAAGACAGCCAGGCAATAGGAATTGCCCCTTATTTAGTCTTTTTCTTCCATTCAGGTTTTCACCTGCATCAGGGAGAGCAATCCGCTTTCTCTACCAATTCAAATGTTAACCTCATCCAGAAACACCCCACAGGCACACCCAAAATTATGTTTGGCCAAATATCTGTACACCCTGTGGCCCATTCAAGGTGATACATAAAATGAACCCTGCTATTACCTGATCTTACATGCCTGCCTTCCACATAGACGTCTGCCTTTCATCGTGTTGAGGACTGTCAGATATATTAGTACTGCCGTTACAGAGGTACAAATATCGGAATGTTGTGCTTGGTTTTGGTGATCCTGGACTAGCTCTAAGACTAGGCAAAAATCCTGATAGAGGAATAGCAGAGGTAGGGAAATTGCACAGACTAAATAAACAACAACAACAAAAAAATACCCTAACTGACTTTGCTCACTTAGAATGAGCTCAAGGGAAAGCTAATTGGAAGGGACTGGACATGAGGAAAGCCAAGCTGGTGGAGGGAAAATTTCATAATCTGGGCAAAATATAAAAATAATCACCAGGATAGATTTTGAATTGGTATCAAGAAGAGCAGGAACCTGATTTCAAGGGATAAACTAGAGCCCAGAAAGAATTCTCTTAGTTTACTGATCTGCAGAATGGACATAATAACAGTGTGTTATGAGGATCAAATAAGCTCCTTTTATAGCTCTCTCACACTGTCATGTAGGGAATTTGCTAGCTCATTCTGTGGGATCTGTTACACTTGTCATGTTATGCTCAATGGAGGAAGGCTACAGAATTTGTGCATTAGCTTTTATTCTTTTGGTTGTGAGGACTGGATAATGCAAGGAACCATTATCACGTGCCTGGCACATCACAAGAGCTACTTTCCTCTGCAGCACTGCACCGTTTCCAAACACTGCCTACCACCCTTTGCACTGAGGTGGAGGAACAACATAGAAAATGTGAGGGACAAGAGCTATGAGCTCCACAACAAGGGCTGAGGGCTCAAAATCAAGCCTTAAGGGAGACCTTTCGGTAATTTCTGTGGCAATGGCAGCATTAAGATCCCCATTACAGGGTGTCTTCAAATGTTCCCTGGGCACAATTCGTCACCTGTCTTGTTTTTCATGTTCAACATCCTTTCACAGCGATTATCTGATCTGATCATAGAACATCACTGGAGGATCATAGAGCAGAAATCATGGTTTTCACTGTACTGAACTTAGCTCAGACCAATCATCAGAGGCAAAGTCAAGGTCAAAGCCCAAGGACTTGACTCCCTGGACCCTCTCTTTCCCTAAAATCACAAAAGATTGATTGCACCCTCTACTATGCTTTTGGTCACATATCAAATACAGTTTTGATGTCTAATTCAGCTCATGCATTTTTGTGAGCACTTACTGTATGTTCTTGCTAGAGACTGTGATGAAACTGAAGGGCTGATGTAGCTACTCAAAGGAGTACCGGCTATCACTACAAAAGGTCTCTGGCATCTGCCCCCTTCTGCAGTCATTCCCCTGCCTCTATTCAGGCCCTGACTTGGCACATTGCAAGAACCACCTGGTCTGTCTGCAATCGCTCCAATACTCCCACCATCATCACCATTTCTATTTTGTATGTCAGAACTTATCACTTTCTTCATTGAAAATCTTGATAACGTCCCAATCACTTGGCAGGGTTTTTCAGTCCTGGATGCACAGTAGAATCACCAGGGCATTGAATGCCTTGGCCTTATCCCAGATGTTCTAACTTTAATTTGTCTGGATCATGGCATTCCTTCTTCTTTTTTAAAAATCTCCAGGTGACACAAAAGTGTAGCCAAGGTTGAAAATCCCTGGACTACCAAATAATGGACCCGCTGTGCATTGCATTTGAAGCCCTTCACAACTGGGCAATAACCTATATTTTTTGTCTCATTGCTCCCCATTTATGTTTGTTATAATAACTGTATCTTAAAGCATCTATTATCCCTGTTAGACTGTGAGTCTCTTAAGGGCAAAAACCCTGTCAATCATCTCTGTATCCCTAGTATCTGTCATAGCGCATGACAAACAATAGGGGCTTCCCGAACACTGGTTGAATGGGTGGCTGGAAAATGGACAGATAGGTGGGTGGGTAGGTGAATAAATTTTGAACTAACCTGATCAGGAACTCATAGGCCTGCACTCCTATAACTGAAATTATCAGGACTAAGAAGTAAGGCTGTCATGCCAATATGCCTCTACTGTTTGTCCAGGAAAATTCTTACCAAGGAACATTAGAAAAGATGTAAAGCATATAAACCTTTTGTCCACTAATCCTACAGTATTATAACTTGATCTTTGTCTGATTCCAATCAGGTTGAAATGCTACCTACTTTCAACCAGACCACAAAACCCTATTTCTGTCTCTGACCTCTGAGATCCTGGACATTATCCAAGGGGTGTTCTCCCTATTTCAGTTAATTAATAAACTCAGCTTTATTTCATCAATAGGTTATTCTAGCGGTCTTTGGGGAGTGTCAGGAATTGACACCTATGTTCTTTTCTCATCTTGCAGTGGGGCTTTGGGTAGATCAGTGACATGTCAAACAGCTCCCGGTGTAAAATGAGTACAGACACCCCTATGTTTATTGCAGCACTTTTTACAATAGCCAAGATATGGAAGCAACCTAAGTGTCCATCAGTAGATGAATGGATAAAGAAGAGGTGGTACATATACACAATGGAATATTATTCAGCCATAAGAAGAAAACAAATCCTACCATTTGCAACAACATGGATGGAGCTAGAGGGTATTATGCTCAGTGAAATAAGCCAGGTGGAGAAAGACAAGTGCCAAATGATTTCCCTCATTTGTGGAGTATAACAACAAAGCAAAACTGAGGAACAAAATAACAGCAGACTCAGAGACTCCAAGAAGGAACTAGTGGTTACCAAAGGGGAGGGGGTGTAGGAGGGTGGGTGGGGAGGGTGGGAGAAGGGGATTGTGGGGAATTATGTTTAGTACACATGGTGTGGGGGGTCACGGGGAAACAGTGTAGCACAGAGAAGGCAAACAGTGAATCTGTGGCATCTTACTACACTGATGGACAGTGACTGCATTGGGGTAAGGGTTGGGACTTAATAATATGGGTAAATGTAGTAATCACATTGTTTTTTCATGTGAAACCTTCATAAGAGTGTATATCAATAATACCTTAATTTAAAAAATGTTTAAAAAAATAGTCTCTCTTAAGAAGAAAAAAAAATGAGTACAGAAATTCATATCACATGTCTTCCTCACAGTCTTTGGGAAAATGGAGTGTGCTATAATTTTCCATGGCACTTTATATCCAAGGATCTCAAAAAATTTTTATTTATGCCAAAGGCAAATATATTACATGATTAATAGCACTGCTTCTGAAAGCAGCAGAGAAAAGGATTTCATAGCTCCAAGTACCGTGCTGTCAAACTTGGCGTTCTCTAAATGCAATGACTTTATCATGCCATTATATAAGAGCAATACAACGGGAAGAACTGGGTGAAAAATTAAGACCGCAAACTTGCTGTTATTTTCCTAATTAAAAACTAAAGAATGCCTCCCAACTGCTGATTTCTTTACTTGACTTCATTAGAAAATCACACATGGATGGATTCATAATTACTCCTAAATTACAAGCACTTGTTTATTAATGTTACCAAACTGAGAGGCAATACAACCGTCCATGATATGTCAATTTTAAAAAAAGCTGTGAAGCAAACTGATACTCTGTGTTAATTATGTTGAACCTTTCATATTTTGGATTCTAAATGATATTAATGCTTTTACAGGCTTAGAACATTCTGTCTTTATCCTTTAGAGAGAGAAAAAAAAATCTATCCACTGTTCATTACCTAACAAAAGGGTAGAGAGAAAACAAAAAACAGCGCATACTATTTTTTTTTCAAGGATCATAAACCAAGCTACATTATACTACAATAAAATCTGATTATGGAACAGATCAGCATTAGAATTTCTGTGCAAGAAAGGGTTTTAAAAGTACTCTTTTCTCAATTCTTGTTGCCTGGGTGTTTAAGATTAAAAGAAAAGATTTCAAGAGTTAATGAGCTGGTTGTTTAGAAAAAGACTCTACTGAATTTCCAAGTTTATCCCTGTGTATGGGGGTTTGTATAATTCAAAAGATGTAATTTGACATTCAAATAATAATATTGAATTTACTGGAAAATAGAGAAAAAAATGAGAGAAATGTAAGCCTTCTAGGAACTTTAGAGAGTTGTTTTATTTTTACCAAGATTTAGTGAAACTAGATTTGTAATCACCAAAGAGAGTCCTACAGGAAACCTGTAGGCTATAGGACCTTTCTAATTCATACCAACTGACTAAAACACTCATGATAAATTATAAAATGCTATGAATTGGAGAAATAATATAATTACTAAGACTCTAAGACAATGAATCAAGCCAAGCATTCTCATTCTACATAGAACAATGCCCTTCAATAGTGACCAGAATGTATCCTAACAACATAATAAGTTCTTCACTGATAACAAAGAACATATAATAGTTAAAGCAAATACTTTGAAATCCCTGGTTTTGTATTCGATTCTTGGTTCTGCTGCTAATTTGTAGCCCTAGTAAAACACAAATCTACCTGCATGTCTCCAAGTCTTTTTTCATAAAATTAAAGGAGATGTTGTGGGATATTTAGCAAAAAAAAAAAGAAAGCAAAGAGCTAGAGTAGGTTAAGTAATATTAACTCAATATTGAGATCAATAAAAAAGGAATAACAGTAAATGTCAAAGAAAGCTCAAACCTCCTCTTACACACTGATGCCAGATTTTACAAAACACAGCTTCTCCTTTGGATAGTCTCCAGAGACCAGCCCCTAAACTCATCATAAAGTATTATCAAAGCCCAACCAAGCAGCAAGAGTGATTTTTTCTGTCTCTCCATTAGCCCTTCCGGATCCCTATCCCCTTCGTCCTGCTTTCACAGTGGGATCACTCTGGAGCGCATTAGGGGCAAAGGGGAAAGAATCTGGGGTCTCAGCTGTCTCCCTCCCAGCTCTTTTCCCCAAAGCATCTGTCCCACTCTTGGTACCACCCTGCTGCAGAAACGGAAAGGGTAAGCTAGACCCGGAACACTGCCGCCACCATTGCTTCCTCTGTCCCATGCCCACCCACCTGTGGATTCAGTAAAATCCATGTATTGGAATCCACTCTTGGGGATGACACAAAAATATACTATGAGAAAGCATCTAGTGAATTTTTCATCTCGATTGAGGGAATGTTATTAATTCTTTAAAAGAAAAAGCTTATCTTTGTTCCCCTCTAGAGTACTTATTTTTCACTACTAAAAAATTCAAGCCCCAACATTGCAACGAGCCCACAAAACTCAGCTATTAAAAGCTACACTCAAATTTTACCAAGGTGTCTCCTTGGTGGCCATTCTCAGCCTTCCTTTCAGCAAATGAGAATGTGTCTCAGAGAGAAGCAAACCACTCATTTACAGATTAGTTCCTTTGCAGTTAATATACTGTTGCTAGGATTTAATGCTCTCATTATCTTTCATTATTTACAGCCAATGTATTAATATCCCATGAAGTGCTCCCTCTGAAATGATTTTAATCTTCTTATTTAGCTTATTCTAAACTCAACCACTTTGCAGTAATGAACCTGCTCCCCCCAATTAACAGTTCATGGGGAATCCACACTATCCTGCAAGGAAGTTATTACTAATGTGAACTGTTCAAATGGCCCTGGTGGGGAGCTAGGACTCCAGCAGACTCAGTATTCACAGTTTCATTAATCCTTTCATAATCATGAGTAGAAATATCTTTGAACTAATGTCTTAAAACCTGCACAAATAACTGCCTACATGTCCCAAAAAATATCCCTCGCTCTGTGTCAAGCACTGCAACAGTCAACACTAGAAGTACATTTATTAAATCAAAACACTCTTATTGATAAACTGATGTACTTATCAAGAAACTGTCATTGTGCAAGTAACTGCAGGTTAAAGGATATATAAGACACAGTCATAGGGCTCTCCAAATTTTACAGGCAAGTGGAGGAAATTCCTTCTAACAAAAGACATAATTAAAATGTCTGCGTGCACAAAAATCATTACAAGATTAATTGTGAAACAAGTAGATTAGACAGTTCATAACAGTAAGGGATCACTGGACTAGAATGATCTGGGAAGTCTCCACAATTTTAAAGATGCTTAGGCAAAATCTTGGTGAAAGGGCAGAGCTTGAACTGTTACAAATGGAGGAGGGCATTATTAGTAATTGCAAGTCACTCATTTACCGAGTACCTATTCTGTTCGTATCACTCAGCTCAGAGCATTACCTCCTCTGACTCATCTATACTTTAAAACTTATAAGTAGGTCTTACATCTTGATTTCTTTTTTTCAAAAGAAAACTGAGGCCTAGAGAATCAATCACACTGCAAATTCATGGTAGAGAGACAGGGACCATGGGTGTAGGCAGCGTGGGGGTGAGGGCCTCCCGAAAAAAGCAAAGCAAGATAATTACAGACAAAACAATGTAACAATGTGCAAAGTCCCTATCAGAACTCTGTGTTAAGCATTATGCAAAGTCAGAGTCACACTAAGTGTCTAGGGTAAAGATACCAGACTAGGAATATAGACATCTTCAGTGAGGTCAGTTAAAGCTCAAAAGGCCAGGAGCAACTTGGCCTGGAATGTTGGAGTGTTCCACAAATAAAGGAGAGTATCTCAGCATAACCTGTGACTTCACCGTATCAATAAGATCATGACACTGTAAAATTTGCCTTAGCCTGCTAAAAGGCCCAGCTTATTTTTAAATGTACCTATGTGCTGTTTTTCATTCTGTAATCCTAATCAAGTAATCTGCAACCTAGCAAAAGAGTAATTTGGTAAGCAATCTCAACTATAAACCGCCCAAGCAAACAGACAACAACCCCACCTTGGGGGCAGGGCAGGCGGTCTTACAACAAGTCTGCACCCCTAGCCCTTTACCCTCATTCCTGAAAATCCTCAACCGCGCGTAAAACCCCTAGACAATGCACCACCATGGACTCTCTGGTCCCCTCCTGGCGTGAGCCAGGCACTCTGTCCTCTCACTTTATCTCTAAATAGAAGTCTCTACCTTGCTCTCCTACCTTTGAGTGTTTGCAAAGTTCATTCTTTAGCTCCATGAACAAGAACCCCGGGATTAGTAGAGCCATCATTTGGACACACTGCATCTCCTACGTCAGTCTTTCCGCTCTGCTGCTAGGTCCCCATTTCGCATCAGGTGGAGGAAGCTGACTGAGGAAGAACCTGAAGCTCTAACAGATCAAGTAGGTAGAAAGGACCCAAGAAGTTGAACCAAGAGAGAGAAGTATATAAGGGTGAAGTGTGGAGGGCTCTGAATACCATGACGTCTCCTTCCGAGCCTCCCCCAAGCACACGGCGATGAAGGAGGCCCCTGGGACTGTTCCCAAGCCACAAGCTCCCAGCCAGTTGCAGATGCCCCTTGCCTGGGTGATTTTGCATTTATTTATTCCTACATTTTAAGCTTCCAAAAGTAGTCAGTTTAGATCGTTTCAAGCTACTTGCTCTACAAGACAAAGCCTCAGAATACCAAAGCTGAAAGTATTCCGAAAGACAGTCTAATGGAAGCCCCTTTAAGGTCTCGGTTCTCTCCCACAGCCATTCAAGCATTTACATCATCTGCCAACAGTCAAGAAATGGATACAGTGACATCACCGAGGTAGTGTTGTAGGTTGTTCCTGACTTCATTGCAAGAACAACTAATGACTCTTCAAGAATAAGAGAATCCCACAACACATGGATGAGGCTGAAATGCCCCCCTGCACCCCAGATACCAAGACGGACAGTATTAGAAGAGTAAGAGAGGTGGCTACACATTGAATGCATTCCTCCTGCCCCAGTCCAGCCCAGTACCATGCAGAGGGGTCTCCCCTGAGCCTCTGGTTCCTCTGGTGGAAAAAGAGAATTCAGGGGGACCAGTCAACACCCCCCAACATTGTGGGTCACTTTGCAGGAGGCTTTACTCTGATCTCATACTACAGAGGTTGCACTCAACACTGAGAATATGGCTTATAGAAAAGGGGGGAGACCTTGCAGCAACCAATGCAGAGATCTTGGCAGACTGAGTGACACCTGTGATGCCAAGTAATGATCCCAACCAGCAGCTTCACTCATCTGCAGAACTAAGATGAGGGTGCGCTCTGACCAGGGAACTCAGCAGTATATAAATTGGCCTGAATCGAATCCTTAGATGAGGAGTTCTGCCATCCCTAGAGCCTGGTTCCCCCATGCCATGGCAAGGGGTGAAGTCACAGCCCCACCCACTATGGAGAGTGTTTTTCAGCCTTATGTGACCAGAAGAGCTGGTGGCAACTCTTGGAAGGAGTGGGGCCCGGTGGTGCTCAAGCCAAAAGGTGGATGGGCAGAGTTGAGAGTTTGAAGAGCAAAGCCAGTAGCCCCATGCAGTCAGGGAACTTGGGGTGTGGGTCAACTTGAGTTAAGAAAACAAAAAGCTTTACCAGTGTTAGGGGTGCTTCTCTCATTGTGCCAGTACAGTGAATCTAATTCATAGCCCCACTCACTGCTGAATACAGCCTTCATCCTGCCCAACAAGGGAAACTAAGAAAAGTACATGGAAGAAGTACAGCCCATTCAACAGCCCTATCAACAGAGGCACTTGAATAGAAAGCATAGCCCTTGCAGAACAAAACCAGGGGCCTCACCTGACCAGGAAATCAATGCACACTCTCGCCTCATTTGAATCCTCAATGAGTTACACAGACCCTTGGTGCAGTCCTACTGCCCTGCCAGGGCAAGGAAGCTAATTTATAGCCTCATCAGCTACTGAATATAGTACTTAGTCCAGACCATCTAGTAAGCCTGACCAGAGAATCCATACAGCCACAGAGCCCATCTTACATGTGGGTAAAGAACCAAGCCAGCAGTCCTACCCAACTGCTCTCAGCCAGTGGAACATTCCCACACTCCCATCCTCAGGACTCAAACAGTTGCCTCACACAAAAATGGACCATAATATGGTCAATTAATACACGATAAAGGAACTATGGACATTCATGGGGACATGACAGTCTCTTCAACTGGCGTTGGCAAGACTGGACAGCTACATGTAAGAGAATGAAACTGGATTACTGTCTAACTCCATACAGAAAAGTGAACTCAAAATGGATCAAAGACCTGAATGTAAGTCATTAAACCATAAAACTCTTAGAAGACAACATAGGCAAAAATTTCTTGAATATAAACATGAGCAACTTTTTCCTGAATGCATCTACTCAGGCAAGGGAAACAAAAGCAAAATGAACAAACAGGACTACATCACACTAAAAAGCTTCTGTACAGCAAAGGACACCACCAGTAGAACAAAAAGGCATCCTACAGTATGGGAGAATACATCTGTAAATGACATATCTGACAAGGGGTTAACATCCAAAATATATTTAAAAACTCACATGCCTCAACACCCAAAAAACAAATAACCCAATTAAAAAATGGGTGGAGGATATGAACAGACAATTTTCCAAAGAAGAAATTCAGATGGCCAACAGGCACATGAAAAGATGCTCCACATTGCTAATTATCAGGGAAATGCAAACTAAAACTACAATGAGATATCACCTCACACCAGTTAGGATGGCCAACATTGAAAAGACTAGGAACAACAAATGCTGGCAAGGATGTAGAGAAAGAAAAACCCTCCTACACTGCTGGTAGGGGTGTAAATTAGTTCAGCCATTATGGAAAGCAATAGGAAGGTTCCTCAAAAAACTCAAAATAGAAATACCATTTGACCCAGGAGTTCCACTTCTAGGAATTTACCCTAAGAATGCAGGAGCCCAGTTTCAAAAAGACATATGCACCCCTATGGTTATCATAGCACTATTTACAATAGCCAAGAAATGAAAGCAACCTAAGTGTCCATCAGTAGATGAATGGATAAAGAAGATGTGGTACATATACACAATGGAAAACTATTCAACCATGAAAAGAAAACAAATTCTACCATTTGCAGCAACATGGATGGAGCTAGAGAGCATTATACTCAGTGAAATAATCCATGTGGAGAAAGACAAGTACCAAATGATTTCCCTCATTTGTGGAGTATAACAATGAAGCAAAACTGAAGGAACAAGACAGCAGCAGACTCAGAGACTCCAAGAAGGGACTAGTGGTTACCAAAGGGGAAGGGTGGGGGAGGATGGTTAGGGAGGGAGGGAGAAGGGGATTAAGGGGTATTATGATTGGTAAACACAGTATTGGGCAGGGGGGTCATGGGGAAGACAATGTAGTACAGAGAAGACAAGTAGTGACTCTGTGGCATCTTACTGCACTGATGGACAGTGACTGCAGTGGGGTATGGGGGTGACTTGATAATATGGGTGAATGTAACCACAATGTTTTTCATGTGAAACCTTCATAAGATTGTATATCAATGATACCTTAGTCAAAAAAATATATACCGTAATAACAGGCCCCACTGCCTAAGGGCATTACCAGCAGACACACTTAGAAACCCAAACTGAGCTATCTTTGCCAAAGCAAAGCTGTAGAGTCTGGAAGAGGAGCCCAATTAATCAAATGTGTAGATACCAACACAAGGAATCAAGGATTACAAAAACCATGACACTACCAAAGGAAACTAATACAGCTCAGATAAGTCACTCTAAAGAAATGGAAATCTCTGAACTATCAAAGAATTCAGAACAGTCCTCTTAAGAAAACTTAGTGAACTGCAAGAACACACAGAAAGACAACTAAATGAAATTAGAAAAACAATTCATGAACAAAACAAGAAGTTCAACAAGGAAATAGCAACTAAAACAAAAACAAAAACAGTAATCCTATAGTTGAAAAATGCAGTAATTGAACCGAAGAATTCAACAGAGAGTTTCAAATATAGATTCGACCATACAGGAAGAAAGAATCAGTGACCTGGAGGATAAGGCATTGGAAAATAACCAGTTGGAGGAGCAAAAGAAAAAAGAATGAAAAAGTTTGAAGAAAGCCTATGGAAATTATGGGACATGATGAAAAGAAACAATATTCACATTATGGGAATTCCAGAAGGAGAAGAGAAAGAGAAAGGTACAGGAAGTATATTTAAAGTAATAATAGCTGAAAACTTCTTGAACCTGGGGAGAGAAATGAAGATCCAGATCCATGAGGACCCAAGGATCCATGTAGGCTGAGCTCACGTAGAGATACACCGAGACATATAATTAACTTGTGAAAAGTCAAGGATAAAGAAATAATTTTAAGAGTGGCAAAAGAGATAAGTTATATACAGGGGAACTCCCATGAGACTATAGACATATTTCTCAACAGAAACGTTTCAGGCCAGGAAAGAATGGGATGACATATAAAATGTTGAAAGAAAATAGCTATAAACCAAGAATTCTATACCCAGTGAAGTGGCCCTTCAGAAACAAAGGAAGAATAACAACTTTCCCAAACAAAGGCTGAGGGAGTTCAAACCTGCCTTACAAGAAATTCTACAGGGAGTTCTTTGAGTGGAACTAAAAGGACACTACATAACATTATAAAAAGATAATGTAACTCTCACTGCTAATGGTAAATATACTAGTCATAGTTGGATTGTACAGTATGGTAATATTGGTGCACAATTCTCTTACAACTGTAGTTTAAAAGTTAAAAAAAATGAATGTAGTAAAAATTACCATAACTACTATAATCTGTTATTAGTTACACAATATAAAAAGCATGTAAGTTCTAATAGCAATAACCTAAAATATGAGGGAGAGAAGAAGTAATGTGTACAGTTTATAAATTTTATTGAAGTTAATTTGTTATCAGTTTTAAATAGGGTGTTATAAAGTTAAGATATCTTATATAAGCCTCATAATAACCACAGAGTAAAATTCTTCAGTAATTACACAAAAGGACACAAGAATGAAGTCAAAGCATACTGATGCCAAAAGACATTAAAGCACACACATACACAAAGATAGCAGGGTAAGAAACAAGGGCCAACAGACCTACAAAACAACCAAAAAACAACAAAAGAGCAATAGTAAGTCCTTACCAATCAACAATAACTTCAAATATAATTGTCCAATTAAAAGACTTAGAATGGCGGAACTGATTTTTAAGAAAAGCAAGATCTAACAATATGCTGCCTACAACAGACTTACTTTAGCCTTAGGGACACATGTCTTACACTGAAAGGATGGAAAAATACATTTCAAGCAAATGGTCACCAAAAAAAAAGCAGGGGTAGCTATGCTTATATTAGACAATATAGACTTTTAAACTAAAAATGGTAAAAAAGAGACAAAGACTGTCATTATATAATGATAAAGGGGTCAATACAACAAGATGATACAATCATTGTTAATATTTAGGAGCCCAACACTGGAGCACTTAAATAAATAAAGCAAAAGCTAACAGAGCTAAAAGGAGAAATAAAGAGTAATAAAATAATAGTTGGGAATTTTAATAACCAATTCTCAACAATGGAAAGATCGTCCAGACAGAGAATCAGTGAGGAAAGAGTAGATTTGAACAACCATAGACTAAAATGGATCCAACAAATATATACAGAACATTCTACCCAACAACAGTAAGATACACATTCTTCTCAAGAGCACATGGAACATTTTCTAGGATATACCATAGGACAGGCCACAAAACAAGTCTTAGCAAATTCAAGAAGACTGAAATCATACCAAGTATCCTCTCTGACCGCAATGGCATGAAACTAGAAGCCAGTAAAAGAAAAACTAGAAAATTCATGAACACATGGAAATGAAATAACACTCTCCTGAGCAACCAATGGATCAAAGAAGAAATTAAAGGGGAAATAAAAAAGTTTCTTGAGACAAAGAAAATGGAAACACAATATATGGATGCAGCTGTTCAAAGAAGGAAACGGTTTACAGCAATAAATTCTTATGTTAAGAAGCAAGATAGATCTTAAATGAACAACCTAACTATACAGTTTAAGGAACTTGAAAAAGAAAAAACTGAGCCCAAGGTTAGCAGGAGAAAGGAAATAATAAAGATTAGAGCACAAATAAAGTAAAGAACAGAAAAACAATAGAAGAGATTAAACAAACTAAGAGTTGTTTCTTTGAAAAGATAGAGAAAATTGGCAAGCCCTTAGCTACACTAACCAAGAAAAAAATAGAAAGGGCACAAATCAACAAATTTATAAATGTAAAAGGAGATGTTACAACCAATACCACATAAATCCAAAAGATCATAAGAGGCTACTATGAGCAACTATACACCAATAAACTGGACAACTAGAAGAAATGGAAAAATCTTAGAAACCTATAACTTACCAAAACTGAATCAGGAAGAAATAGAAAATTTTGAATAAACAAATTACCAGTAAAGAGATTGAATCAGTAATCAAAAATCTCCCAAGAAATGCCATGATCAAAGGTGTTTCACTAGTGAATTTTACCAAGCATTCAAAGAATTAAAACCAATCCTTCTCAAACTCTTCCAAAAATCAAAGAGGAAGGAATACTCTTAAACTCATTTTATAAGGCCAAAATCACCCTGACACCAAAAGTAGAAAAAGACACTACTAGGAAAGAAAACTCCAGGCCCATATATCTGATGAATATAAATGTAAAAATTCCCAATAAAATATTAGGAAACCAGTTCAGTAGTACACTAAAAGGATCATACACTGTTATCAAGTGGAATTTCTCCCTGAGATGCAAGGATGATTCAGTATAATCATATCAGTCAATGTGATACATATTAATAGAATGAAAGAAAAGATAATCATCTTATAATCATCTCAATAGAGGTATAAAAGGCATTTGACAAAATTCAATGTCCATTCATGATAAAAGCTCAACAAATTAGGCAGAGATGAAACATACTTCAACATAATAAACACAATACATGACAAGCCCACAGCTAGCATCATATTCAGTGGTGAAAGATTGAAAGCATTTCCTTTAAGATCAGTAGCAAGACAGGGTCCCCACACTCACCACTTCTATTAAGCATAGTATTGGAAGTCCTACCTAAACAATCAGGCAAGAAAAGGAATTAAAGCTTTCAGAATTGGAGAAGAAAAAGCAAAATTGTCTTAATTTGCACACAACATTATTTTATATACAGCAACCTTAAATATTTGACCAAAAACTGTTAGATCTAATCAACAAATGCAGTAAAATTGCATGATACAAAAATCAGCATACAAAAATCAGAACATTTCTATACACTAACAGATTTTCTGAAAAAGAAATAAAGACATTGATCCCATTTACAATAGCATCAAAAACAATAGAATATTTAGGAATACATTTAACTAAGGAGGTAAGAGATCTCTACTCTGAAAACCACAAGACATTGATAAAAGAAATCAAAGACACAAATAAGTGGAAAGGTATCCCATGTTTATGGATTGAAAGAATTAATATTGCTATAGTATCATTACAACCAAAAGCCATCTATAGATTGAAAGCAATCCTTCTCAAGGTTCCAATGGCAATTTTTAGAAAAATAGGAAAAAACACTCCCAAAATTCATATGGAACCACCAAAGACTCTGAATAGCCAAAGAAATCCTGAGAAAGAAGAACAAAGTAGGAAGCATCACACTTCCAGATATCAAACTATGCTGTAAAGCTGTAGTCATCAAAACAGTATAGTACCAGCATAAAACCAGACAAACCAATGGCACAGAATTGAGAGGCCAAAAATAAACCTTAGCATATACAGTCAACTAATATTTGACAAGGGATCCAGAGTACTCTACGGAGAAATGATAGGCTTTTCAATAAATGGTTCTGGGATAATTGCATATTCACATGTAAAAGAATGAAACTGGACCCATATCTTACACCACTCACAAAACTTAACTCAAAATGGATTAAAGATTTAAATGTAAGACCTGAAACCATGAAACTCTTAGAGGAAAATATAAGAATAAATCTCCTTGACATCAGTCCTGGTAATGATTTTTTCAAAAGCACAAGCAACAAAATTAAAAACAGTGGGATTATATCAAATTAAAAAGCTTCTACACAGCAAGAGAAACCATGGACAAAGTTAAAAGACATGCCATGGAATGAGAAAAAAGTATTTGAAATGCATATGTCAGACATGGGGTTAAAATCCAAAATATATAAAGAACTCGTAAAACTCAATAGGAAAAAGTAAACGAATAAATAACCAATATAAAAATGGGCAGAAGACCTGAATAGACATTCCTCCAAAGAAGATATATGAAAGGCCAACAGGTACATGAAAAGATACTCAACATCACTAGTAATTATGGAAATGCAAATTAAAACTACAATGAGATATCAGCTGACACCTGTTAGAATAGCCATTGTAAAAAAGACATGAGATAATAAATGCTGGCATGGATGTGGAGAAAAGGAGACCCTTGTGTTCTGTTGGTAAGGTTGTAAATTGGTACAGCCACTATTGAAAACAGTATGAAGGATCCTGAAAAAATTAAAAATAGAACTACCATAAGCTCCAACAATTCCACTTTTGGGAATATATCCAAAGGAAATGAAAAAACTCACTCAAAGAGATATCTGCACCCCCATGTTCATAGCAGCATTGTTTACAATAGTTAAGACATGGAAACAAAAAACTAAGAATCCACTGAAGTATAAAGGACAAAGAAGTTGCGGTTTATATATACAATGGAATATTATTCGGCCATAAAAAATGAGGAAATCTCACCATTTGCAGCAAAATGGATGAAACTTGAAGTCATTTTGCTAAGACAAATACTATATGATCTCAATTATATGTGGAATCTAAAACAAAAAAAAATAGAAAAAGACATTATACTTGTGGTTACCAGCAGTGAAGGGTGAAAGGAGGGGAAATTGGAGCAAGGTGGTCAAAAGTCAGAAAGTTCCACTTAATTAATAAGTAGTAGGGATCTAATATATAACATGATGATTATAGCTAACACTGCTGTATGATATATAGGAAAGTTGTTAAGAGAGTAAACCCTATGAAATGCATATGTCAGACATGGGGTTAAAATCCAAAATATATAAAGAACTCGTAAAACTCAATAGGAAAAAGTAAGGAGAAACTTCCTTCTTTTCTCTTTTTCTTTCTTTTCCTCTTATTGTATGTGTATGAGGGATGTTCGTGAACCTATTGCAGTAATCATTTTACCATATATGTAAATCAAACCGTCATGCATATGCCTTAGACTTATTGGGTGATGTATATCAAGTACTTCTCAATAAAACTGAAAGAAAAAAGAGCTAGATGCGAAACTCATCCCCACTCTGCCCCTCTGGCTGCATGATTTCAAACCCAAGATTTAACATTTCCATACCTGAATCTCTCTTTGATTCCAAAGAGATCTCTGCAATTGCTGCTCAAACAGTTTATGCAGTCTCTAAATATCTCTCAGGTGTCTGACACCCCAGCCTCCTAAATGTTTTTGGAAGATCCCTACCCAGCTGAAAAAACTACATAGAGTAGTTCTGAAAACACTTTGCCTGTGAAATCTCTCATCTAATATTAAAAAATGCCAAGTTTAGAATGAATTCATAGTTTACTATTTTGAACAGCATCTACACACGGTTGAAAAATAAAGTCACCGATCTGCAAGAGCCATTTCATTTGTTCAGGCTGTAGACAATACAGCTCTTCTAGAAGACTTGTCATAGTTTACAATGACATTAAGATCCTTCCAAAATTATTTAGCCCTCAGATTGGGAATCACTGACCAAAGCTATTTACTAAAAGGTAATTATTATCCTCAGAAAGTTCATTTTTCCCAGTTTCCTCATTTAATGAAATGGGATGTTAAATGCTGGTGCTGTTAAAGCAGCCACGTGGAGAGTCTGGTTTGATGTCAACACTGCAGATTACAAATACAGAGATCCCTAGCTCACCTTCATAGCACAGCTATATTCTGATAAAGAATTTAGAAAGCAATTGCTTAAAGGGCAGAACTCTTGTTTGGTTGTTTGCTAGTTTTCCCTTCTGAAAAGCCTCATTAAGCACAAGAAGCCAAACAGCAGTGTTTAAAAAAAAAAAAAAGAAAGAAAAACTGCCTTCCAAAAATCCAAGAGTTCAAGTGAGATTGCACACAAATTGCTGGGGTCTCTCTTCGTTCAGCCCAGCGGCTATTATTCCCACTTCAATGTGACTTGCATGGCAAACACTGGGACAGGAGGCAGAGACAAAGGGCCAGGACCAGGGAAGACAATAAAATCATTGCGTGTGTTTGCTTCAGCGACCTAGCAGGCTAGTCTCTGCCTCACACATTTCTTCCACATGCTGCTGTCCGTCATACAGGAGGCAGCTTTTAGGAAATGGAAAAAAAAAAAGCCATCCGTTGTCATAGAAACAATAGCAATTGGTGCCACCTTTGTGCAAGTGGATAGAAGGCTTGCTGCTGCTGTCGGGCCCGTTTCAGAGGACCCAGACTGAGAGACCCTGTCCGACATGGAAAGGAGCCCCTGAATTTCCAAACAAGCAAACTGATACCCTGCAAGTGGGCTGTCACATATTTGTCTGAGTTGAAGATTAATTAAAATACAACACTGGATGTGAGAATACTTTGAGAAAGACACTCGCTCAGCCCCACATTCCCCTTTGTGAGGTCTAACGAGGCGATTGTAACCTTGCACACCTGGGTCATCCTATGGTGAACAGCCAGGAGCAAGGTGTTCAGCCCTCAGCCTGCTGGGATCTGTTCTCGTCAGAGAAAGATGTAATCATCTCTAAGAGATTCTAATTAAACTGGCGATTAAGGTTAGCATTGGGAAAGGAAATGTCCCCAGGGCGAGGCTGAGCTGCCAGGGAGCGCGCTGAGAGCGCGCAAGGCCAGGTGGCTGTGGCTTTCCCTCAGTTTATGGCCTCTTTAAGACTGCTGCAAAATGGCTTCCATCATAAATCAGCAGGCCAGCATGAAATAGCAACCCCCAGCCTCCTCTGGTAGGCTCTAAATGGCTCGTACTCCCTCGGGGCTTTCCCAACACAGAAAGTGCTCATCCGAGAGGTGGGGTACAGCAACCTTAAATTTATCAAAGTCCTATAAAAATACAGGTCCTGTGGGCTCATAGAGAAGAAAAAAATTCCTGTTAGCTAGAACTTCTAATAGTCTGTGTCCCACCTTTTATGCTGTTGCTACTTGTGTGTATGGAGAGAGTATCTAAAGAGTTGTATCCCTGAGACAGGATTGAAGCCTGAGGGCTTGGTGGTGACACAAGCTGAGCAGAGGGTCTGTCACCAGGCAGGAGGTCAATACAAACGAAGGACAAAAGAAGCAGAGAGGCCGAGGGAGGCGGGTCAGGAACCACACAGGAGCAGGACGTAGAAGGGAACACAGCAAAGACAAGCAGATGGCCGAAGGTTTCCGCAGGCTGGGTTAGACACATTCCCAGGGCAGACTAGAGAGTCCATCTGGGCCTTGATTTGGGGACATGGTCTAAATTCCTCCAGAAGTTTTCCATGTGCTCCTGCTTGGACAAGAACATATCATACACTGGATCAACTGAATTAGGTTTAGCTGAATGAGACAGAAAACTCAAAAGGAGCCCTGGCAAAAACCAGAGGCTGTCAGCCCGGGGCTGTTATGAAGGCTGAGGACCTCAGACTCATGGCCCACAATGGCTGTTAGAGCTGCAGCCATCACAAGCACATTCCAAATAACAGGATGGCAGACGGTACACTCTCCCCATCCACAAAGGCTTGTCAGAAGTATCAACCAACACTTTTACATAAAACATACTGGCCAGAATCTACTCACATGGCCACACCTCATTGCAAGGTATGTGGAAGATGGTGTCTTCAGGTTGGATTCATCCTACTCTGAATAAATTACTGTTACTAAGTAAAAGGGGAAATAGATACTTTTAGAAAAGTAGAAGTCTCTGCCCATCAGGATATTTCTTTTTGGACTCTGATGATCCCTTTAGAATTTGTCACGGGCACTAAAAGGGAAACTGTTCTTATACTCATTACTCACTAAATTGGGAGGGGAAGTTCTTACACCAACCAGTTCTCCAATTCTCCAACCGTGCACCCTACAATTCAGTTCCGACACTAACAACCAGAGTTAATGCAGACGCCACACGTTCACGGCTCAGTCCCCCACGCTGCCCCACACCCCACGTCAGAAACTGATTGTCAGTCCAGGCCTCCCACAACCCTGTCCTTGGGTTCAATAATTTGTCAGAACAGCTCACAGAAATCAGAGAAACACTTTGCTTATTACCAGTTTGTTATAAAGGATACAACTCAAGAACAATCCAATGGAGGAGATACGTAGGGCAAGGCCGTTAGGGAGCAGAGATTCTATGCCCTTTCCAGGAGCACCACGCTCTCAGCACCTCCACATGTGCACCGACCTGGAAGCCTGCAAACACATTCTTTAGGATTGCTGTGGAGGGTCCATGACATAGGCATGGTTCATTCAATTATTGGCAATTGGTGATTGAGCTCAAGCTCCAGCCCCCTTTTTCCCTGTTGGTTGTGGGGAGGGCTGAAATTTCTAAACCTCTAAACACACGGTTGGCTCCTCTGGCAACCAGCCCCCATCCTGAAGCTCTCTCAGAGCGTCCAGCCTCCAGTCAGCTCATTAACATGCAGAAGGGCACTCTTACCACTCTGGAGATTCCAAGGATCTTAGAAACTCTTGTGGCAGGAAGCAGGGACTAAGACAATTATAGAAAAAACTGCTCCTATCACTTGAGAAATTATAAGCATTTTAGGAGCTCTATGTCAGGAACAGAAACGAAATACCCATTTCTTAACATGTCACCATCACACATTCTGCAGTAAGAAAGTCTTTGTGCAGCTCTTTGTCCCAGAGCATAGCACTCCATCCCTGAGGTTGGCAGGGCAGTGCTGGATCATGGATGCAGTGGGAAGTAAGACGTCTTAGGAGCTTGCATCCATGAGAAAAGCCCCGGAACAGTGAAGCCCAGCAGTGGGTGACCACCACCAGGAGACCAAGTCGGTGCCAGCAGCGCCCCTGGCATTCCTCTGGGCCCCCCCTCGGGTAATCAGGCTTGCCTCCAGCTAGAGCCAAGGAGACCACAGTCACAATGGTAGCTTGGCAAGCCATGGGATTCAGTCACTGAGTATGTTCTCTCTGCAAACACTGTCCTAGGTGCACTGATCCAAAAACTAAAAAGCACCCCTTCCTCACAAGATGCTTCCTGTCTTGCAAATGAAACAATATATAAATTAAAGGTTAAAAGACAGCATGGTCAGATTGGATTAAAGATGGTGGCATGAGAGGTGAGACAGAGGCTTCCTCCTAAAACCGCATATAATATGAAAATATAACTAATACAACTAGTCTTGAAAGAGCAACAGGAAAAAGGACTGCACCAAACTGCATACACTTGGAGACAAGAGCAGCCCTCACCGAAAAGGGTAACAGACCAAAGCTGTGGCCTGGTGAGATCCAAGCCCTTCCCCCACCCCAGCTCACCAGCGGGAGGAAGAGAAATGAACAGGGAGGGAATGGAGATCTGGGACTGCTGAATACCTAACTCCAGAGATCTGCTCTGGGAGCACAAACCTACATTTCATGGTGCGTGCATGATACTCTCATAATTAGGGGGTTGGAAAGCTAAGACAGGCAGAATTCCTGGAGAGACTAAGATCCCAGCTGCCTGTGGAAAGCAGGGATCCATATTGAGCTGCTCGGGGACAAAAGAAGGGCGGGCAGTCTGAGAGACTTCCTAACAAAGAAGCCCTTAGCAAGAGGGCTGCTAAAGGGGCAAGGATTGCACAGAGCTTAATGCTCAGGAGAAAGGACAGTCAGACAAAATTGTCCAGGTGCACGCTGCCCAGCAGGTTGGGAGCTTTCATGATCTTCAGGTGCCCCAGCTCCCTGGCTGCCTACACAGCTCCAAGAACCCCTTCTGTGACAGGCAGGCCAGTGCGCCTTTCTTCTGGCCAGCCCCACCGGGTTTGCAAACCGGGAAACCCACCCTGGTGTTAGTCTAGCCACAGGGAAGATCTGTCTACAGCAACTAAAAAAGCAAAGCATAGAGGCTTATACCTCTGTGCTCAGCCTACTGGTTCAGGCAGTGGAGACAGGCATAGCAGCCGGGAAGCAGGAAACAGCTCTTTCCTCCCCGGAGGCACCAATACCACTCCCCTACAATCCCCACATTGCTTCAGGGGCTGAGCAGCTCCAGAGAGTCGAGCTTCTGGGCACTAGAGGGCGCCATACACAAATATGAAACACCAAAGGAACCTGGTCCAGAACAAAATTATTAATACAACTCCTGAGAAAGATTTAAATGATATGGACCTTATGACTCTCCCTGAAAGGGAGTTCAAAATAAAAAACATTAACATGCTCATGGAGGTACGGAAAGATTCAAGAACTCAGGAATGAATTACGGTTGGAGATCCAATCGTTGAAGAGCACAATGAACGGTTTTAAAAGCAGATTGGATACGGTGGAGGAGACGATAAATGAAATAGAAATTAGAGAAGAGGAATACAAAGAAGCTGAGGCACAGGGAGAAAAAAGGATCTCTAAGAATGAAAGAATATTGAGAGAACTGTGTGACCAATCCAAATGGAACAATATTCGCATTATAGGGGTACCAGAAGAAGAAGAGAGAGAAAAAGGGATAGAAAGTGTCTTTGAGGAGGTGATTGCTGAAAACTTCCCCAGTCTGGGGAAGGAGATAGTCTCTCAGGCCATGGAGGTGCGCAGATCTCCCAACACAAGGGACCCAAGGAAGACAACAGCAAGACATATAGTAATTAAAATGGCAAAGATCAAGGATAAGGACAGACTATTAAAAGAAGCCAGAGAGAGAAATAAGATCACATACAAAGGAAAACCCATCAGGCTATCATCAGACTTCTCAGCAGAAACCTTACAGGCCAGAAGGGAGTGGCATGATGTATTTAATGCAATGAAGCAGAAAGGCCTTGAACCAAGATTACTTTACCTGGCAAGATTGTCATTTAAATTTGAAGGAGGGATTAAATAATTCCCAGATGAGCAAAAGCTGAGAGAATATACCTCCCACAAACCATCTCTACTGTGTATTTTGGAGGGACTGCTATAGATGTAAGTGTTCCTACGGTTTAATAGCTGTCACCAGAGGTAATAAAACTACAGTAAAGAAGGTAGAACAGCTAATTACTAAGAAAATGCAAAATTAAATTAACTATCCCCAAAGTCAATCAAAGGATAGACAAACAGTACAGAATATGATACCTAATATATAAAGAATGGAGGAGGAAGAAAAAGGAGGAGGAAAGACAAAAACAAAGAACCTTTATATTGTGTTTGTAATAGGATATTAACTGAGTTAAGTTAGACTCTTAGATAGTAAGGAAGTTAACCTTGAACCTTTGGTATCCATGAATCTGAAGCCTGCAATGCCAATAAGTACATACCTATCCATAACCACCATAAATGTAAATGGACTGAATGCACCATTCAAAAGACAGAGTCACTGAATGTATAAAAAAACAAGACCCATCTATATGCTGCCAAAAAGAGACTCACTTTAAACCCAAAGAAATACACAGACTAAAAGTGAAGGGATGGAAAAAGACATTTCATGCCACTAATAGGGAGAAAAAAGCAGGAGTTGCAGTACTTATATAAGACAAAATAGACTTCAAAACAAAGAAAGTCACAAGAGACAAAGAAGGACATTACATAATGATAAAACGGTCAATCCAACAAGAAGATATAATCATTATAAGTATCTATGCACCCAACACAGGAGCTCCTACATATGTGAAACAAATACTAACAGAATTAAAGGGGGAAATAGAATGCAATGCATTCATTCTAGGAGACTTCAACACACCACTCACTCTGAGGGACAGATCAACCAGTCAGAAAATAAGAAAGGCGACAGAGGCACTGGACAACACACTAGAATGGATGGACCTAACAGACAGCCACAGAACTCTACACCCAAAAGCAGCAGAATACACATTCTTCTCAAATGCACATGGAACATTTTCCAGGATAGACCACATACTAGGCCACAAAAAGAACCTCAGTAAATTAAAAAAGATTGAAATTCTACCAACCAGCTTCTCAGACCACAAAGGAATGAAACTAGAAATGAATTATGCAAAGAAAATGAAAAGTCCCACAAACACATGGAAGCTTAATAACATGCTCCTAAATAATCAGTGGATCAGTGACCAAATAAAAACAGAGATCAAGCAATATATGGAGACAAATGACAACAATAATTCAACACCGCAAAATCTGTGGGACACAGGGAAGGCTGTGCTAAGAGGAAAGTATATTGCAATACAGGCCTACTTCAGAAAAGAAAAACAATCCCATATGAGCAGTCTAAATTCACAATTAATGAAACTAGAAAAAGAAGAACAAATGAGACCCCAAGTCAGTAGGAGGGACATTATAAGATTAGAGCAGAAATAAATAAAATCAAGAAAAATAAAACAATAGAAAGAATCAATGAAACCAGGAGCTGGTTCTTTGAGAAAATAAACAAAATAGATAAACCCCTAGCCAGACTTATCAAAAAAAAAAGACTCTACTCACATAAACAGAATCAGAAATGAGAAATGAAAAATCACTACAGACAGCACAGAAATACAAAGAACTTTAGAGAATACTAAGAAAAATTATATGCTAACAAATTGGATAACCTAGAAGAAACGGACAACTTTCTAGAAAAATACAACCTTCCAAGGTTGACCCAGAAAGAAACAGAAAATCTCAGCAGACCAATTACCAGCAACGAAATTGAACTAGTAATCAAAAACCTACCTAAGAACAAAATGTCTTAACCAGATGCCTTCACCACTGAATTTTATCAAACTTTTAGTGAAGATCTTATACCTATCCTCCTAAAAGTTTTCCAAGGAGTAGAAGAAGAGAGAATACTTCCAAACTCATTCTATGAGGCCAGCATCACTCTAATACCAAAACCAGGCAAAGACACCACAAAAAAAGAAAACTACAGACCGATGAACATAGATGCAAAAATACTCAACGAAATATTAGCAAACCGAATTCAAAAATACATCAAAAGGATCATCCATCATAATCAAGTAGGATTTATTCCAGGGATGCAGGGATGGTTCAACATTCAAAAATCCATCAACATCATCCACCACATCAACAAAAACAAGGACAAAAACCACATGATCATCTCCAAAGATGCTGAAAAAGCATTTGACAAAATTCAACATCCACTCATGATAAAAACTGTCAACAAAATGGGTATAGACGGCAAGTACCTCAACATAATAAAGGCCATATATGACAAACCCACAGCCAACATTATACTTAACAGCGAGAAGCTGAAAGCTTTTCCTTTACAATCGGAAACAAGACAAGGATGCCCACTCTCCCCACTTCTATTCAACGTAGTACTGGAGGTCCTAGCCACGGCAATCAGACAACACAAAGAAATAAAAGGCATCCAGACTGGCAGGGACGAAGTTAATCTGTCCCTGTTTGCAGATGACATGATATTGTATATAAAAAACCCTAAAGAATCTACTCCAAAACTATTAGATCTAATATCTGAATTCAGCAAAATTGTGGGATACAAAATTAATGCGCAGAAATCTGTGGCATTCCTGTACACTAACAATGACCTAGCAGAGAGAAAAATCAGGAAAACAATTCCATTCACAGCTGCATCAAAAAGAATAAAATACCTAGGAATAAACCTAACCAAGGAAGTGAAAGACCTATACTCTGAAAACTACAAGACACTCATGAGAGAAATTAAAGAAGATACCAATAAATAGAAACACATCCCTTGCTCATGGATAGGAAGAATTAATATTGTCAAAATGGCCACCCTGCCTAAAGCAATCTACAGATTCAATGCAATTCCTATCAAAATACCAACAGCATTTTTCAACAAACTAGAGAAAATCATTCTAAAATTCATGTGGAACCACAAAAGACCCAGAACAGCCAAGGCAATTGTGAGAAGGAAGAATAAAGCTGGGGGGGATTATGCTCCCCCACTTCAAGCTTTACTACAAAGCCACAGTACTCAAGACAATTTGGTACTGGCACAAGAACAGACCCATAGACCAATGGAACAGACTAGAAAGCCCTGATATAAACCCAACCATATATGGTCAATTAATGTATGATAAAGGAGCCGTGGACATACAGTGGGGAAATGACAGCCTCTTCAACAGGTGGTGTTGGTAAAACTGGACAGTTACATGCAAGAGAATGAAACTGGATTATTGTTTAACTCCATACACAAAAGTAAACTCGAAATGGATCAAGGACCTGAAATGTAAGTCATGAAACCATAAAATTATTAGAAAACAACATAGGCAAAAATCTCCTGCATATAAGCATGAGCGACTTCTTCCTGAACACATCTCCTCGAGCAAGGGAAACAAAAGCAAAAATGAACTCATGGAACTACATCAAACTAAAAAGTTTCTGTACTGCAAAGGACACCAACAACAGAACAAAAAGGCATCCTACAGTATGGGAGAATATATTTGTAAATGACATATCTAACAAAGGGTTAACAGCCAAAATACATAAAGAACTTACATGCCTGTACACCCAAAAAGCAAATAACCCGATTAAAAAATGGGCAGAGGATATGAAGACACAGTTCTCTAAAGAAGAAATTCAGATGGCCAGCAGACACATGAAAAGATGCTCCACATCACTAATCATCAGAGAAATGCAAATTAAAACCACAATGAGATATCACCTCACACCAGTAAGGATGGCCAACATACAAAAGACTAAGAACCACAAATGCTGACGAGGATGCGGAGAAAGGGGAAGCCTCCTACACTGCTGGTGGGAATGTAAGCTAGTTCAACCATTGTGGAAAGCAATATGGAGGTTCCTCAAAAAACTAAAAAATACAAATACCATTTGACCCAGGAATCCTTGGAATTTACCCAAAGAATACAACTTCTCAGATTCCAAAAGACATATGCATCCCTATGTTTATTGCAGCACTTTTTACAATAGCCAAGATATGGAAGCAACCAAGTGTCCATCAGTAGATGAATGGATAAAGAAGAGGTGGTACATATACACAATGGAATATTATTCAGCCATAAGAAGAAAACAAATCCTACCATTTGCAACTTCATGGATGGACCTGGAGGATATTATACTCAGTGAAATAAGCCAGGTGGAGAAAGACAAGTGCCAAATGATTTCCCTCATTTGTGGAGTATAACAACGAAGCAAAACTGAAGGAACAAACTGGTAGCAGACACAGAGACTCCAAGAAGGAACTAGTGGTTACCAAAAGGGAGGGCAGTGGGAGGGTGGGTGGGGAAAGGGGATTGAGGGGTATTTTGTTTAGTGCACTTGGTGTGGGGGATCATGGGGAAAACAGTGTAGCACAGAGAAGGCAAACAGTGAATCTGTGTCATCTTACTACACTGATGGACAGTGACTGAATTGGAGTATGAGTAACCACATTGTTTTTTCATGTGAAACCTTCATAAGAGTGTATATCAATAATACCTTAATAAAAAAAGAAAAAGAAAAGACAGCCTGGTCAGTATGATGTAGGTGTAGCTGGGTCACTGTGGTGGATTCCTCTAAATCATTGGAAGGAAAAGGAAGGCTTCAGAAGGCTTCTCCTGAGGTGAAATCCTGCTGTGTTTTGAAAGACAAGTAGAAGTTAGACTAGGTGAAGAAATGGGAAAAGTATCTTATGCATGGGAACAGCACGTACACAAATGTAAACATAAAATAGGATATATTCAAGGAAAATACTGATGATGGAATCTGGATGTAAAAGATTGTAAAAGTGGATAGCTAGACTCAATCTTGAGTAATTACAGTTAAGCCTTATGTAATGTTACTTATGTATCAAATTCTATTCTAAATGCTTTCAATATAATTCATTGAATCCTCATGACACCTCAATGAATACATATTTTATCCCTATTTTACGGATAAAGAAGCTGAGTCCAGAGAGTGAAGTCGCACAGCTAGTATGTCAGGGAGGCAGGATGCGAATGCAGACAGACTGAAATTCGGGTCTGTGCTTGTAACCACTACACAGGACGGCACCATGCTACAGTCTGGTGAGAGGCTGCTACCACCTGGAACTTGAACTTTATTCCAAAGGCAATGAGGAACCTTCGGAGAGTTTTAATCCAAATGGTGACAGGATGAAATGTTCGTCTTTACAAAGTCATCCTACGGGTTATGGAAAGAAGGTTGGAGGGGCCAAGACTGGAGTCAAGGCCCAAACCTAGCACAGCGGGGACCTGTCGGCACACAGACCTCTTCGGGTGAGTCAGCCCTAGGAAGAAACATGAACCTGGAATGTCAGTGTCCTGACGCCCAGCTGCACCCAACACGGGAGGCAGACAAACGGGCACCGCCAGAGGCCCAAGTGAGCAGGGCGGCAATTTGTACCAGGAGCATCCAGCAGGGGGCGCTCAGAGCAGCACCCAGCATTCAGGAGCAAGACTCTGCTCCCAGAAAATTTGGCCATGAGATGGGCAAGAAAAATGGACCAAAAAGTTACTGAAGGTCTGCGGATCGTGAGCAGGGAGAGGAGTCTGGAGCCCAGGCCCTGTGGGAGACAAGACCAGGACTCAGTTGCCAAAACGGGATTATAAGCAGAGCTTGGACACAGAAAGTGAGGCAAGAATCTAGTTCCTAAAACCAGGTCTCAGTGTCTTATAAAGTCAAAGGAAACCGACAGAGGCTGGCTGTGCGGTAAAGAAAGATGACCTGGCTGAAACATGGGTTCAGGCGGAGGCTCAGTGCTGGGCTGAAGAAGAAAACGGTGAAGGACCATGTTACCCTGAGACCCCAGCACAGTCCTAGACCCAAGCCGGCCCACCCCAGACCCAGATATTTGTGCCACAGAGCATGGGACACTTAAAATGCAATGATTTAAAGAAATTGTAAAGTAATCTAAGCGAGACCCCCAGGAGCATGCGAAGGTCCGCACCTAAGGTGCTTAAGTGTGCCAGCGAGTGGGTTCCGGGAGCTGCCATGCCCAGTAAGCGTCCCGTCCCTGTCCTGTGAGCGAACTTCATCTCGCTCTTCTCTCAGGCCCACCTAGTCCCTGGCAGCCTTGTTCCCCCGCTGCCAGGAGCAAGGAGACCTCCAGCATACAGCCTGTGATGGGTCAGGCGGGGACAGGAGCTGGGAATGGACCAGCCAGGGTACCCAGGATTCCAGACCTGAGGAAGACATGACAGAGAGCTCTGCTGAGACCACACAGGACAAGCCATCTGGGTCTTGGGCGAGCAGCACGACCTCCCGATCCCCAAGAGGAAGTTTAACCCCTGGGCACTTAGTGGATGGCAAGGGTCCCTGCCCCTACCCAGAAAGGGTGGTGCCACGTGAGGACCAAGATGCCAAAGGAAGTCACTATGTAGGAAGAACACGGGCTTTAGGGTTATTTATTTTGCAAATATTTCTTGCACTCCTACTACGTGACAGGCTCTCTTCTGGGGCTGCAGCAGTAAATGGTTAATTGGCATAAAGTGGAAAGAAAATATTATAATCTTCAGTTTTTGGAAATGAAAATAGAACTGGTTTTCAAGAGCACGTTCCCTGTTAACCAGAAAATGTCAGAGCAGCTTCAGAATTTTAGTCCCTTAAGAGGGATGTTAAAGAAAAAAAAATGATTCCTGGCACTGTTAGAGAATGATAAGGCAGACTTTATTCAAAGTCCCCAGTGGGGACCATCACATAGGGTTGGGACCACTGCAGTGGGGTTCCACAGTGGGGGAGAGAGATTGGGCTTAACTACAAATACAACAAGGAAAACAGGAATTTATAGCCCAGGGGCAGGATGAAGGTCAGTGGATGGACTATTACTAAGAAGAAACAGGGGTAAGGTGGGGATTCTGCTACACCCACCTAATGAGATTCTTGCTGAAGGCAGGCCAGGGTGATTAGACAGCACCAGGGAGACGGTGAAGAATGAGGAACTTGGTTAGATGTCGAGGGTGATTAGATATTGAGGGTGGGGATTCCGGTTAAGCTGACTCAGGACTCTTGTTAAAATTGGGCAATGCAGAGAAAAACAGGGAAGTCCAAAGAGTTGAGGCTTAGTTGAAAAAAGAGCTCAGAAAAGCCTGATAAGAGTTTGGTCAAGGAAAGAATCTTTGTCAGGGACTGGCAAAATCAAAACACAAATAAACAAAAAGTCTCCCTTATATCACAAGGACAAATCAAAGCCAGCTGTGGAGGGCCTGTGTGTCTTCTATATTTTCTTTGTTATTATTCTAAAGCCAGGATAACAACGCTGCAGTTGCACACCATTATTTAAATACATATTCGCTGCAAACTGGAGACAACCTGGACCTAAGGAGCAAACATCTTAGGAGTTCATTGCATTGAATCTGTCATCAGAAACCTGGCTTTAAGAGATTTCACCTTCCTCTTCCTATCCTTCCTCCACTCATGAGAGCACTTGAGCATTTCCCATCTGGATTTGTTGTTTAGAATAGGTATATAACTACCTCAGTGTAAACTGAGAAACAGTGCCTCGTCTATTCTTAAAATTAGAAAATAAGTCTCTCTTACATCAATGGGCATTGATTCCCTACACAATCCTCTTTCCTGCTCCCCTCAAATGTAGGAGATGCGTTGAACATTTAGAAACTACTGAAGCAAAGACATGGAGAAACCTTAAATGTATATTGCTAAGTGAAAGAAGCCAATTTGAAAATGCTACATAGTGTATGATTCCAACTGTAGGACATTCTGGAAAAGGTGAAACTATGTACAATGAAAAGACCAGTGGTTGCCAGGTATGGGGGAGGAGAGAGATGAATAAACAGAGCACAGGGGATTTTTAGGGCAGTGGAACTATTCCGTATGATACTGTAATGGTGGATCTGTGTCATTACACATCTATGCAAACTCATAGAATATATAACACCAAGTGTGAACTTTAAGGTTAGCCATGAACTTGGGGGCAATGTCAATGTAGGTTTATCCTTAATAAAAAATGTACCATTCTGGTGAGTGACGTTGATAATGGGGGAGGCTATGCATGTGTGGGGGGAGAGGGCATAGGGAAATCTCTGTATCTTCCTCTCGGTTTGTTATAAACCTAAAACTGCTCTTACAAATTATCTTTAAAAAAAACGAATAAATCTTCATTATTTTGAACTATACTATTTTGGAAAATGCAAATGAAGTTGTATTGGGATGAAATTTACAGAACACGATGGCAGAAAGGTTTCTAAACTGTTTAATAGCACAAACACCAACGATAAGTCCCTTGATATGTTAACTATTTTCTGGAGATAAATATTTCGTTTTGCGGAATAGCTAAGACAAATGCAAAACCCCAGGTCACCCTGTGCCCATCACCCCATCCTCAAGATTGTCTGATGTTAAGGGTGACTCAGTATAAAGTGTGGATATGCGAGTGCCAGGGAAAGAGAAAAGGAGAAGCAGAGAGATTTGTCATTCTTGCCTCCATCCCCGCCCCACGGTTCAGGACTGTGTTTACTGCTGGACTCACCAACTACCTCCCCGCAAAACCCTGAAGCGCGGGAGCTCAGACTGTCATGACTCAAGAGCGAGGGGCTCCAGAAAGCTGGAGTAAAGGAGAAAGATGCAGGCGGAGACACAAACGCAGCATGAGAGATCAAAAAAGTGGTCTGCGGACTAAATTAAAGGTGGCAGGGTCTGAATGAGGAGGTGGGAGAGGGGAGGTATTCCCTGCCCACCCTTGGCTGTGCACCTTGCAAAGAGCAGCAGAGCAATGCGGACCCCAGATGGCTGGTGCGGCACGCAGATCTAATGCCCTTGACGCCAGGAGCCCGTCGGCTCTAAAACCTGACATGTGTGTGTGGGGGGGGGACAAAGAAAAGTCGTAAGGGTCGAGTATATCAAAGGAAAGGGGCTCGAAGAAATGCTACAAAGAAATAATTCAGCCCAAGATGCTTCCGGAATTTGGGATGCTGATGCAAGCAGTCACCGCTGCCCTCTACAGCCGCGACTCTGAGCGTTGCCCTCTCTTAACTGCCACTTTGACACCACAGCCTTTTGAAGTCCTTTTTCATATACATGTAATTCACTTCTGCAACAGATGAAACTTTCCGGTTTCCGGTGTTTACCGTCTCTTTGGGCTCCGCCACAAGGCAGGGCGAAAAGGCAGGTCTGTGGGCGCCCTCTCCTGGTGCTTCTGCGAAGGTGCAGCAAGGAAAGCAACGGAGACGAGCTTGTTTTCTTCCCATTTGGTACAGCAAATTTGTATTAAAGTTTATCCCACATGTGTGGTTATCAAACTTAGCTCACCAGAAATGCCTGGAGGGCTCATTAAAATAAGATTTCTAGTTCCTACTCCCAGAGTTTCCGATTCAGTACGTTTGGAGTGTAGTTGGGTAATTTGCATTTCTCGCAAGTTCCCAGGTGTTGTTGGTAAGAGAGCACAGTCCCAGAATCACTGCCTACACAGGCATTCCTGGGAGGCTGAGGGTTCCGTTCCACACCCCTGCAATAAAGCGAATATCACAATAAAGTGAGTCAAGTGAATTTTTTGATTTCCCAGTAGATATATAATTTGTTTGCACTATGATGGAGTCTGCTCGGTGTCCAATAGCATTGTGTCTTTAAATGTGTATACCTTAATTAAAAAATATTTTGTTGCTAATGGGCCTTCAGAGTCATAATCAATGATCACAGATCATCAAGGAAAATATAATAAGGATGAAAAAGTTTGGAATATTGTGAGAATTACTGAAATGTGACACAGAAACAGGAAGCGAGCAAATGCTGTTGGAAAAATGGTATTGTTAGACTTGCTTGCCTCAGGGTTGCCACGAACCATCGATCTGTAAAAAATGCAATATCCATGAGGCAAATAAAATGAATCGCAGTAAAATATGGTATGGTTGTTTGCAGGGCACTTTATGAAATCAGCGGACCTTATTCTGATGCAGAAAGGGCACTGAGTGAACTGAAAGTCATTCCCACTCACTAGGTATCACTCGAGGTAGGCAATGGAGCCCGCTGGATGAGAACCGAGGTCTCGGCTTCCAGCCAAGTGCATTTGCCATTATAACGTGCTAAGCCTCAACTGCCCTGCACGACGCTGCTGTGTACTCACACCTGTAACTGCCACCTCGGGGGGAAACACCTCACAATGGTGTTTGGATAGGCAAACTTACATTCACATACCCCTGCCTCCTGACTGCGTTCACCAGCAACACCCACCTGTCTTCTGAAGATCTGCACTGGGCTGAGGCTGTGGTGACTTTCTTCCTGCAACCCCCAGTGCAGAAGCAAGTGTGAGGAAGCCAAGTCTTTGCTGTTGCCGCTTTCAGCCATTCTGTGGCTGCCCGTCGCCCTCGGGATAGGCTCTCTAGCAGCTCCGCATCACACCTTCTGACTTCCCCTTTCTTCTCACTTTGCACTTTACATACGCTAAGTAATTACGGTTTCTCATCTCTCCGCATTGAACCTTTGCACCTGTGGGTCTTCTACCCAGAATGGCCTCTCCTCACCTGCTCCTTTAGTGACACCTCTTCCTACCTTTGTCCGAGGAACTCCTGGGCCTCCATGAGGACTCAACTTCAGTTTTGTCTTTGGACACCTTCCCTTCACAACCACGAGGCCCCAGGACTTAGCAGGAACCACCATAACAGTGTTCCTGCCGCACTCAGCAGCACTAATGCCTCTACATGCTCATGGCGATCGCATGTCCACTGGATTCCACAAGGTCATGGGCTGCATCTTTTTCATTGATGTACCTTCAGATCCAGTCCAGTGCCTACAACATAATGGGTGCTCAGTCCCTAAACTAGGAGGAACAAACACAGGGACGTAGGTGGAGAAACTCTACGTCATGGATCAATACAACCGAAAAGGACCAACAGTGAGTGAGCCCACAGAGCACTAGAAGGCCACGAAGCATCACCTTCTCAAGCCCCAGGCCGTGGAGGAAAAGCCACACCTCCCACAAGAGAGAAACACAGGCATGTTAGGCTGAGTCCTGGCGATGCCACAACAAATCATAAACTTGGAAGTGTCAGAGCTGGGAGGGATCTTAGAGATTTCAGAAGACAGGTGCACTAATATTCTCTCGCCCCAAGTTTTTTAGCAAAGTAGTACCTGGGTCTCTGGACTCATTATCTGATGTCTTCAGCACACATTATGATAAAGACATTGGGTAGACCCAATGATGAAAAGGTGGGGCAGAAAACAGCAAGAGGACCTCCTGACAACTGCGTCCGCTGTGGCAGCCGTGGAGGTATGCCAATCAGAGCTCCTGCTGGCCACTGCAAGGAGAGCAGTGAGAGGACAGCTTACAGGTGTTGGCAACTCCTGGCTTCGCCTGGGCTTTTGAGCCTAGGCCGTGCCCTTTCCCAGAGGCTGTCAGCCAATGACACAGCATAGCAGGGGGACTGGGACACGGCCATTTCTGCCTTATGCGGAACTGCTTTGACAGCAACCTTTACTTGAGAACCCCCAAGCTGGGTTGGCTGAGATGGTCAGATCTTTATAGCCAAATAGCCACCTGAGGCTTTCCCTGCCCAACCCTGCTTCTTCTCCCTTTTGACTTTTATGGGCATTACTCCCCACTAAACCTCTTGCACTCCCTACTCCATCTTACCCACCTACTTCTTGGAGGACCTAACTGGCACATCAACCACAGCCAGGTGGGGTCTCCAGAGGCAACAGCAGGAACCACAGAGGAAAGGGGGACCCTGCAGCAGACCGGGAGCTCCCAACCCAAGGTCCAGTCAGTGATCTCCCACAAGACCATAAAGGCGGCTTCGTGGGGGATTACAGGACCTGATAAGTGTACCTTCTGTGCTATAAAGGATCAAGTATATACATTTTTTAATTTTAGTGTCCAGAGCTTTCTATCATGTGACCTTGGGAAGAATTTCTGAGACTTTCTTTGTATGTGCGGAGATAAAGGAGAAATCGGGGATTCTAAAAGGAAGATCCTAATCACTTCATGTTTTGAGTCAAGATCCCTTAGCTCCAAATTTCATGCTATAACCCGTCACACAAAATCATATCCTTGACACCCAGGGAACATCCCCAGGGTGTTAAATGAAAACACCAGCCTCTCTACCTCAAGCACAACCTTCAACCTCAAATCGTCTCTTAGTCCTTTGCCAGCACCAGAGTTCTGCACCTTTTAGGGAAATGTCCTCAAAAAGGCTAAGAGACTGTACTCCAGGAGGAAAATATGTTCCCAGACCAAAACAAATAAATCTTTGAAGCTGAAATCAGTCAGAGGGAGAAATAAAGTGAGGGAAACTAGTTATTGCTTACAAGCAGTTGTCCACTGCTGCTTGCCTGTGTCTCTCGCGACCGCCTGCCAAGGCCTCATCAAAACTCTCCGGTCCGAGTGCCCTCCCTCCTCACCCCAGCTGTAATAGAGATGGGCTTCTCCTCTCCAGCCCTTGGAAAGGCCGAGGGAGATGGAGATGCCCTAAGGCCAGGCGAGAGATTCTGGAAATATTGCAATTTTACCCACAGAGACTAGAGGATTATCTACTGCTATCATTTCAAATCTCGAATCTATATCTTCTGACATCTCAGAGCCCCTAGGTTAAAAAGCCCGAGATGAGATGGGGAGAAAGGAAATAAAATGAGGGTGCTTATCTTAGAGCTCGCTCCCCAAATACTTCTGTAGCCTACCCACTATCTGTCCACCTCTGAAGTCTGTGACACAGAAGACATGCCAAACGTACCTCGAACATATTTTCCCACCAACTCCAACCTCACAGGCCTGAATGCCTTCAAGGCTCCAAAGGGAGAGGAAGAGAGGCCCCCTCCGGTTGAGAACATGCACAGATTGGAGTAATTCATTTCACTGAATGGAGCTGTCCTTTGGACATTCATTTTTAAAGTAACCACACAAGCCAGCCACACTTTGTACTTTATAGATTTCCTTATCTACCTTTCAATATTGCAAAAATATTTTGATCCAACTTCTTTAGCCAGCCCAACTCCTAGATGCAATACTGTCTTTAAATGTGTCCCTGCCCGTGTCGCGCTGATCACGGCATCTCCAAATGATGGGCCTCGTGTACCGTCAGCATGCTGCCTGCCAGCGCAGTCGCCATTGGTTGTTCCTTTGGCCCTCAAAGACACATTATTTCATCAGAGTAGACCTAGGGACATGTCCTGGACTACACAGTAACTCTACTGTAGCTCTTAGTGTCGAAGGCAGTTGAGAATCAGGTCCATTTTCTTTGCCCCAGGCCCTCCCGGAACCCTGGGAATCAGAGGGCGGCTGCGAGGGCAGCGGCTTCCTCTACCGTCGGTGATCAGAGCCACCCTTAAGCCTTCCCAACAGACCAGAATCTATGTTTAAGGATCATTTCCAAGGTCCTGAATGAATAAGAGAGATTCATTAGTTTTACGATGAGAAATGGACATTTCTGCACGGAGACGACATCCCCGCTGTTCGGGCTGCCGCCGGTAGAAACCCACCCAGCGTGTGCGCTCAGGCGCGCAGCTCCTCCGGACCCGGGACCCGGAGATGAGCGCGGAATGGAGCACAAGGTACAGAGCATTTCCCAGTCAATAAATGAATCCAGTCCACTTTCTGAAGTCCTCTGGGAACATGTGTAAAAACCTGGGAAAGGGAACATTCTTTTCTGAGCAGCTATGATCAACTCTCAGGGTATTTCCTGGAAATTCATAGCCAATGAGGCCCCTCACTGACCCAATTGTGCATGTCAAGCCATTAACCCCAAATTGGACACTCATTTCCAGGAAGTCCATTGCGCTTGAATCATTGTCACTATAATAAGCACAAAAGAAGAGGACGCAAGGAGTTCTTCTGGAAGAAATTTTGCTTAATTCCAGACAACTGTTTGCTGGACATCAGCCAGGAATATTTCTTCCAGTCTTTATGACTCTTCTTGAAAGAGGTTAATGATTCTTTGCCGACTGCACTGTGAGAAAAATAGAACCTCACAAGTGCTTTTGTGGCACTTGGTAAAATCAAACTGGAATCTCAGGTCAATCATTTACTGCATGTACATCCATGAGAACGTTGCTTAACCTCTCGAAGACTCCTATTTTCTCACCTGTAAAATGAAGGCAATACTACCTGCCTTCTGGGTGGTTGCAATGATTGATTTAAATCCAGCCCAGCAGTGGAATTAAGAGGCACACTTTGGCACCAGACTCCCTGTGTTCAGAATGGTTCCCTAGCTAACTGTGTGACTTTGGACAAGTCACTTACCCTCTCTGTTCCTCAATTTCCTCATTATAATAGCACCTACTTATGATATATTGTAGTACTCACTCAACAAGTGTCTCTGTTATTATTACAGCATGCAAGGAACCAAGCACAGTGTCTGCACTGCACACCCTGGACACTCTCTAAAGCATAAGTTCCCTCTCGTCAATCTTCTTTTGGCAAAGTCCAGGGAAAATGTTAGGTGACATTACTCAGTACCCATTATTTTCCAGTTCCTTTATATATCAGGATTGCAGCAAAGGATTGTGCCTTTATCTCCATGGGCACAGACCTCTTTTCCTCATTTCCCATTGGAAATATTTCAAATGTGGCTGACCCCAAACCCAATAAAAGTGACCACTAAAGCCCTCCTGACGGAAAATACACATCCCTCCAGCCCACCTGGCCCATACCAAAAATATACTGCCCCCACCTCACCACCCCACCATGTACTTCAAATACCCATGATTCCACACCCAGCAGGTATTTGAATGCACCTGACATATACAAAGCAAATAAGAAGGTCATAGAGAAGGTAGCAGGCATGGACCCTGCCTGAAGGACCTGACGACTAGTAGGGGGAGGAGAATAAAAAGGCAAAGGGTGACAGCCACCATGGAAGAGAAACAAAGGGGTCAGAAAAGACTTCAGGAAGGAAGGGACGTTGGAACTTCATCTTAATCAATGTGGAGCATTTCAAACGGCATCTGTGTGAACGGGGAACTCCAAAAGACAGGAAGAGTGGGGACAAAGGTTTGGCTGTTAGAAAGCATGAGACAAATGCCGGGAAAGGTAGCCCATCTCCTCGGGCAGGAATCTAGGAAAAAATAAAATGTAAGAGTTGGAGATAAAAAAAAAATTTAAGATGTTTAGGGCAGAGCTGCGAGAGCGTGAGGGTATCTATAAAGTAGGGAGCCCAGTGGAGTTTTTGAAAGGCAAGGAAGTAGCCTGACTAAAGCTGGTTCTTGGATGGCAAATGTGACACCATTGCAGAGGATAAACTGAGACGAGGGGGTTATTTCAGAAGTATAGGTGAGAAAGCAGGCTGCTGGTGAGGGCGGGATGGGGGACAGAGACAGATATGGGGCGCAGTGTCCACAGATCCTGACTGGTGACTGGATGCCGAGGTGAAAAAAAGAAAGAAACCAAGGACAAGCCTCAGGTGTTGAACCTACTGCCCAGTGGAACAGGGGGACAGCGCCCCCTTCCTGCTCCGGCAAGGAAGGATGATTCGGGTTCATCCCTCTGAGAGTTATAGTCCTGCTCCTTCCACATCCTTTTATGAAACTGCAATTCTGGGAATGGCTTTCCCAGCTCTTTCTTTCCTTATACGAGGGGTCTGTCTCTAGGAAAACCATGGGGCTCTTGGACACTGGAGTAGAGAGGAAAGGAATACAAGACCAGGGGCAGAGACAGGACTGTTTCTTCTCTTCCTCAAGTTTGTCTCGCAAGACTGCCTCTTGCTTACAAGGGAAAAAAGAGGACGGCAGGAGGGATTCCCCCACTAGAGTGTAAGTCCCATGAGGGCAAGGAATTGTTTGTTTTGTTTTGTTCACTGATGTACCTCTAGTGCCCAGAGCAGTCCCTGGCAATAGTGTGGGAGCTCAGTAATGTTTGTTGAATGAATCAGTGATCCCTATTTCTAGGCACATGAAGAAATAAAGACTAGAGATACCTCACTGCTAATTCGGGATGCCCCTCCCAACCCTAATCATCTAGTCTGCTAATTCTTTTTTCTTTTTCACCGTTGTCCTAAAAATACCTAGAAACAACTCTCAAAGAGCTCTGCTGTATATTCTCACACTCTTGCAAAGCTCCCAGGAATTGACAATCACAGGCACTGTAAGCACAGAAATGGCAGCTCTCAGATGATCAGGAAGCAGGGTATTCATCATGCCAAGCAAGTGTGCTCTCTTGCTGAGGAAGGCTGGGTTTGGAAGTATGTAAGGGTTTGAGTTTTTATTTTATTTTCTAACTGTAGGCCTCCTGCATTATTTCCACCTTTCCCCTTTTAGAAAAAAAAAAAAAGCGAAGAATATGACCGGGTAGAAATTTGCCCTTTGGAGACAGGAATGCTGTCCAGAGCCCTGTGAGTCTCCTGATGCTGTGAGAGAACATCTCAAAAACAGTCTTGGGAAATCCAGGGAGTGGATTCTTCTACAAACTCTCAAAAAGCATCACAAGATCCCGCAGTCGGTATGAGAAAGAAGTATCAAGGTAAAATGTTTTGAAGTGGATAAAGATTGGGAAGAAAAAGGATGTTATTCAAAAGGGGAGTTTATGCAACAGGTTGGTCATGACATCAGAAGTCTTTAACATCAGGCCCACCCATCCGGACTCATTACGTTATTTTGTGTCTTATCTTCCTTTTCAGCTTCCTGAGACTTAATCACGGTTTCCTCAGTGAGTATCCTCAGCTGCCGAAAACTTTAGAAGATAAAAGGATGTTTTCTTTTTTGGAAGCTGCTACTGGAGCACTGAAACTAACTTCCAAACCTACAACTATGTGACGCTTTACATGAGCAACTCATCCCACTCCTTTCGAATTATACTCTGGGGTCGTTTATTATGTGTCTATTGCATGCGAGGCACGTGGAAAAACAAATACAGAAATGAGTAAGATTTATCTCTACCCTGAAGAAAACCACAATTCCTGTATAGAGAAAGACAGCCAACACTTCTACAAGAGGCCATGACAAGAGCTGATGCATAGCCATTACCAGTCTTTGAGTAGTAAGTTTCATGATCACCTAAGCTTAGCCTTCTAGATGGGTTCTACTTTGTCTCTGTCATGACTAACTTTATCCCTTCCAAGGAAGTTCAGGAGAGAACATAAATTCATTTGTTCAGTTTACAAACATTTATTGTTGTGTCTATTCAGAGGAACTATATAGGCACCTACTTCTAGTTAAGTCCTAAAGAGATTTACTCATAGATGAAGGCAATTAGAGAGACCTAGAGCTGAAGATAGGAAAAGTAAACAGGTTCAGGGGGAAAAAGTTACTTAGGTGAGGAAGCCAGGAAAAAAAGAAAAAAGTGGTAGGGAGTAGGGAAGATGGAGACCTGTGGACTCTGGGAGTAAAAGAGACAAGAGAAACTAATTTAGAGACATAAAGACACATTAAGATGCATGTGACAGGGTCATGTCTGGCTTCTCCCCAGGACTTAGGACAGTACCTCATATGGTACTGAATAAGTATTTGTGGATGAGGTACTTAGAAATAATTAATCAGTTGTATTTCTTTATAATCCTTATAGTTGTGAATCATACTTGTTTTTTCAGAAAGCAAAGCTTAAACTCTCTCTACCATCTCTGATTAACTTCCCAGGTCGTCCCCACATACCCTAAGTTACCATATCATACTATATCATTTAGCTGTTTTCCCCCTTGCAAATAGCTACATCTCAGGTCACTTGTCCATGTTCCATTTTAAAAGGAAGGCAAGACAATATCTGCAGCATTGCAGAGCAAGATGCCATGAGGAACCCAAAAGTAAATTGGAACAAACAAAGTTCCCTGCTTGTCTGAAATTCTAAAACAATCCTAGTGGCCTGCTCCTGCATCTCTCCTTTAGAAGCAGGCAGCTCTGGTTCTCCTTCTGGTTGACTCTGCCATTTTCAGGAACAAACTTCTCTCTCCTCCTCTGCTTCTTTTTCTCTGCTGCTCTGCTCCATATCTCCCTCCCTTCTCTCTTGCATCAAATTTCCACACAGGAGAGAGAACATGGGAGAGTTAGTACCCAATGAGGACTGCTCTCCTTGCCAAGTTCTTGCACCTGGGAATCTCAGATGCTAATCCAGAGATCCCAATGACTTGGGGGGTGGGGGGCCATCCCCATTCCATTCTGTCTATGCAGAACTCGCAGAGGCTGCCTAAAGGGCTCAAAATGTGACAGGCATTTAGGATTTCATGGATTTTCACAAAGTTTACACAAATATTGGCAAACAAGTACCACATAACTATCTGGAATTAGCAGAACATAGAAAACATCATATATCCAAATCTCCACTCCTGAAATTCCAGCTTAACACCACTCACCCGTCCACCCACAGAAAACTTGCTCCCCTCACAGACTTCTTCATCTCAGTTGAAGACAACTCCATCCTTCTGGTTATTCAGTCCATAAATTAGACCCATCCTTGACTCCTCTCTTTCACATACCACACCTATTCTGGCAGAAAATGCTATTGACTCTATGTGGAGAAAGCGAAGATTCCTGTGGGCAGGATTCTCACCTGGCCCTGGTCGGCTTGCTTATTACACACGTGTGGGCAATACGTTGACTCTATATAAAGAGCTCCATCCAGTGCTCTGGGCTGCACGAGAGCAGAGGCTGGAGGGGTGGCAGTGCCGAGGACAGAGACTGAGACGGCTGTGGGGGCAGAGAGGCCCAGAGACAGAGACCAGCTTGCTGCATGCAGACTCGCTCTGAGTGGACGAGATTCTAGATTGACCTGTCACTGTGGGAATAAAGTTGGGTATAAACCCTTTCACCTCAAGAACATTCCATTGTCATTTTTTGGTCTCACTGAATACATAGGGAACTTGTCCAGGGCTGAAACCCGTTGGCAAGACACTCTATTTTTAAAATATATCCAGAAACTTAGAATTTATCACACTCTTCACCATTACCACCACAGTCCAAATCAGCATCACCTCCAGCTTGGATTTACTGCAGTAGGCTCCCAGCTGGTCTTTGTGGATCCACCCTTGCTTCCTGCCTGGCCTCACCCCGCCACCAGTCTAGTCCCAACACAGTGGCAGACTGGTCCTCTTAAACATTGTCAGATCATGCCACCTGTCTGTTCAAATCTCTGCAGTAGGTCCCCATGTCTCTCAGAAGAAAGCCAAGGCCCTGACAATGGCTGACAGGTGTGACATGACTGGCCTCCCAACTCCTGTCCACCACTCTCACTCTTTCTTCCTCTGTGTCAGCCACTCTGGCCTCTCTGGTATTTCTGGAACATTGCAAACATGTTCTCACCTCCCGCCTTTGCCCTGGCTTTTCTGTCACCCTGAACACTCTTCCCCCAAGAAATGCAAAGGGCTGACTCCTCAACCCCTCAAAGCCTGTCTCAGATGGCGTCTTTCATACAGACCACAGCATTCCCAGTCCCCAGACTGGCCCTCCATGGTATCTTATAACATCCCGTATCATTTACTTAGCTGCTATGTTTTGGGAGTGGGTTTGCTTGTCTTGTTTTGTTTTGTTTTTCTTACTGGTCTCTTTGCTCTGGTAGAATGAAAGCTCCATGAAGAAATCTAGACCAATCTCTGTAACTTTTAGAAGCTAAATAAATATTCGTTGATGAATATCTGATTTCAGGACGACTGAAGCAGCACCCTGAGTGTGTTAATTTAGAAGAGACCGAGTATGGTGAAAATCCAACTGCGGTTTGGGGTTTGGCCTGATGGTCAGAAAAAAAAACCATGATTTGCAAAGTACACCCTCCCTTCTTCCTACTATGTTTTCTCATCACCAATCTGTGATCTGTGCTGGCAGCAATTTATACACAGATACCGGTGCCTTTGTTCCCACAAGGAGAGGCAAGCCAGTGAGTCAGTCCATCAGTTTATAAACAAGTCACTGGAGTCCAGATAGGATGAAGAGCTACTGTTCTCGTCTTCAAGGACTTTACATGTAGCACATATGAATAAGTATTCCACTATACTCAGAAGCAAGTCACTTTGTTTTTGTTTTTTTTTTCTGTCTCTGAATCAAATTAAATCAGCCCAAGCTGAGATCTGCTCTGGGCCCCAAGGCCACCACTCACAGTGTCTGGCCACCCTGGTTTCCACATGTCCTTGCCAGTGGTCCTATTAACTCCTGGGGTGCTGTGACGGGGTATTACACAGGTAGGTCCGTGACTCTCAGAATTTTCCACCTTTGACCATCCTTCATAAATCTGGGGGAAGCTCACCCTCCATGGGGTCACCTCTTTCTTTACTGTCAACCTCTAGTCCCTCCTCATCCATGATCCTGAACGCCAAAGATTTGTTACTTTTACTTCAGCATGACAAGCGGGGTGGGACACAAGGAATCAGATCTTAATTCACTTCTTTACCCAATGTAATATATCTTCAGATAAATAAGACAAAATAGCTTCAGAATGATTTAACAAAAGAAACTGAAAAATAGAGATCCTAAATTGAATGTATAACTTTTCAGAAATAGGAAATAAAGAGCTGATCCAGGGGGCCGGAATTTATCAGAGAAGTGCTGCTGGAAGAAGCAGATTTTGAATCAACCCTGGGACAGGTGGAGAGAGATCGAAACTTGCCAATAAAGGAAGGGCGATTTTCCTTTTGGTATACAACAGGTGGGGGAACCAAGTCAGGACAACACATGTCAAGTACTGGGCAGAATGGTCGGAAGGTCATGATATAGAGGACCATGGTCTTTAGGGGGATCCTTCTCCATGGCACACCAGCAGTGTTCCACGTTCTGTGGCGGGCAGACAGCTGGAAATCAGAGCGCACCAAGTGTGACTCAAGACCGCTTTGGATTTTGGGAAGAGAAATAGGAGAATGAAAATACACTCATGAAACATTCATGAGAGACAAACCACAAAAAATGAAAAGACCAAATACCACAATGAAAAACCCCAGGGGTGGCAATGGGGACATACCCCATTCCAACTGAAGCACAAATTTCCAACCGTATTGCATTTTTCAGAGCTACTTTAATCACGACTCATCAAATCCAATTCCTCCTTTAGGCGGTCAAAAATCTGAAGCCACAGAGACTCACTAACGTAGAGAAACTTGAGGTCATCTGTCCTTATATTCTGAGACAGTGCTGGAATTTGTAGCACTACTCTCTATCTCAAGAACTCAAAACCTTTAAAAAGACACAGGGCATTAATGTCACACACAGGACACTTCTAGAAAATCAGGCTTTTAACAAACAAAAAGAATGCTGTCAACTCCAAAGTAGTTCTGAAGTCATTTCACTACTATCAAAGTAGGACATACTTAGTTCCAGCTGCTAATGTTCAGATATGCATCTTGTTATTCCTAAGGATTGCAGAATCTTTATCCTTTGAGGTAGATGATTTTAGATATGAAATAGCTAAAAATCCATGGGTCCTCGCTCTGGCAGTTACGGCATGTGATCAGACTGGGTGGAATGCCGTGGCTTCCTCATGGCATCCCTTTCTGGGGGCTCTTTATAGAGAGCTATTGACTTCTTACTGTGTCAGGAGCTGAAGGGGGAACAGATGGCTTCTATGGTCCCTGCCAGCAAGAAACTTACATTTTAAGGCAGTATTTATTCAATAAAACATGTTTAATACACACAGAAGTGGGTGAGGTAAAATACCGCAATGTATGACGAGAGAGAAAGCCATTATTGTGACTTGAGTAACATTTTAACTGACAGTTGGGGGATAAACAGAATCAATAAGCAAAGAAAGGAATGCAAGGAGCATTCTAAACTGAGTAAGAATAACTAGGTCCTAGAGATGTGAAAATGCAGGGTGAGTTTAAGAAATAGCAAATAGTTCTGTGGCTGGAGCAGTGGGCACTTGGGAGATGTCGCTGGAGGATGAAACCAGACGACGGAGGGACCTAAGTGTTGGAGTCAGCATCGCAGCCGATCTAGAAGGGCCCTTCCAGTAGTGTTTTGAACGTGACAGCCTTGTTAGAAGCAAGGGCAAGCTTCCTGAGATAAGGACTTCAAAGGACCACACTCGTCAGAAAGCTCAGGTTTCAGGACCGCTAAAAACACAAATCAGCCCCCCTCACTTGGTAATCACATCTGATACTATCATGTCTCCATAGAGGAAAACTAAGCACAAAGTAGGTAAATAAATAAGTAAAATGTTTTAAAAATATAAGACAACAGATTTCAGAGCACAAAATGAGTCATTAATAGAGCCACAATGAAGGTGGCGACTCATTTCTGCTGGGCCATCTGTCATGTGAGGTAACGCCTCCGGGAAGGTCCCTTGAGAAAATCTGCTTCTGCCTCAGGGGAATTAGAGAGCATTCTCACAGGGTCAGGAGCCACAGAGGACGGCGCAGCAGACTGGGGGTACATGCACCGAGTTTGAGAAGAGCCCAGCATAGTGGAGTGCCGAGGCACAAGGCAGAGAAATCAAGAAAGAAGTTCAGTTTATTCTCCAGCACCAAGACAGGATGGAAGAGATGGGGTGTTAGAGGGAAACCGCAGCTGGTTCAGCCTGTGGGTGCCCAAGACACAAACCAAGGGCTCCAGATAGAGCCCCCTTAGCAATGCAGCCCATGCCAAATGCTGCCAGCTGGTGGTCCAAGGCTGTGAATATAATTCCCTGTCCCGGTCAGAACTGGCCCCAAAACAGTGGCTTTCAAATGTGGGCTTTGCCAGAATGACCTGGAGCATTTGTCAAAACACAGATTACTGGGTCCCACCCCCAGAGTTTCTGATTCAGTAGGTCTGGGATGGACTGAAGAATTAGATTTTTAAGGACATCCCAGGGACTGCTGATGCTGATGATCTGAGCACTGACCTGGAACGTGAGGAGCTCAGGAAATGTCTTTAGTAGCTGATGTAAGAGGAACTGGAAAGGGTAGGATTTGGTTGTTTCCAGCCCAGACTACCCGAAGGGCTTTTATAGGCTCAGGAGACTGGTAAGCACCAAGAGAGGCAACGGCCCAGGACAGTGACTCTGCAGTAGAAAAAGAGAGACCATGTGTAGTTTCAAGGAAACTGTTCAGGAAGGAGTCTGGCCATTTTCCCAGAGCAACTACTTGCTGGAGGAGGAAGGAACTGCCTCACTGGCCAGTCACCACTCATCTACAGCTCTGTTGTCACCCGGCTGCCTCTGGAATCATCTAGGGAGCTTTCCAAAAATACCAGGCCTTGGTCCCCACCCCCATGAAATCGGAATCCCTGCAGGTGGAGCCCTGGCTGAGACAGGGAGGGGTTCTGAAAGCCTCCAGGTGATTCTAACAGCAATTGGGGCTGAGGGAGAGCCACTGCTCTATGGAAAATCTGATCCTTTTTAAATAGGGCATGGGTGGAATGAGCAGTCCATCTCCAGTTATCTTAAAACAGCAAAATTTCCAAACTGAGCAGCCCTCACTCTCTTGCTCTGTCCTGCCCACTTCAAGTCCCCTTTACTGTTGCTGACATCCCCAGGGCCTGAGCAGTGGCCTTCCTGCGCTCGGCCCCTGCTGACGGTTTGCAGCAGCCAACCAGCTTGGAGCTGAAGACATTGAACGAGGCGTTCTCCTGGAGCTCGCTTTCCTCCCATCTCTCAGCGGCCTGACACCATGAGCAAGTTCCAACGCTGTTTGTCTCTGCACGACCACAAGTCTATGAATCCCTCATTTGTGTCAAATAAAAAGTGTATGTGAAGAGTTATGGAATGCCCCAGTGAAATCAATTTATAGACAAGTTGGTCAAATATTATATAGATAGTATAGTGAAATATAAATGAAATTTTACATGAAACTCCAGCATATAAAATAGATTTTTTTTTTAAAAAGAGGCACTATGGAACAGTGTGTATGCTATGTTGCTATTTGTGTGTAACTCTGGGGGGAAAATCCTGGGGCAAAATGCCCTTGAAAACGAAATCAGTCAAAAGGAGAAATAAAGTTTAAGAAACCCATTTATTTCTACAAGCAGTTGTTGTCTCATGACGGCTGCAGCAGAAGAGAGCTGCACCCAAGCTCTCCCGTCCTTCTCTCCTCCCCTTGGAAACACCTATTGATATGCAGATGCACCAAAGCCAGGCAAGAAATTGCAATTTTTACCCCATTGTGTTAGTAAAAGAAAGGAGATGGGACAGTATACGTTGGGGGGTTGTGGGGAAAATGGAAGTTCCTAAGGCCAGGATCCTCACCTGACCCTAAACTACTTGATGATGTTATTGGCCTATTGCCAGGCTAATGCACCCAAACAAGTAGGCAATAAGCTATTATTGACAGAGTCACTATATAAAGAGCTCCACCCAGTACTCTGGGCAGAGGCGGAGGCAGATTGAGGACCTGTAGACCGCTGGCTGCAGACATATTCTAGTGCTAAGCCTACCACTGGGAGAAGAAAGCCAGGTATAAATCCTTTTACCCCAGGAACGTTCCGTTGTCATTTCTCGGTCTCACTGAATCAGAGTGAACTTTACCAGGGCTGAAACCCTCAGGCAAGAGAGGGGGTGTCTTTAGAAAGCTAGACAAGAGATTGTGACATTGGTTTCCTCTAAGGTAGGGAACTGGGGACAGGTTAGTAAGGGGACTTTGTCCTGCATACTCATTTGTACCTCTTCAAATCTGAATCATGTGCTTGGATCACCTATTGAAAATTAAATTTTTAGCAATTAATTTTTTGTAATGGAACTGTTCTGGTTGGAGCAGGCTGGATCTCACCTCACCACCTCCCCTTTCCCTAAACCCCCACCAGCAGAGGAAGACCCATTAGGATTTCTAATCCCATGAAGTTCCTCAGAAGATGCCCCCAAGGGATCTGGTTGGAGAACTGCTGAACCTTTTCAACTCCACACTTCTTAGCAGCCAGATTGATGCCCAGAGGGGCCAAGTAACTTGTTTGAAATGACACAACTAACAAATCAACCTAAATCTCCGGATCCTTCCTTTAATGTTTCTTTACATGCCACCTCGAACTTTCATTCCCTTCAACACAGTATCTCAGATACTTGTTGAACTTCTACAACTATGTCAAAGAGATACAATTTACAAGTGCAGTGCACATCCATGGCAGAAAAAGTTATTGACCAGATAGATGCCGAATAAATAAGCACAAGCCTCACCATCACAATATTGATTACATGACCAGAACAACCCTCTCCACGTGTGAAAATTTACTCCATTAAAAACCACACGATATAAAGAATTATGTAGCTTATTCAAGTACTTTGTAGCATGAGTCACAAAACACTGGAAAATGAAAGCTCCATATATAGAAAGCAGCCCTGGTGCAGACACAGCGCCAGCGACCCCTAGGTGGCAGTAGTGTCCTAACAACAATAAAGCAGCTAGAGCTCTTAGAAAGTGACAGGGAATGAGTATCACACAACTGACTCACTGGCTGCACGGCCTTGAGGCCCGGGGAGAATTATTTAGCTTAAACTGCAAATTTAATTCATTCTCTTCATAAGATATGTCTTCTATTTTAACAGCCAATAATGCTTTAGCATATGTCAAAAAGCAGGCTCAAACAGCAGCCCGTGGACCATATCTGGTCAGCAGTCCTGTGTAGGACAATGGTTTTGTTGTTTTAATCCAAAATGCCTTTAGGTGGGGCAGGCCCTCTCCAGTTTGCCAGAACTCCCACTGCTCTCCAGGTCTTACTCTGGGCCCCCCCCCGTACACGTGCACATGGCCCCTGAGGCCACTGAGTTAGGAATCCCTGATAAAATATCTTAGATACACAATGACTCCACGATTACAATCTAACCGATTTACTCAACTATCTTTATCTTTCCTGCCATCTGTCTTTTTCCAAGTCATTTCTCTAACTGCAATGTTCTCCATGGAATGTGCATTTTTGTTTCAATCCTTCTTCAGTGTGTTTTTGCCCCTCCTCCAACCTCCTGCAGCACACAGAGCCTGTACGTAGTTGGAGCTTATTTTCTGCTCCATACCATTAGCTAGTATTCAGATGTCTCAGCTATGTGTAAGTTCTCTGAGGGAAGCAAAGAAGTCTGCCACTTCTTTGTATGTGTGCATGGTATCTTAAACAGTGCCCTGTCCAGCTTTTGATTTCTTTCAACTCAAAAACTATGAACATCTCCTTAATGTGGACTCAGGGGAGGGATGATGGCTTAGAAAAAAAGTATTTTATAGCATACTGCTAAAGAAATATAATTTTATGAAACAAGAACATGAAAAATTAAACATAAGCCAAAACTCCATTGTCTCCTCAAGGTACTAACGGGATATACTGCAGGATTCAGTATAAATTCTGGAATCACATAGCCTGGGGTCATATCATTGCCTCTCCCTTACAAGCTGGGTAACCCTGAGAAAGTTACTTCATCTACTAACAATAAAGTATAAATAGCACCTACTTAAGAGGATTTTTAAAAATATTTTACTGTGAATTAACTTTAGAATTACAGAAAATTTGCAACAATTGTAGAGAGTTTCTATATACCCTTCACCCAGATTCCCGTCACGTTAACATCTTACAAAAACATAGGCTAATTATAAAAACCAGGAAATTGACATCAATAGAATACTATTAATTAAATCTATAGACTTGTTTGAATTTCACAAGTTTTCCTACTTATTTCTCTTTTCTGGGTCAAAATTCAATCTCGGACTCTATATTACATTGAGCTATCATATCTTCTTCATCTACTCCAATCTGTGATACTTCAGAAAAGTCCAGGCCAATAATTTATAAAATGTCCCTCATTTTTAATTCATGAGTAGACTGAGATTACACATATTTGGCACACTTTGGAATGATACCATAGATGGGATGTTGTGCCTTAGAAAGTGCATTGTATCTGAGAGCACATTATATTAATGTCTTGTTATTGGTGAGGTTAATCTCGATCACTTGAATAAAGTGGGGGGGGGGGTTGAGAGGCTTCCCCACTATAAAGTTACTCTTTCTCTTTGTCCTTAATAAATATCTTGTAAGGAGATACTTTGAGACTCTGCAAATATCTGATTTCTGTTCATACTTTCACCCACTAATAGTAGTGTTTACCCAATGGTGGTTTTCTATTTTTCTCATTGCTTCCACATTTATTAATTGCAAAACTACTATAAGGCAGATCTGTTCTTTCTCCCCCATTTATTTATTTGGAGGAGTTTTATGAGGATGAAATGAAGACATTTGTGAGTGTGCCTGGCACACGGTGAATGCTCAGTAAGGGTGAGCCATTTCTAATGTCATTGCTAATGAGACAATATTAAAGCTTTCTGTTACCTATGGACATTTTCTGGCGAGGACTGTGCACTTCTATAATGTTCAAGGATGTCTCAAAATAGCCCACTGTGTCAGTTTGCTGGGACTGCCATTGTAGAATACCACAGACCGAGCGCCTTCACCAACAGAGATGTTTTTCCTCACAGTTGTGGAAGGCTGCAGGTCCAAAACCCAGATGTCAGCAGGCTGGTTTCTCCTGAAGCCCCTCTCCCGGCTTGCAGACGGCTGCCTTCTCCCAGGGTCCTCACACAATCCATCCGCTGTGTGCAGGTCCCTCGTTGTTGCTTTCTGGCCCAAATTTCCTCCTAGAAGAACACTAATGGATTGCATCAGGACCTGCACCCTAAGGGCCTGGCTCTAACTTACTCGCCTCTGGAAAGGCCCTCTCTCTAATACAGTCACATTCTCAGGTACTAGAGCTTGGATTTCAACATATAAATTTTATGGAGGAACACAGTTCAGCCCATAATATGTACCTGCTCACTTGTCTTGCCAAAGGGTTTCAGCCCCGGTCAAGTTCACTATGGATTCAATGTGACCAAAGAAAATGACAGTAAAACGTTCTTGGGGTGAAGGGGTTTATTACCCGGCTTGTTCTCCGGGCCGTAGGTCGAGCAGTAGCATCTCTGCCTCCGCGCCTCTCTGCCCACACAGTCGTCCCTCGTAGCCGTCCTCTGGGCCACTGTTCTCGGTGCTGTCACTGAGACAGGGACTGTGGGTGTAGTCAGAGTAGGGGGAGGGCCTCCGGAAAAAGAAAGGCAGGGTATTTGCAGTCAGAGCAATGTAACTACATGCAAGGAAACCCCCTACCAAAACTCTGTGTTAAACATTAAGCTCTAGGGTCATTCTTCAGTAAAATCAGTTAATGTTCCCCAGATAAAGAAGAGTAGCACATGTTTTTATTATGCTAATCATTTGTAATCATGTGTAAGATTCACTTTAGCATACTAAAAGGCCCAGGCCTATGTGCTGTCTTTCCTCTTTCAGATCTGATGGGGTGGTTTTGCAAACTGGGCAACTAATTTAGCATGCAGACCCAGCTGTAAACAACATAGTAAAAGGCAGGAAAGATTCCACCTTAAAAATAAGATTGCATTTTAACACCCAGGAAGTTTGGGAAGCAGGATTCTTAACTTACTCTTTAGCAAACAGACAATACCTCAGCCCACCTTGGGGGCTGGGCAGGCAGCCTTTTGATATGCTCCTAGACCAAGACGCTGGTATCCCAGAGAGAAATCAAGGCAGGAAATTCCTTATGTTAAGTTACTTGTAAATATTCTAGGACTGCTTAATAAGTCCACACCCCTAAGCCTTTTTTTTCATGTTCTCGAAAAATCCTCATCTGCCTATAAGACCCCTAGACAACCCACCACACCGGACTCTCTTGTCCCCTCCTGGCATGAGCTGGGAGCTCTGTCCTTTCACTTTATCTCTAAATAAAAGCCTGTCCCTTGCTCTCCTACCTTGAGTGTTTGTGAAGCTCATTCTTTGGCTTCGTGAACAAAAACCCCAGCATCACCACCACTCCAGCCTTACAGCCGTGCGACCTGTCACCCAGAGCACTGGGCGGAGCTCTTTATATAGAATCAATAGCAATGTATTGCCCACAGGTGTGCAGTGAGCTAGCCAACCATGGCCAGGTGAGAATCCTGGCCACAGGAGCTTTCATTTTATCCACACCATTTCAAGAACTATTGTGAGGCATGGGGTGGGGGCGTGGGAGGTCACGGGGAAGACAGTGTTGCACAGAGAAGCCAAGTAGTGACTCTGTGGCATCTTACTACGCTGATGGATGGTGACTACAGGGAGGTGTGGGGGGGACTTGATATTACGGATGAATGTAGCAACCACATTGTTTTTCATGTGAAACCTTCATAAGAGTGTGTATCAATGATACTTTAATTAAAAAATTATTTTAAAAAACTTTTGTTAGGAAGCAGTTGTACACGGACTGTTTTCAGAACTGGAAAGGGAAGGTGGTGTGCAAATACAAAGCGATAGTATGAAATCCATTGCCCTTCTTTGTAACTATTCACAGACTTCTCACAGAAATTGCTTAAACATTCCCTAACGATGTTTTCAGCACAGTTAATTTGACTGTCATGTCGTAGCTGTCACAAAACTCTGGAAGGCAGTCTTAACCCAGCTGCTGTCTGCGTTATCACACATTCTCGTGATGGCACCCACAATTAGTGTGGGTTTTGTTTTGTTGTTTTGTTTTGTTGTCTTTCAGAGGCTTGGGGCTTCATCAGGCTGGGCCAGCTATTTTAACAGAGGCCCAAGGCATATCCTTGCACTCCGAAAGGAAGCCTGCCTGCAACCGCCCCGGAGCACCTGATTCTCCATCCGTCAGCTTCACAGCCCTGGGCTAGGCCCCTCAGTCCCCCAGCGGAAAGAAGAGGATGACAATCCTCACATGCAGGCAATGAGGATGAAGGTGTTAATCTTTATAAAGCATTTGGATAACGTAAAATAGGCAAGCTCCTATTTACGTCTTTCTAGAACCAGCATCAGACTAAACACCTGCTAGGAAACTAATCCTTTTATAAAACGTTTTCTTGAAGAAGGCAATTTACAGATTTTAATAAATCTTAGTCTCCCAGAATTGGAGTAATAAATTACTCACTTTATCTGAGTAAGTGAAAAAGGGGAATGATCTCTTCCCACCAGAGGCTTTGCTTATCAGGCTAACAGGCCAGGGAGAGACTGTGACCCTCAGTATGCCTTCCCTGTCCTGGAGGAGAACCGAGACTCTCCCCGCAGGGCTACTGAGTATTTCCCCGGCATCTGACATCCTCGCTGTCCCCAGCCTCCTCAGGGTCCCCAGTGTGTGGGAGGAGGGAATGGATAGACTGCTTCCTCCACCAGACTGCCAAGCCTGTCACCATTCCCCCAGGCTAACAGTAGCCATTCCTTGCAAAAAAGTAGCACTTTGAGGCTTTTCAGAGTTAGAACTTTGACAGCCAAGAGAGAAGTCCTTCTTCCAAGCTATTTGGCCACTCCCAGAGCACCCCAAAGGAGTTTCTCTATAGGACTGTCTTTGTTTACCATGCCGTATGAGCTCTTTGAAAAAATTAATCCCCCTGCCTGTGGTTTATCATCAGTGAGCTGTTTTGTGGGAAACCCCATCTCCATACCATTTCCTTTTTTTCCTTGCCCCACTTTCAGGCAATTGTCACCTCATGCTAGGCAGTGGTCTTCTAGAATACCCCCCCAATCCATCCTGCATATTCCCCGCATAGTCGTCCCAGTTCCTCTCCACCTGCTCAGATCCTGAAGATGAAACAAAATTTTTCCAACCCCACCTCTATTCCCATATCCTCTTTGAAGTTCCTTGCAGCTATTGTAGTTATTAGCCAGACAAAGAGACAATGTGTGCATCTGTGACAGGGTAAAGAGGGGAAAAAGGGACAACAGGGTGGACAGAGAGACATATACCAAATTGTGAAGGGAGCACATGGCCTATTTGGGAACTACTTATAATTCAGTAAAACTGGACCCTAAAGAGCAAGAGGGAGAGAGAGAGCTGGTGAGGAAGGACATAGAGCCTCTGGTCCCATGCGGAGTTTGTGCTTTATCAGGTAACACTGGGAACCATTGAAGGTTCTTAAGTATAGGACTGTCACAAGCAGATTTGCATGTTAGAAAGATTCTCCAGCAGAGGAGTGGAGAATGTGCTGGAAGAAACAACTGGAAGCAAGGAGACCCTCTGAGGTGCTGTTGGAATAATCCAAAATTGACAGCAGAGAGCGAGAAGACGTGATGTTAACTAAATATCTTTACCCAAAGTCTTGTCCGTGGACCAGTGCCTATTTGTGGACTGATGTCAGTGTTCCAACTGTTTTTACTGATTTACCAGGAGATAAGAAACTTGTGCCAGAAAGTAGACCCAAGGCAATTCTTCTTTCATCAAGAAAGTCTTGCTTTAGAGAAAGTGTCAGTTGAACTAAAACAGTGTGCTTAGTGATTTACATTCTGACTTATGTGCCTTATCTTTGTGGACCTGTAACACGCTGTTCACAGACTGTCACTGTGAGTGACAGTCTCAAAGCACTTCCTCACCTCATGACAACTTGGATCAAAGTGAGAAGTTTAGAGTCAGGGTGCTTTAGGAAAACTAGGGAAGCAAAATATGCTTATAAGAAAAACTAGTAACTAAGATGCACACTGGAAGTGATACATAAACTAAATCTTTGAGGGCTCAAATCGAGAGTCTGCATCCTAGAATAGAATGACCATGGGCTTTTGAGGAAAGCAGTGCTGAGTTCAAATCCCAACTCCATGACTTACTGTGTACGCTGAAGTTAAGTTAGCTAGCCTTTCTAAGCCTCATTTTCCTTCCTGGAAAAGGAATGAAATAAAAGCTGCCTGACAGGGATATGCCTCCATGATATAACATACGGCAGGTGTTTGCTAAACATCCCCAAGATCTGGCACATGACAAGTGCTTATTGAAAATGTGTTGAATATTATTAAAAATAAGCAGAAAGGTGATGAGAGGACTAATAAAAAAAAGAGTAGTGTAAACAATACAGAGTTGAGGATGTAAAGATATCTGGAATATCAAACTCTGTGAAAAGAGAGTAAAACCATGCACAGATGTGTCCTTGGCAGAGTTGGGAAGCCCACTTTTCCACCCCATGTTTCTTTCCCAGACTCCTCTTCCTACCTCCAGCTTCAGTCCCACATTCTGTGGCCCAGACTTTTGAGTCATCCTGGCTAAGGGTCCATCCACAGCCTTGGGTCTTGGTGTGATAACAGGGCTCTGCCTCAGAGCCTATTTCGGACCTGTTCTTGTTGCAGGTACCTACCCACTACCCCGGTTCCTTGGCTAGATCCCCTGGGCTGCTCTTTCCAGTACCCCCTGCCGAGATTCCCAAACTCTCAGCCCCATGGCTGTTGCCCTGATGTCTGCTTGCAGATGGATGAACTTGAGCGCACACCACAAGCCCATCACCGCTTTTTGGACTTCTTTACTATTTTCCTGCAGGTGTCTGATATAATACTGCCATCCCCCTTGGGCACCAAACTTTGCTGTTAGGTGGCAGCTTATCCCAGTACGTGATGAGCCCAGGGTTCCCCGCACCCCTCGGTGCCTGCCTTACCCTAGTGTGAAAATCCAGTTCTAGGTCCAAGCCCTTTGCTACATGTACTTGGGGATGAAGAAAACGAAGAGTGCTTCATGTTTATACAGCAGTTTACAACTTACAATGTTCTTTCACATGATCTCTTTTAATCTAACACCGAACTCATAATCTAAAAATGAATCCATTTCCCTATTTTATGGAGAAATGCAAGCGACTTAGGCAGAATGATCAACTGTCCCAATTTGCCCAGGATTAAGAGGTTTCCTAGCATAGAGCACTTTCCGTGCTAAAAACAGGGCAGTCCTGGCAAAAGGGATGGCCAGTCACCCAGATCGCATAACTAAGGCACCTAGGCCAGTTTTAAAGTAGTCGATGCCCTCAATAAATGTTTGTTAAATGAATGACCATAGCCTGCCTTCCTTCGGCTGCATGGTGCGACTCCCTTAAACAGCAGCCTCTCAGACTGTCCTGACGTGCCTTCCTTTCTCCTGAAATGTCCATCAGAGGAAAGGGTAGAGGAGATACACTGCTTTGCATGAAAAAAGAATCCTTGCATGAACTCCCCTGTAAGAATAAACATAAATAGTAATAATTTCAACAAAGGGATTCATTAGACAGAGTGTGTGATTATCTTAACAAAAACTTGAAATCAAAGTGATTATGAATGGGCCACTAACCCAATCAATATACATACTCTGCCCCAGGATAATCAAAGCTGATTGCATATATGAATATTCAGTGCATGTAAATTTTAAATCCTAGAATCAGATAGTAATAATAAAGGATTATAAGAGACAGGAAGTGGTCCATATATCTCTTTAAAGTCGAGCCTAGCCTCACTGAAACCTCTTGGGAAAGATGACAATATGGTCTCCTTTCAGAGATCTCTGGATGAGAGCCCCAGAGCTTCTTCAGGTGATGCTTTTAACATGGAACCACCCAGGAAGAGGAGGGAGAAGGTGATGTGTGGAGGGTAGCTACCTAGCTCAACATGGAACATCTTTCCCTTTCCCTCCACCCACCAAGTAGGCTTCCTCCCTCAATACCAAAGAGAGAGGGAGAAGCACTGTGATCTGAGAAGAATCTAGGGTCCCACGCTGTTTCTCGTGGTGGCACTTGAGTGGAAGTGGGCAGGGGTTTCTTAAAAACATCAGCATTAAAAGTATCAAAACGTGGTCCCTCCAGGGCCAATGCTGGCTTGGAATTTTGTGCAAATCACAAAAGCTCAGCTCCTCCAGGGGTACCGTTTAGAGCAAGATGAGTCATCCTCAGAACTCTCACAGCCCCTCTCCCCAGTACACAGCTTGACCTCGTGGCTAGTTGAGAGAGAGCTGAATGTCACTAACTTATCCTCTGCCGGACTTGCGCAGGGCATGACCTCCAGTCACCCGCCACCCAAGCCTCTGCCAGCTCGAGCTTCCCTCTGTCCCCTAGAAATAGCTAGCTCCCAAGACTATATCCAGTCATTCTTTTGACGTATTTTCTTTATTAGTTTACATCATCTTTTGCAGTAATAAATTCTTTCTAAGACTTGAATCCAGTTTTAGCACATCCTTTGTAGGGACCCAACATTTACCTTTTTTACCTCCTTACCATTTTCTATATGCATAAAGAAGCTTCTTAATATCTATCATTCCTTTGAGCATTTATGAAATGCCTCTAATGTGTCAGGCACTGTGCAAGTGAACAGTGGGACAGTTACAAGGCAGGAGTTCTCAGGGCCATTAAGGGAACAAGGAATAGAAAAGCCAATCCTAGAAGAGAAGACAGCATCACACAGTTAAGACAAAATGCTCAGATAACTACAGGCTAGTTTAGAAGGGCTGCAGGCAGGAAGTCTTTTAGGAGTTGGCAGACATGAGCCTGGATAAATCAGTACTTTTCCAGGAAGTCTTCTCTGATTCCAAGAGAAGCAATAGCCCTCTCACTTGAATAAACATAAAACAATCAAGGATTCCTAACCCCCTCTCTTATTTTACAATTTCCAATGCTATTCCACGGATGAAAATATTTTAGCCCTTATTTGCATTTTCTTTTCCATCTGTCTTTTCTATTCACCCTACATATTAATCCACACTAGTGTTTTCAGCCAGCAACCACTGGGAAGGGTGGAGTCGTCAGCGTTTCCTGTGACCTAGGAAGAAGAGAAAACAAGTGAGGTTATTCGTTCTGTGCTTTATCAAGATACTATGTGTTTCCTTAGATGTCTGGTTAACCTATCTTTTCGCAACATCAAATACCTATCTCTGCTAAGCCTATCCTGTTAGCCGAGGGCACAGAATCCCTTACACTCCCAAAGATGCTTTCCAGGGGCAGAAAGGAGCTAAGCAAATGGCTGACTTAATTCAACCAGAATGAAGAACAATACAAAGAAAGGGAAGGAACTGAGAGAAGGGCAGGGAAAAGCAGAAGAAAAGGGGAAAGAGGCTTTATGGGAAGCGCTCCTGTCTTTGAGCACTGCCATGGCCGTGGCAGTCGTGAACCTTCCCCACCCACAGGCCAGCTAGAAGGTCTTCCCCAGCTCTGACTATGACCCTCAGCTAGTCGGGACAGGGAAAGGGTCTGTTCAAGGGCTGGCAGCGCACAGGCTGGACAGCACAGTGCGCTGAGGGTTTAAAATGTGCCTGGTGGATAGGTTGTCTCATTTAAACCTCACAGCAACATTTTGCGGTAGATACTATTATTATCTCCCTTTTACAGGTGACAAAATATGTTTCAAGAGGTTTCACAAGTCTCCCAAGAACAGAGATTTAAGTCAAACCGTGGTCTTCCTAATTCTTGGGCAAGCTATTTCCCATCTTTCAGTATTGCCTTTCATTCATTTATTTAAGTGTTCAGGAAACGCTACTGATTACCCTGGGCCAGCCAAGCCCTGTGCTGGGTGTAAAGATACATGGAAACCAAGATAAAAAATGCCCTTGCCCCCCTGGAGTTTATACTCTACAGAGGACATAAACAGTAAACATATAGTAAATGGAAATAAGTACAGGCATAACTGATTTTATTGTGCTTGACATAACTGTGCTTCAAAGATATTGTGAATTTACAAATTGAAGGTTTGTGGCAAGCTTGCTTCAAGAAAGTCTGTTGGTGCCATTTTTTTTTTAATGCCATTTGCTTACTTCTTGTCTCTGTGCCACATGTTGGAAATTCTTACAATATTCAAGCTTTTTCATTAATATTATATTTGTTATGTAAATCTGTGACCAATGATCTTTGATGTTACTATTGTAATTGTTTTGGGATGCCAGGAGCTGTGCTCATATAAGACAGCAAACTTAATTGGTAAATGTTGTGTGTTCTGCCTGCTCCACCAACAAGCCAGGCCCTTCTCTCTCCCTCTCCTTAGGCCTCCCTATTCCTTGAGACACAACAATAATGAAATTAGGCCAATTAGTAACCCTACAGTGGTTACTAATTGTAAGTGTTCAAGCGAATGGAAGAGTCATACGTCTCTCACGTTAAATCAAAATCTAGAAATGATTCAGCTTAGTGAGGAAGGTATGTCAAAAGCCAAGATAAATCAAAAGCTAGGCCTCTTGTGCCAAACAGTTAAGTTGTGAATGCGAAGGAAAAGTCCTTGATGGAAATGAAAATTGCTATTCCAGTGAATACATGAATGATAAGAAAGTGAAACAGCGTTCTTGCTGATACAGAGAAAATTTTAGTGGTCTGGATAAAAAATCAAACTAGCTACAGTATTCCCTTAAGCCAAAGCCTAATCTAGAGCAAGGCCCTAACTTTCTTCAGTTCTATGAAGGCTTAAAGAGGTGAGGAAACTGCAGGAAAAAAAGTAGGAAGCTACCAGAGGTTGGTTCATGGTGTTTAAGGAAAGCGGTCATCTCCATAACATAAAAGTGCAGGTGAAGCAGCAAGTGCTCATGTAGAAGCTGCAGTAAGTTGTCCAAAAGATCCAGCAAAGATAATGAAGGGAGCGACACTAAACAACAGATAGATAATGTGGATGAAACAGCCTTCTATAGGAAGAAGATGCCATCTAGGACGTTCATAGCTAGAGAGGAGAAGTCAGTGCCTGCCTTCAAAGTTTCAAAGGACTGGCTGACTCTCGTGTTAGGGGCTAAGTTGAGGCCAATGCTCACTTCCCATTCCAAAAATACTAGGGACCTTAAGATTTATGCTAAATCTACTCTGCTTGTGCTCTATAAGTGGAACAACAAAGCCTGGGTAACGGCACATCCATTTCAACATGTTTTACTGAATATTTTAAGCCTGTTGTTGAGACCTACTGCTCAGAAAAAGATTCCTTTCCAAATATTGACAATGCATTTGGCCACCCAAGAGCCCCAGTGGAGATTACATACAGATTATTGTTGTTTTCATGCCTGCTAACATAACATCCATTCTGCAGCCCATGGATCAAAGAATAATTTTTGACTTAAAGTCCTGTTAAATAAATTCTGTAACACTGTAGGTGCCATAGACAGTGATTCCGCTAATGGGTCTGTGCAAAGTCAATTGAAAGCCTTCTGGAAAGTGTTCACCATTCTAGATGCCATTAAGAACATTCATGATTCATGGGAAAAGGCTCCAGATCTCTGTCTGTAGTGCCAGGTCAAGAGAGGAAAATAAATTTTCACCTTGTTCTTTTCTTTACTGTTTATCCCAGCTGAAAACTGATAAGATATTTGAAAGGCTTGTTTGTTTGTTTTTTCAAACTCATTTTGTGGTCAGAAGTTGGCCACATTGGAAGCTGCTATTCAGAGCCTGATTGGAATTTTTTTTTAGGCCTCCTTCCCTAATTTAAAATAAATACATATATATATCCAGAAGGAAAGAAAAAACTTCTGAAGCCTTTGTGGAAGGATTTACCAAAACATACCAAAGACAAACAGCTCTAAACGCACAACATAGAAATCTTTTCATTTCCGTCTTAGTTGAAAATCTTTTCTGCGATATGAAAAAGCAAATTGAAGAAAAGTGTTTGGACGGGTACATCAGCCCTTGCTCTCTTGTAGGCTGCAACCCAATTCTTTAAGGAATTAAAAGCAGCTGTTCTTATTTTACAAATCTCTGCAAAACCAGAAATGCAGCTCCAGAAGCAATTCAAAGTCCACCTATTCTTTTTACCAACTCTCAACAAAACCTCCCCTATTCACCTCAAAAGACTTGTAAGGACTGTAAAATGTCTGGCCTCGGAAAATAAGTCCTTCTTGGGGGAACTTGCATTCTTCCTGTGACCCCGAAGTTGTAAATGTTCTACCTAGTCTTCTTCAAGAGCTCTTACTTAAGCCATCTCTTTAAAATGCAAACTTCAGGGAGATCATTCTTATCAGAAGGAAAAGAGAGAAGCAGGGAAGTTATCTGAAACTTAGGCAAATAAAAAATCTCAAATGTCTTCTCTACGAATATTAGGAAAAAGCCTTAGCCATCTGAGTAGACAACCCTAACTTATTCCATCTGCCAAAAACACAATTTGGAGATAATTTCTAGTATAACTAATGAGTTTTGTATTGTTTTACCTGATTCATGATTTGGTGATTAGTGGCTATGAACATGCATTTGAAGCCTTTGAGAGAATACAGTGCACCAGGAAGACTACTATGATTATTATAAGCAAGATAACTCTCAATATCTGGAGCGTACTTCAGAGCCACTTAATCTATTTTATCTATTTATATATAATTTGCTTTATCAATGAAATCTGTTTTACCTATTTACACCAAACCTATTTTAGCAAGTAGTGGAGACAGAGGCCAGATCAGAGTGTGTCGAGGCCTTCTTGATCTATTTTCTCTTATTCATCCAGCAATAAAACCACATCTGGCACAATAGTTACGATCGGGATATCACTTGTTAGAGTTCGTGATTTTGTGCAGTTATTCTCCAGAATATACAGTTTTTACAGAAGCCAGACTGATGTCTTCAATGAAGACATGATAGTGCCTGGTGATTTTCCCCCTGCATCATTTGGGTCTTTAACAGCCGCCTGAGTCTCTGCCCTCCCCGACTCCCAGGGGCGATTTTTCATTGTTTGCTGTCTTGACGGGGGAAGGTAGGGGGCAGTTTCAGAGGTTTCCATTTGGCCCTCTCCACTATGATACCTCCTTCCCCACAGGCCCGTTATCCAACACGGGAGTTCCTCCAACTGCCAGAATATCAACCTCAGCAGTGTACTTGAGGATTTGAGAAATGATCACCAGGTGGGTCTGGGGACCTAGTGAATCTACCGTAGCTAGACTTTAGCCAGGAATTTGTTTCCTGTCGCTTGTAAATTTCACTTTAACAGGGGAACCATCATGATACCAGGTCTCTGTGTGTCCATCCAGACCCTCTGTACCTCGAAATGTTGAGTTAATCCCTTTCCCTGGGAGTCTTCTGAAGAAGATAACCCATTAGTGCCAAAGCACGTTGGGGTAAGAGAGTCAAGCCTTTTTGCCCCCGTGTTGATCAGTCATTGGGTGTTAGCTGACCTGAAGGGAACTTATATCTAAGTGTGTTTGCTGTAGCGTTTCCAGCAGCTGTGGTAATTAGTCCTCCGTTCCTGAAGGGATGTTGGGGCGATGCATCACAGTGCCTTCCACAGGAAAGCTGTTGGAAACAATATCTATAAAGGAGTACAGGACTCATAACTGAGCAGAGGGAGAGGTGAGACTGTGATGTCATTGGAACAGAGACCTCCACCAATTCTACAGGGAGCTCTGGAACTGGCATGGCCCTGCAGAGTTGTCCTGAACTGAAGGTCTTTGCACCCTGGCTTTAACCAGCATCAGATACAGGCTGTTTTTGGGAAGGGGTGTGACTGTGGGCTGAGGACAATACTCAAAGAGGGTATCAACTGTGAGCTGCCAACAGCCCTCAGCTCAGCTGGGCAAACAAATGCCTCCGATCTGAAGGGAATCACTGGGTGGTGGGCCACAGTCTCCACAATAGGAGTCATCATCGTGTAGACGATCATTTAGGCCATGGATATGGATGGAAGCGTTGGGGAGAAAAATGCAGAGTAAAAAGAAAGAGATCCAGGACCTAGCCTTCAGTCAAACTATGAGAAGCCAGGTTGCAGGTAAAAGCATGGTGAAAGAGCAGTCGGTATGGTAGAAGAAAACCGAGGAGCACAGAATCATTGACATCAGGGAGGAGGACAGAATCATTCATCCTGTGGGGTGATGCCGAGAGGCTGGCAGTGTGGGACACAGCATACCCACTGTCTCGTCAGCATGGAGTTCACTGGCAACTTGGAGCAAAGCTGTTTCAGCAAGTAGTGGAGCTAGAAGCCAGATTAGAATGTGGTGAAGGATGTAATAGAGTTCGGTCAGTGGACTGTTGATATCAGCAAAACTTTTGAGTTTTAGTTAAAAAGAAACACAAAGATAGGTGGAATTAGTAGCTGGAGGGAGATAAGGGCTCAACAGAAAACTTTACAACTTTTTTTTGTGTGGGTGCTTCCTTTTTAATTTAATAGCTACTGAAGTTTACATGTTGAGGGAAGAGATGGATGAAGAAGAAGGGGTAGGAGAAAAAAGGGTAAGGTCAAAGTCCAGTAGACAGAGGCATGCGTCCCAAGGCAGAACTGGCCAGAACAGCCTTTGGTAAGAAAAGGGTCATGAGAAAAGAAGGTGGGAAAAGATGTGGGCAGAATTATTGATTTGGTGATAGATAAATAAAGAAGTTCCTACAGGTGTCTTATTTTCTCAATGAAATGTAACTGCCTTGAGTAGGTAAAAACCTGCTTGTACGTTGCATCTCTGTTCCCACCCTGAACTACTATGGCACAAGGCTCTGTTTCTCATCATTAACACAGGAAGAGAAAAACAAGGTGTGGCTCTGCAAAGCTGACAGCCGCTGGCTGGCACATGTTGCTTTGCTTCTTTGCCTTCTTTTTTCTTCCATTTTCAGTCATGTATGCCAGCATTCAGGCTGGTAACACAGGGTGGGGCTAAAGGTCAAAAGGTGATGAGATTTCCATCTGAACTCAGGGGCCTGATCAGCTGTGCTTTTTCATTAGAATCAGGAAATCCTGGAGTGACCTAGCCAGCAAAACACATCTGGGGAGACAGGAGGGGAGGGACGGAGGGAGGGGAAGTAGAAGAGGGGCGGGTCATGAAACAAGGAAGAGAGGCGCTTATCTCTCTTCTCTGGGCTCAAAATGGATCTTCATTTCTATAGTCTGCTTCTGTATACATTCATATAAATGTGTGCACATTCAATCTGCCATTTTTTTTTTTCCATTCGAAGCTCTGCTGTTTTTATAATCTCTTTCCTGACTAGCGGGCATTTCATTGCATTTATAGATAAGGTCTGTTGATTTCCAGATACAGCCAAGATGGTCATCTTCTGTATTGTAAAACATACAGATATTAGTAGTAAAACAAATAAAACAACAAAGTATATTTATAGACATGGAAAAATATTCCCAAAATATTGTTAAGCAATAAATGTAGATTTTTTTTAAGTGTAGATCAATAGGTGGATATGTATTCAAATATATATATACTTTAAGATGGCTAATATTTATTAAGTAATCTTTATGTGCCAGCTATAATGTTAGCCCTGGGTATTTAAAATAAAAGGGATATTTTTTTAAATTTTATCAGTAATTATTAATTTTTCTATATGCATTTCTTCCATAAATAAAGTTAATTTTAGAGTCAGTATCAGGTCACTGGTAAGCCCTGTCATTTACATAGATTTTGTGGTTCCTCCTCTACATTTGCAACCTATAATTGTATCAGACACAAGGTTTGGGAGTTCTTTTCTTTCCTTTCTTCTGCGCTACTCTGACTTTCCTCTGCTCTTCGGAACATCTGCCATTGCTTTGGACTGGCCCCTAGAAGCTGTTTATCTCTGGGGCTCTGTAAATCGCTACCTACTCATTTCATGTGTTAAGACATTACCTTAATCGAATTCCTGTTCTTTTCTCAACGAAGCCCTCTGCCTTTTGAGACGCCTGTGCATGGCTTTCCACTACTTCAGTGTTTGTGGCTTTGACCTCAAAATCTCTTAACTACTTGAGTGCCAGAAGCCTTGCCATCCTTTGACTGCCTGCTTGCAATTTATCAGAAAGAGGGCAGTAAGTGCCTCCTCCACATGCTTAATTGTCTCATTTTCCAGTCTACCTCTATTGCCTCTCTTTTTGTACAGTGAGAAAGAAAACTTTGTCCTCTCTTTCTCATAAAGGTTAGGCACAAGAAGAGATATGGTAGAAGTGTGCTCTGAAGAATCAACTGTGTTTTTGCATCTCATGTCTGTCTTATCCAATCAGGAAAAGTTACCTTGGCAACCAAACAAAGTTAGTTAGTTCGTTCGTTTGTTCGTTCGTTAGTTAGTTTGAACACTAGTCTCTGTCTTCCCTAAATTTTGTTTCCACTTCCCAAGTTAGCCTGCCTCCTAAATTCTGAAAACCACAATTCCGTTAAGCCTGCTGACAATAATGGGCATATTGTTAAAATTGCTGGAAAATTTCTGTCCTTATTCTTTCTTTTGAAATTGATCATTATCTGAACATTGGCACCCCACAGTTTCTATTCAATCTCCTGTTTTCCTTTAAGAACACAACTGAAAGGGAATGAGCAACACATTCCTGACGGTGACATTCTAAAAAGAGTGGGAACATTCATAATCCCTGCCAGAAAAGGAAGGGCCAGAAAACAACCAGAATCGTGTTTCCCGATTCATCCAGTAGGCTTTCCGGCCACCCTATTGGCTGATTTTCCTAATATTGTGCTATTTTGTCATAGTTTCCAGATAGTATTTTCCCAGACTGATTATGCTTATTAACTTATAGGAAGATTCTAAGACTTTCATATGTCTAAATTTTTCTTTTTGGAATCTATTCTTTGTCACTTAAGCCCTTTGAATAAGACCCTAATTTGAATTAAAAAGAGAACACACTCAGAGGCTAAATTGTTGTCTTTTATTTCTTAGCTTGTATATGTTATGCCCCCCTGTTTGTTTCAGATTATTGATTTCCCCCAATGTCATCTGTATCTGATTACCCCCACCAGTCAGTGTTACTCACCTTTAATCCAAATGCCCGTTACTGGTTAAGGGCAGGGCTGAGCGTGATAAGGAAGGCTAGTGGTAAAGCTGGACCTCGGTGACAACTAGGAACAGGACTCAGAATGCATGCCCTGTTCCAAGGGCATTGCGACTGCTTATTTGTGAAGATGAGCATAGTCACTGTATAGGGGAGGGAAATTTTTTCCTATTCCTTTCTAGGTTCTCTTGGCTGGTCTATTAAGCAAACTGACATAAGATAGATTAACAGGAGAAAAACAAATTTAATTAGGTACATACACGAGCCCCATAAAAAATATGAGACTCAAGTACAAGTTGGTGAGTTGAGGCTGATATATACCATGCAGAGCTAAGGATGGGGTACGGCCTGGGCATTCCAAGGAGAGGTGTGTCATTCACAGGACAATAAGAAGAAGGTCTATTATTGGTAATTAGATGTTGTCCTCCCATACAGATGGGTCTTTCAGAAAAAAATTTCTCTTTGATAATACCTCTCTTTCTGAGCCCAAGCCCCATATCTAAATTCTTTCAGGTATTTAAGGGAGAGGTAAAAGGTTTTCTTGACTCTGCTGGGCGTTGATTGTCCTCACCTCAAAATAATCCACATGCCAAAGTGGCATATTTGGGGGTCACTTATTTTGCTCCCCTCAACTGCATTTTCTTCAATTCTGGGAGGATGATATGGCATAACTCCCAAAGAGAGTGAAGCCAAGTATCTGGGGAAGGTGCCAGAAGCAGATCCCACTGGTTATCCCACTTCCCTGCTCGATTCTTGGTAGGACCTAAGGGTAAATATTATCACCTAGACACACGCATCATGGTCTGCCACCTCAGGATGCACATCCTGAATGGCTCTAAATGCTTAAGACCTGTACATGTTGTTCCGCATAGTACCCACGGCTTAAATGACTTGTATACAAATTTTTAAAAAATGCATAGAAACAGATGTTATGTGTGCAATGATACCCCTGTGTATGAAATAATTACTTTAAAAAAATTGGGGGCATCAATAATCTACAGTTACATGTGCAATATTATGGTTACTACACTCCCCACATCATCAAGTCTCCACCACGTACCCCATTACAGTCACTGTCCATCAGCATAGTGAGATGCTATAGAATCACTACTTGTCTTCTCTGAGATGTACAGCCCTCCCCATGGCCACCCATACTATGTCTGCTAATCGTAATGCCCCCTTTTCCCCCTTGTCCCTCCCCTCCCACCCATACTCCCCAGTCCCGTTGCCCTTGGTAACTGTTAGTCCCTTCTTGTGTTCTGAGTCTACTGCTGTTTTGTTCCTTCAGTTATTTCTTTGTTCTTATACTCCACATATGAGTGAAATCATTTGATACTTGTCTTTTTCGCCTTGGCTTATTTCACTGAGCATAATACCCTCTAGCTCCATCCATGTTATTGCAAATGGCATGATTTGCTTTCTTCTTATAGTTGAATAATATTCCATTGTGTATATGTACCACCTCTTCTTTATCCATTCATCTACTGATAGACAATTAGGTTGCTTCCATTTCTTGGCTACTGTAAATACTGCTGCGATAAACATAGGGGTGCGTATGTCTTTTTCAAACTGCGCTGCTGCATTCTTAAGGTAAATTCCTAGGAGTGGGACTCCTGGGTGAAATGGTATTTCTATTTTGAGTTTTTTGAGGAACCTCCATACTGCTTTCCACAATGGTTGTACTAATTTACATTCCTACCAGCAGTGTAGGAGGGTCCCCTTTCTCCACATCCTCACCAACTTTTGTTGTTGTTTGTCTTTTGGATGTTGGCCATCCTTACTGGTGTGAGGTGATATCTCATTGTGGTTTTAATTTGCATTTCTCTGATGATTAGTGATGTGAAGCATCTTTTCATGTGCCTGTTGGCCATCTGAATTTCTTCTTTGGAGAAGTGTCTGTTCAGCTCCTCTGCCCATTTTTTAATTGGATCATTTGCTTTTTGTTTGTTGAGGTGCATGAGCTCTTTATATATTTTGGATGTCAACCCCTTATCGGATATGTCATTTATGAATATATTCTCCCATACTGTAGGATGTCTTTTTGTTCTACTGAGGGTCTCCTTTGCTGTACAGAAGCTTTTTAGTTTGATATAGTACCACTTGTTCATTTTTGCTTTTGTTTCCCTTGTCCACGGAGGTATGTTCATGAAGAAGTTGCTCATGTTTATGTCCAAGAGATTTTTGCCTATGTTTTTTTCTAAGAGTTTTATGGTTTCATGACTTACATTCAGGTCTTTGATCCATTTTGAATTTACTTTTGTATATGGGGTAGGCAATGATCCAGCTTCATTCTCTTACATGTAGCTGTCCACTTTTGCCAACACCAGCTGCTGAAGAGGCTCTCATCTCCCCATTGTATAGCCATGGCTCCTTTATCGTACAATAATTGACCATATATGTTAGGTTTAATCTCTGGACTCTCTATTCTGTTCCATTGGTCTATGGGTCTGTTCTTGTGCCAATACCAAATTGTCTGATTATTGTGGCTTTGTAGTAGAGCTTGAAGTCTGGAAGCATAATTCCCCCTGTTTTATTCTTCTTCTCAGGATTGCTTTGGCTATTCGGGGTCTTTTGTGGTTCCATATGAATTTTAGAATTATTTGTTCCAGTTATTGAAGAATGCTGTTGGTATTTTGATAGGGATTGTGCTGAATCTGTACATTGCTTTAGGTAGTATAGCCATTTTGACAATATTTATTCTTCCTAGCCAAGAGCATGGGATGAATTTTCACTTGCTAGTGTCCTCTTTAATTTCTCTTAGGAGTGTCTTGTAGTTTTCAGAGTATAGGTCTTTCACTCCCTTCGTTAGGTTTATCCTAGGTATTTTATTCTTTTTGATGCAATTGTGAATGGAATCGTTTTCTTGATTTCTCTTTCTGTTAGTTCATCGTTAGTGTATAGGAAAGCAACAGATTTCCATGTATTAATTTTGTATTCTGCAACTTTGCTGAATTCAGATATTACTTCTAGTAGTTTTGGAGTCGAGTCTTTAAGGTTTTTTATGTATGATATCATGTCATCTGCAAATAGTGACAGTTTCACTTCTTCTTTACCAATCTGGATGCCTTGTATTTCTTTGTTTTGTCTGATTGCCATAGCTAGGACCTCCAGTACTATGTTGAATAACAGTGGGGAGAGTGGGCATCCCTGTCTTGTTCCTGATGTTAGACGAAAAGCTTTCAGCTTCTCACTGTTCAGTATGATGTTGGCTGTGGGTTTGTCATATATGGCCTTTGTTATGTTGAGGTACTTGCCCTCTATACCCATTTTGTTAAGAGTTTTTATTATGAATGGATGTTGAATTGTGTCAAATGCTTTTTCAGCATCTATGGAGATGATCATGTGGTTTTTGTTCTTCTTTTTGTTGATGTGGTGGATGATGTTGATGGATTTTTTAATGTTGTACCATCCTTGCATCCCTGAGGTGAATCCCACTTGGTCATGGTTTATGATCCTCTTGATGTATTTTTGAATTCAGTTTGCTAATATTTTGTTGAGTATTTTTGCATCTATGTTCATCACGGATATTGGTCTGTAATTTTCTTTTTTGTGGTGTCTTTGCCTGGTTTCGGTATTAGAGTGATGCTGGCTTCATAGAATTAGTTTGGAAGTATTCCCTCTCCTTTTTTTTTTGGAAATCTTTAAGGAGAATGGGCATTATGTCTTCTCTATATGTCTGATAAAATTCAGTGGTGAATCCATCTGGCCCGGGGGTTTTGTTCTTGGGTAGTTTTCTGATTACCGATTCATTTTTGTTGCTGGTAATTGGTCTGTTTAGATTTTCTGTTTCTTCCTTGGTCAGTCTTGGAAGGTTGTATTTTTCTAAGAAGTTGTCCATTTCTTCTAGGTTATCCAGCTTGTTAGCATATAGATTTTCATAGTATTCTCTAATAATTCTTTGTATTTCTGTGGGGTCCATCATGATTTTTCCTTTCTCATTTCTGATTCTGTTTATGTGTGTAGATTCTCTTTTTCTCTTAATGAGTCTGGCTAGGGGTTTATTTATTTTGTTTATTTTTTAAAGAACCAGCTCTTGGTTTCATTGATTTTTTTCTGTTGTTTTGTTTATTCTTCTCAATTTTATTTATTTCTTCTCTGATCTTTATTATGTCCCTCCTTCTGGTGACTTTGGGCCTCATTTGTTCTTCTTTCTTGAATTTCAATATTGTGACTTTAGACTATTCATTTGGGAATGTTCTTCCTTCTATAAATAGGCCTGGATTGCAATATACTTTCATCTTAGAACTGCCTTTGCTGCCTTCCACAGTAGTTGGGGCTTTGTGTTATTGTTGTCATTTGTCTCCATATATTGCCTGATCTCTGTTTTAATTTGGTCGTTGATGACATTGATTATTTAGGAGCATGTTGTTTAGCCTCCATGTGTTTGGGAGCCTTTTTGATTTCTTTCTAAAATTTATTTCTAGTTTTATACCTTGGTGATCTGAGAAGTTGGTTGTTAGGATTTGAATATTTTTAAATTTACTGTGGTTCTTTTTGTGGCCTAGTATGTGATCTATTCTGGAAAATGTCCATGTGCACTTGAGAAGAATGTGTATCCTGTTGCTTTTGGGTGTAGAGTTCTGTAGATGTCTGTTAGGTCCATCTGTTCTAGTGTGTTGTTCAGTGCCTCTGTGTCTTTACTTATTTTCTGTCTGGTTGATCTGTCCTTTGGAGTGAGTGGTGTGTTGAAGTCTCCTAAAATGAATGCATTGCTTTCTATTTCCTCCTTTAATTTTGTTAGTATTTGTTTCACATATGTCGGCGCTCCTGTGTTGGGTGCATATATATTTATAATGGTTATATCCTCTTGTTGGACTGACCCCTTTATCATTATGTAATGTCCTTCTTTATCTCTTGCCACTTTCGTTGTTTTGAAGTCTATTTTGTCTGAAACAAGTACTCCAACACCTGCTTTTTTCTCCCTGTTGTTTGCATGAAATGCCTTTTTCCATCCCTTCACTTTCAGTCTGTGTATATCTTTGGGTTTGAGGTGAGTCTCTTGTAAGCAGCATATAGATGGGTCTTGCTTTTTTATCCATTCTATTACTCTGTGTCTTTTGATTGGTGCATGCAGTCCATTTACACTTAGGGTGATTATTGATAGATATGTACTTATTGCCATTGCAGGCTTTGGATTCGTGGTTACCAAAGGTTCAAGGGTTGCTTCTTTACTACCTAACTGTCTAACTTAACTCATTTTAAGCTATTATAAACACAGTCTGATGATTCTTCATTTCTCTCCCTTCTTACTCTTCCTCCTCCACTCTTTATATGTTAGGTGTTTTATTCTATACTCTTTTGTGTTTCCTTTCACTGTTTTTGTGGAAAGTTGATTTTATTTTTTCCTTTAGCTGGTATTTGGATGGTCTGCTTTCTTTGCTGTGATTTTATTTCCTCTGGTGACATCTATTTAGCCTTAGGAGTGCTTCCATCTAGAGCAATCCCTTTAAAATATCCTTTAGAGGTGGTTTGTGGGAGGCAAATTCCATCAGCTTTCCCTTGTCTGGGAATTGCTTAATCCCTCCCTCAAATTTAAATGATAATCATGCTGGATACAATATTCTTGGTTCAAAGCCCTTCTGTTTCATGCATTAAATATATCATGCCAATCTCTTCTGGCCTGTAAGGTTTCTGTTGAGAAGTCTGATGATAGCCTTAGGGGTTTTCCTTTGTATGTGATCTTTTTTCTCTCTCTGGCTGCCTTTAATACTGTGTCCTTGTCTTTGATCTTTGCCATTTTAATTATTATGTGTCTTGGTGTTGTCTTCCTTGGGTTCCTTGTGTTGGGAGATCTGTAGGCTTCCATGGTCTGAGAGACTATTTCCTTCCCCAGCTTGAGAAAGTTTTCAGCAATTATTTCTTCAAAAACACTTTCCATCCCTTTTTCTCTCTCTCTTCTTCTGGTACTCCTATAATGTGAAAATTGTTCTGTTTGGATTGGTCACACATTTCTCTTAATATTCTTTCATTCCTAGAGATCCTTTTATCTCTCTCTGCCTCAGTTTCTCTGTACTCCTGTTCTCTGATTTCTATTCCATTAACAGTCTCTTGCACCTCGTCCAGTCTGCTCTTAAGCCCATCAATAGATTGTTTAATTTCTGTAATGTCCCTCCTGATTTCGTCCCTTAGCTCTTGCATATTTCTCTGTAGGTCCATCAGCATGTTTATGACTTTTATTCTGAATTCTTTTTCAGGAATATTGTTTAAATCTATCTCACCAGGCCGTCTCTCTGGGGTTGTCTGGGTGATTTTTGACTGGACCATATTCTTCTGTCTTTTCATGGCAATAGAAGTGGTCGCAGGCAGGTGCCACGTGTGTCCGCTGGGTCCCTTCCTGCTTGTCGTTCTCCTTGCCCTTCTCCGCAGCCTGTGCTGGTTACCACACACCAAGAGGCAGTCTCTGGGATAATCCCCTGAGCTGCTGTGGGCGGGGCCGCCCTCAGGTAGCCTAGAGCACTGTGAGGGCGTTCTACTGCCAGGACGGCCCCTTCACGCCCTCTGGACCTTCCTCCAGCTTCCTCTGTCCTCCGGGTTAGCTGTGTGCTGGGACACTGGGAGGAGACTCTGTGTGGTTGCCGTGGGCGGGGCTGCTCTCCGGCTGCTCTGCAGCTGTGGCGGGTCAGCCAGCACCTACAGGGGGGAATGAATGGCAGGCTGCTTTTCGCAGTGAGGGGCTTTGGCGGGGTTGCTTTACGCAGCAGGGGGTTAGGAGGCCTGAAATTCCTCAAGATTCCCAGCCTGCTGGGCTGAGTGTGCTGGGACGATTTTGTTCAGCTGTTAAGCCCTTGTCCCTTTAAGACTTTTTAAAAGCGCATGCTTTTCTTTTGTCCCAGGGGAGCCGGCTGTGGGGACCCGCTCCTAGTCTCCGTCTTGGGTTTTACCTTTCTGTTTCTTTTAATCTCCGGTACACCATGCGATGTGTGTCTGTGCTCCCGGTGCAGATCATTAGGGCTGGTTATTTAGCAGTCCTGTGCTTCCACTCCCTCCCCGCTCTGAATCTTTTCCTCCCACAGGTGAGCTGGGGTGGGGGGAGTGCTCGGGTCCCGCCGGGTCATGGCTTTGTATCTTACCCCCTTCATGAGGTGCTGAGTTCTCTCAGATGTAGATGTAGCTTGGCTGTTGTACTGTATCTTCTGGTCTCTCTTTTAGGAGTAGTTGTATTTGTTGTATTTTCAAGAATCTATATGGTTTTGGGAGGAGAGTTCCGCTGCCCTGCTCACACTGCCATCTTGAGCCCCTCCTCATTACTTAAAATTTAACAATTAATAAGTATTACACATTGAAATTGGTCTTAACTAACATCTTATACTCATCAGCAACTGTATGTAGCAGACTTTATTTCTCCCAACTGCCTCTGATTTCACTACTAGTGAAGGTTCCTGAAAGGTCACAGCAGACTGAAGACAAGAAAATGTCAGTATCTCAAAATAACAAAGAAACTTGAAGAACTAACCTTGGCCAATTCCAACTGTAAAGGGTCTGGCTTCCCCACCCCTCACTTCCTCCGAAGCAGGAACCTGCGAGAAGATCTTTCTTTGTTAGAACAGGAGGCCTATAGGAATCCTTTCCATCCTTCCTTGAGGACAAGCCAGTGAAGGAAATCAGAGGGTAGAAGGAAATGCCAGCAGGAGAGGAAAGAGATTAAATGTGCTTCCGTTTAGTTTGTACGAGCTTTTCAAAAACTCTGCTTTTATTACCCTCTCTTCCCTAATCCTTGAAATGTCGGTCACTTAACCACTCTGAATCATCATTTTGCTTTGATACTAAAGTCCACATTGATTGAAGAGGATGGTGAAAACTCACAGCAAATGAAACTATGAGTTCTTTAGGTAGAATTCATCCTCCTTCTCATTCCCAAAGACACACATACACTCATTCACTTTTTTTTGTCGAATGAATGCTCAATCAGGTTTCCTTATTGAACTCCCCATTATCTTTTAGCCAACCTCACAGAATAAAAAATATACAGGCAGGGGTCCACACACCACCTCCAAATGCTACAGGGCACAACTGTGATTGGTGAATGAACTGTCACCTGTGAAAGGAAGATGAAGCAAACTTCGGAGGACTCTACTTATGATGGCCAGGATTTTGGAGAATAGGATTCCAGTGTATTTTACTTTCTGTAGTTTAATGGGGGTAGAGCGCTGTGAGCAAGGGTGCAAGAACTGAAGCAAGAGAAAGTGGGGAAAACTATGAACAAGAAAGGGAAGGAAATAAAGATGGATGGTAAAATCCACTTAAAAAAATAGGAAATGAAATATTATTTTAGAAATTCGTAATAGTCTAATCTTATTACACTGATGGACAGTGACTACAATGGGGTGTGGGGGGGACTTGATAATATGAGTGAATGCTGTAACCACAATGTTGCTCATGTGAAACCTTCATAAGAGTATATGTCAACGCTACCTTAATACAAATAAATAAATGAAAATACATAATAGTCTAACAAATAATAATTGCGCCTGCCAGAACAAAACAGAATAAAAGAGGAAGTGGTTAAATTAGCCTAGAAAAAAAAACTGGAACCAAAATAATACAGAGACCTCCACTGTTAGCAGTTTTGAGTGGCTGCAATCTATGAGCTTCTTTCCCTTTCCTGACCTGTACTGCCCTCTTTACCAACACCAAGATCAAAATAAGCAGTCACCCGACCATTAGTCAGCACTCATAACAGAATTGCATCAAAGATCAATCATCTCTGAAAAGTTACCAGTGTTTCCCTAAAAAGTAATGGTTTTTAGAACAGTCATTGTAAGATAATTTTTAAGTTCCATGTGCAGAGTTATTATAGGATAATTCACTTTATGTAAAATCTTCATTCAAAAGTCTAAATTTTTTTTCAGAACTGTGTGCTTTGTGGAATGGGCTTAGAGGCCAGTGAAACCTGGTCTCAAATCCTGGCTCTGCCAATTACTAGTTCTGCAGTCTTAAACAAAATTTAAAAATTTGTCTACACCTCAGTTTATTCCTAATACATAGACATCTAAGGATTGAATGAGAGAGACAATATAGAAAGACCATTCTCATTTCTACTAATAGTAGGGGCTTAATAAATTAGAGCAATGATATCATCACTCTAATAAATCAAGGCTCACATATGTAGAAGGATAAAACGGAGAAATCTGGGAAGAGAACTGGAGTGACAGGGGCTATAAATATGTACATATGGACAGAGGGAAAGGGCAAAATGTGCATTAGTGTGTACGCACATGCCTGCATGTCCACCTAGTGCAGAGGCAAAGTGCAAGTGTGGGTGCAAGGGGAAGAAAAAATTCAATAGCAAGAAGATGATGGTGGTGAGGAAGGAGAGGAAGGGAGACCCCAGGGGGTAGAGGAAAAGAAGTTTCACTTAAAAGCATGTAATCTGCCACTAACTCCAAGTTGTGGACAGTGAACCAACTTCCCAGGGCCACGAGCATCAGGTTACGTTCCAGTCACACAGTCCATCAGGGAACCAGAATGCTGATAAACAATGAGTTCCTTGAAAGCAACAGTCATGATTCTGTGACAAGGATACATTTTTAAATTTTTTAAGTGTTTTTTTTCTTTTTGTCTTCACAAAAAGTACGAATCTTCACACTAATCTGTCGTAGGTGATGATGTGTGCAGAAGGAAGGTTTGAATTTATTATAAAAGGAGAACAAGAAAAACAGTAATGTTCTGCTTGTATTAGTCAAAAAAAGAGGATTATGCAAGCCTCTTGTGAAGGGATTTGCTGAACTCCTTTGTGAGACTTTAGTATTTTAACAACCAAGCATGCAAGCTTCATATCATAGAGGTCCACTACAATAAAATTCTAGAAAAAGAAAAAGGAAATTGTTTGCCACTGAGATTTAGCCAGGCGAATGAAGTCAGAAAGAAAATATGATGGAAAGAAGGATCTATTCGTTGTTAGTGTGAGGACCTGTGGGAAGTAGGAAGAAGTGGGGTGGGTCAGAGAGAGGGAATGAAACAGCAATGGCTGTCCTCAGGTTCCCTTCCCAGCATTCTGGGTGTGGTCCAGGAAGGGAAAGATGCACTAGGAAAAGCAGGTTACCTCCAAAGGCAGAGCAGGGGTTGCTCCTGAATAAAATCCTACTCTGGAAGGAGGGGGACCCTTGCGGGGTACACCCCATACAAACCTAGAGGCCCAGCTGGCCCACGGTAAGGTGGGGTGATCTCTCTGTGCTCACACATCTCACCAAAGGCAGGTGAGGGGGTGGGGGTGGGAGGAAAAGCCACCAGACTTCAAAGGGCTCCCTGGTACCAGGGGAAACTGAAATGAGGGCAGGTCGGCCAAAGCACACTATGAACTTTGACCAGGCTGGGAGATCAACCACAGGTCACATCCATCCACGTCTCAGTCACAAACACCGACAGTGGAAAAGGGACAAGAGCTGGAGGACCAGGACACGCAGGGAGCTGTGCCTGAGGGCGCCCGCTCCTCCCACCACCAGGAGGCTGCACAAGCTGCAGCCCTTCCCGCACGCTCCCGACAAGCTGGGCCGCAAGAGGTCGTAGGAGAGGCAGAGCATTGTCAGCCAAGAGAAGCAGAATGAGACTACATTTTAAACCAGGTGTTTGGTTAATGATAATCCTTCCTCTAAACAGAAGGTAAAGGCTTAGGAAGAAAACCAGAGGAGTATAGACTAAATAAATTTCACTTTTCTACACACCTGAGTTATAATGTAAGTTAAATTTTGCAGTTCCTTCCCGGGTTCCTTCTTCATACAAAAAGACAATCTAAGCACAAAATGGAATTGTTGACTTTCGGAAGAACTTCCAAAGGAATGAATTCTTTGAGAGAACAAGAACCTTCATCCTGTGTGCTCTGGCTTTGGTGGGGAGGGTCAAGTGACTGGGAAGAAGGGAAAGAGAAGAGAGGGAGTGTGGACAAAGGTTTCTGTCTATTTTGTTCACTGATGTGTGGGCAGTGCCTGGAGCATAGTAGGTCCTCTACAAATCTGAGCCAAAGGAATGTACAAATAAACATTTGTCTGTCTTGTGCCAGACATTGAAAACATGATCTTACTTAATTCTCACAACAGCCTTTGAAGTCAGCACTGTCATCACGCTTTGACAGATAAAGGAATTAGTTCAGAGGTTGAATAATTTCTCCGTGGTCACACACCTGAGAAATGTGTGATGGGGACAGCATCCAAACACAGGACAAGCTGACCACTGTGACATTTCAAAGCATTTCCTCCTCTGGAGGGAAATCTTTCTTCAGAAGAAATTCCAATTATACCTCTGCCGTCCAGTTTAAATTACAAGAAAGAATCCTGACATTCTCTGCTATGACCTGACTCCCAGTGCAAAAATGATTCTTCTGCAGCCGTGAGCACACGGCAGTCACTGTATCGAAGTTAAAATGCTAAAAGAATCATTCTGGATAGAAAGAAATCACAGGAATGTAGGAAGAGCTGTGTGGGAAACCAAAATGCACTCCCAGAAAAAGGAAAGGAAAGAAAACGCGGAAATTGTTAACCCTAATCGTACTTGAACTGAAATGAGCATTTTTAAATGTCAAAAGAACACTTCAGCTTTGTGTAGTCAAAATAAACAACAAAATAGGCCAAATTACATAAAGTAAGTCCTTGCTTGGGTTTCCAGTGACAGTGATGTGGCAAACCATAAAAGGCTCCACCATCTATTTGAATCACAGCATGGCTTTTCCCCTCTGGAGGGTGGCTCGGTGGAACACCATCACCTACATCAACATTTGCCGCACCCTTCTGCTTTCATCTTCAGCTCCCTCTAAATTCAAGGGACATTCACCAGGCTGCAGAAGCAAAATCATTGCAATTTCAAAGGCTTGCATTTCATTTAGCCCAGTTATAAAAATCTGCAAGGACCAACATGAGGGTCTAAAAAAAAATCTGGCTGGATAGAAAAGAAATGAAGTTAGAGATACAAACATGGAAATGTAACCAGCAACCCAAGTATTTCACTTTGGATCATTGCTCTAGCTAATAGGACTATGATTCCCAAATAGTACACGAAAAAGAGAAACAAGAGTTAGGAGTGAGTCGTTTATCTCTAAAAAGAGACAGTTTCACATATTAATCTCTAAGATCCCTGGCAACTCAATGACTCTATGACTACAGGGCCAGAGAAGCCTGAGGAAGTTTCCCTGGTTTCGCTGTGTAATGGAAAAGCAAAACCCAGCTTCACTGGTCACTCCCTGTATGGCTTGGGGGAAGTTATTTCATCCTATTGGTTAAAGATTCTTCATACTCAGGGGACAGATAGTATATAGCTAGTGGGAAAATGGGAAGTCAGACTTGCTCATACACTTTTTAAAGCTCTTAATTTTATAAGGAATTTTAAGAGGGAGGATGGAAAGAACTAGCATTTGGAAAGGGCCTAGAATACAGCATACGATGCACATGACTGGTTTTCTTCTTATGCTACTTCACTGCACAGGATGGCGCCTTTTAGAAGGTTACGATGCTGCTGTTTTTTTTGTTTTGTTTTGTTTTTTGCTATTATTAATATACAATTACATGAGCAACATTACGGTTACTAGACTCCCCCTATTATCAAGTCCCCACCACATACCCCATTGCAGTCACGGTCCATCAGTGTAGTAGGATGTTATAGAATCACTACTTGTCTTCTCTGTGTAATACTGCCTTCACCATATCCCCCCACCCGCTGCATTATGTGTGCTAATCATAATACCCCTTTGTCCCCCTTATCCTTCCCTTCCCACCCATCTTCCTCAGTCCTTTTGCCTTTGGTAAGTGTTAGTCCATTCTTGGGTTCTGTGAGTCTGCTGCTGTTTTGTTCCTTCAGTTTTTTCTTTGTTCTTATACTCCATAGATGAGTGAAATCATTTGATACTTGTCTTTCTCCACCTGGCTTATTTCACTGAGCATAATACCCTCTAGCTCCATCCATGTTGTTGCAAATGGTAGGATTTGTTTTCTTCTTATGGCTGAATAATATTCCATTGTGTATATGTACCACTTCTTCTTTATCCATTCATTTACTGATGGACACTTAGGTTGCTTCCATTTCTTGGCTATTGTAAATTGTACTGCGATAAACATAGGGGTGCATATATCTTTTTCAAACTGGGCTGCTGCTTTCTTAGGGTAAATTCCTAGGAGTGGAATTCCTGGGTCAAATGGTATTTCTATTTTGAGTTTTTTGAGGAACCTCCATACTGCTTTCCACAATGGTTGAACTAATTTACATTCCCACCAGCAGTGTAGGAGGGTCCCCTTTCTCCACATCCTCACCAACTTTTGTTGTTGTTTGTCTTTTGGATGTTGGCCATCCTTACTGGTGTGAGGTGATATCTCATTGTGGTTTTAATTTGCATTTCTCTGATGATTAGTGATGTGGAGCATCTTTTCATGTGCCTGTTGGCCATCTGAATTTCTCCTTTGGAGAAGTGTCTGTTCAGCTTCTCTGCCCTTTTTTTAATTTGATTATTTGCTTTTTGTTTGTTGAGGTGCATGAGCTCTTCATATAATTTGGATGTCAACCCCTTATCAGATATGTCATTTATGAATATATTCTCCCATACTGTAGGATGTCTGTTTGTTCTACTGATGGTGTCCTTTGCTGTACAGAAGCTTTTCAGCTTGATATAGTACCACTTGTTCATTTTTGCTTTTGTTTCCCTTGCCCGGGGAGATGTGTTCATGAAGAAGTTGCTCATGTTTATGTCCAAGAGATTTTTGCCTATGTTTTTTTCTAAGAGCTTTATGGTTTCATGACTTACATTCAGGTCTTTGATCCATTTTGAGTTTACTTTTGTGTATGGGGATAGACAGTAATCTAGTTTCATTCTCTTGCATGTAGCTGTCCAGTTTTGCCAACACCAGCTGTTGAAGAGGCTGTCATTTCCCCATTTTATATCCTTGGCTCCTTTATCGTGTATTAATGCTGCTGTTTTTATACCCATCATCACCATGCAGTGGAAATCCAAGAGCTACAGATATCCCATTCAGATATGTGGCCGACTTCAATGATCAGACGTGCCAACCCAGAAACCTCCCTAACACTCAGTCCCAGAACACAGGCTGGCCTGTTCCCCGTCTCCACCCAGGGCTGTAGCACCCCAGGCCACCAGGAGACTGTTCCAGGGTGGGACTGACTGAATTCCCACTGAGGCCCTCAGGGGAGCAGCTTAGCTCTGAGAGCTCAGTTATTTGAATTTAAGTCAGGTAGCAGAGAAGAACCTCTGAGGCCCATAGGCCAGTTACTTTTGGTCTACACAGATGCTTTTTTAATTGAGTTAGCTACTGTCATTTAAAAATCAGGAGGTTACACATCAAAATCCCTATTTTCAGCTCCCGCTTTATACCTAAGTACACTAGGCTCGCTTTTTCAGCTGCTAATAAAGGGCTGGAGGAGATAAAAGACTTCTTCATGGAGAAGACATTTACTCTGAGCCATCACAGTTCCTGCCTGGCCCACATCACTCCAAGAAGTTTTTGCCTGATTCTTAGAGACCTTTGAGTACAATCACTGATTCCGAATATTTAAGTAGAACAGAAAAACTTACGAAGGCCCCTCAGCTGCTAGGGTGCAGTTGCCTCAGATCGAAGTGGCTACTGGGGCAGCTAGACAAGAGGCCGACCTACCAAGGGCCCTGTGCTAGGGCGCCCTGAAATCCAAGACGGAAGGGCACCAGCCAGCTTGGTGCTGTGGCCCACAGGCTGGAGGTCCTTCAAGGTCTTTGACAAGGAATCAGGGCCAAGCCAGAAACACTGTTTTAATATTGCAATTGTTTTCAACTGCTCTGCCCTGCATGGTAGACAAATGTCTTTTTATAAGATACCATGTTAATCAGCCGACAACTAATGGAGACATTTCTACCATATAAAGGAATAGTACCACCTGCTTAAAGCTGAATTCAAACAGTGCTTCACTAAAGTAAATGCTTTCTATATCCTAAAGTTCTCTTTAATAATAGTAATTTAAAAAAACACAGTTCCACAGAAAATCCTATAAATTACAGTAATCCTGATCTTAGCAAAGCTTAACAGATCCATCTTTATTTTCCCACAGCCCATACTTGGCTCACTTCAGGGGAACTACTTTTGTTTCTCTGCAGTACTGTTTCCCAGTACATGATGGTTGTCATGCTGAATGGCAGTCTCCAAATCAGGTCCTACTTGTGGGAAAGGGCTTGGTGCACTTAGACTTTTATGTTAGTTCATCCCATTAAAGGGCTTACGCTTTGTTATCCTTTTCTGAACCTTGGCAGGGCCTCTTCATTCTCTTACAAGTTAAGTGAAAAGCAAAACTCTGTACCAAGCTGTTAATGATTCCTAGTGAGAGCATGAAATGTGAATGGTGTTCATCTTAAGAGATTATTCAAGCAGGCAGCTACAAATCCCAGGGATTCCCTGCCAATTCAAAACATGAGAAACAGGCTTGCACCCTCAATTTATGCCCCTCCTTAAACGTACCAAAAATGGGATTTAGGAAGGGGAAATGATGCCGCCAACTTCATTTGCTTTAGGCCGGTGGTGCATCCTGTGAAACAAGAGTTAATGCTTTGGAATTCCTCTAAATTACAGAAAAGTTCATGGAGTGACATATAGGAATCCCTGATGTCTAAGACTCCTTTTGTATGGAATACAAATTGCTCTTTTTCCTCTTTTACTTTCAGATAGATTTAAATGAAAGTAGAGAAGAAGTAAAAGGGTTTTCTACAATAAGAAAATGTTCTGATTACTTTGGTCCAAATGCAAGTTTTCCTCCAGTTACCAGTGCATTCTTAACTGATAATGAAATGCAAAGTCTAAAGTGAACATAATGTGGTAACGCAGACATACAATTCCGCGTGAGTCAATGCTCTGCAGCTCACCTAATAACATCACTTGCCGTGCCAGACTCAACCTTGACGGGACAGAAGGTGGTCGTGGAGGCCTGAACACCGTCCTCTCCAGGGCAGGAGGCGTAACATTTGATCACAACCCTGTTCTTCAGTGAAATTCATCTCTCGCATGATCTTGTCTTCGGCATTTATTTAATTCCTCCGAATTCTCCACGGGCTCATTTTACCCATTAGGCAAAAATGATGTATAAATAATTGTTTCTTATCAGAGACTCTGATAAAATCATGGATTGCTTTTAAAAAACCACCTATCTGTATGTGAGGAAAGTCTATTTAAAAGACAAAGAAAAATAATTGTCTATTTGTTAAAAATACCTTAGGTGTTCAGTGTTGAGCATTACATTTATTCTAAATTATATAGAATGAATACATTTATTCTAAATTTTTACTTTAGGAAGAAACTAGTTAATTCATTCTTTTTTCTGAGAAGGCAAAAGATTGGGCAGTTTTTTTTTTTTCTTTAGTAGAAATCTGATGTGTAGTTAGGCTTCCAAGATCCCATACAACCTATCCTCCGGGAGTCAGCTGCTGTTATTAACACACACACTTCAATTATACACTCTAGCTCCTTGGTTAGTATTTAACCTAGACTTTCTGAGAATATCCAACACTAGCCTTTTTACAAATCTAATAGAAAACCCAGATGAGTATAAACAACCATACAAATAAAAATCTCCTTACCTATAGGCCACATACACTTCAGCCTACTTACTATCACTACAGCACCCTTTTCAGGGAAGGAAGCACGATCCCAGCACTCTTTCACCTTTACCCTGGGAAGCAGTTCCGTAACTAAACTGGCTTGTGTTCAGTTCCTTAGGAAAGAGAGAGCAGAAATCTATTTGACACAAATCACATACAGATATTTAAATTACTTGAACACATTTCAATGTTTGCTGCTTGTGGCCATACTTCAAAATAACTGATTATGAAAAAAAAAACATAGAACATTGAATGAGCATCATTTTTAAAAGAAAAGCTAATAAGGTGAATATATTAAATGGTAATGTATATAAAACTGCTTTCTAACTGTAGGTTATTTTATGGGTCTTTTTCCCCTTTAAATTAGTAGCTCCTGTGGGTATGTCTTCTAAATTCCTTATAGTTCTGTGACTCCTACTCTAGTGTTTAGTATACTATATAATTTAGCAGGAAAAATGTTGACATAAAATATTCATATAACCCAGGCAAAGGATTTTATAGAATAAATAATCTAGATAATTCTTTGATATCCCAATTCACTTTGCCCATGTGAATGGGAATATTAAAATCTCTGTTTTTCTAAATGCTGCCCTGACTAGCATCTAGACAAGGAAGAGAAACCAAGAACTATTTCTGCAGGTGGCCACATGAAGCTAGCTGAAGCAGAACAGCATGTGAGAGCTAACCACTATTTCTGGTACCACAAAGATCTGCAGAAGTTTGCGAGTAAAACATCTCCAGGCATGGGATAGTTACTGTCTTTTCAAGTGATTTAGCACAAGTCTTCTCTTATTTTAGAACATAATTTACTGGTGACTTAAATTTGTTTTTCCCTGAAGTGTCTAGACAGGCACAAGAAAAACCCTGAAATTAGAAATATATATGCTTGCCTTTGTGCAAAAGAATGAAACCACTAGTCCTCTCACCAGCAGACCTTTGAGGGGTAGATCCGGTAATGGTTAGTGGGTATCTGAGCTATTGGCATTCACAAGGGCCCTCCTTATAAAAATGGGCCTCTCATGTAAGAGGGGTAGCTCGGGTTCAGCAGGATTGGTGTGTAAGCCTGGGGGCAGAGTTCTTGGCCTGCTGTGGAGTTAGACTCAGCTCCCTGCCATAAGTAGTCATTGAAACATACAGCACACAAAGAACTTTCCCTAGCCCTCTAGATGATTTACAATTGCTCACCATTAAATGATTTGTTCACAAGGATACTGAGGATTAAGGGTGCATTGTTTCCTCTTGAGTTAAGCATTTCTGTCTCCTTTCTCTTTCATCTAAATTAAATAAGGACACCACCTAAGAGTTATTCAAATGTAGGCTTCATTTGCCCATTTTAAACCAAGTGGCTCCACCCAACAGAGTTCACAGTGGTGCTTTAGAAAGAAAAATACAAATTAAGGTGAGACAGAAACTAAAAACAATGTTGAATGCACTGATTTCACATGGAGCCTAGAACACCTTGAAAAACTGAATACAAATACTGTTATTTAATACAGCATCCAATAACAAAAAAAAAACATAAATTCCCCATTCCAGATCTAAAAATTAATTCTTCATCATTTAATTTTCAGTTATTTTGAGATACCGGTTAAATAAAAGCCAAAGTGAAAAGGCTGCCAACATTAATCGTATTTGTTAAAGGAAATTATTTGACATTGCTTAAGAACTCAATGTACAACAATAAGCAAACTCATAAAAAGAACTTTTTCTTGCCACATCTGAATCCCTGGACCCCAAAGAGTAGGAGCCATTGAAACAGCAGAGCTGGAAGAACGAATCCTGTAAGCTCTGTGGAGCCAGGGACCTCCCTTACTGCTTGTCCAGGGTCCATAGCACACAGCCTAGGGCAAGCATTCTTGCTGAATGACGGGTGGACGTGTGCATGCTCCCATCAAGAGGGGTGGGTGCAGGAAGCCTGAGCCACACCAGTGCTTCTTCTACGGTTCTTTTTGCCTCGTATGACAAAGCAGGAGAAAAGTGTAGCAATAATAGGATCAGAGACCTAAGGAAGTAGATAAGCAACTAACAACTTTCTGCCCTCTGGTCAGCCCTGGTAGCACTGGCCCCTCTTTCCTCTTCCTGGCCCTCCCTGCATCTAATCAGGGCATCCCAGGACCACCACTGCCCAGGGCGCTTCACCTCTGCTCAGCAACTCCCAGAGCTGCCTGAGACGGAACCCTTAGACACAGCGAAGCACCTGCAAACAATGCATCCAGCCACAACACGCTTATAAAGCCCTCAAGAGCATGAGCCTGTTTTCCATTTCTCTCGCGTCTCTGCCCGTGCTTCTAATGACGCAGCACTTGCACCCTGGGCAAGTGTTATTATAGGACCGAATGCCTTTTGCAGGTTTGATCAGGTGGTAAGAAATGGTTTGGCACTCTCCAGTTTGTACGTCACCGACACTAATACGTTTCCTTGCCAGTATGTAAAAGTCCATTCTTCATAAGGGTGCTTACAATATACCATATTGGATGTAAATAGACTTTTATTATGACCCTTTCATTACAACCATAGACTCTTCCAAATATCGGTACTAAGCCAAATTCTCATCTTATGGATTCCGAATATCATCAGATCACAATTATTTAGCATTGCAATGCTTTGGTTCTGGGACCTAGAAGAGTGCTAAAAGAGCTTAGGTTCCTTCCATGGAACACTTTGGAACTTTTGCCACATTCCATTGAACTCTTTGGAAACTGTTCCAGTTTCACAAAAAAAAAGTCCCATCTAGACCTCATACTCAGAATGGAAGTCTATCATATTGGGTTTTTTTTTAATTCACAGGTTTTATATGGTGGGTTAAGTTTAGATAATGTGTACATCTGAGTAAACAACACCCTAAAAATTAGGATATATTACACTGCTAACAATCTAGAAAGTGCTCTCATGTTCCTTTCCAGTTTATCTTCTCCCCCAGGCAACCACTATTCTGATTTCTATCTCCATAGGTTAGCTTTGCCTGTTCTTGAATTTCACATAAGTGGAATCATGCAGTATGTTGTCTTCTGTGACTGGCTTCTATGCTCAACATAATGGTTTTGAGATTTATGCAAATCGTTGCAAGTATCAGTAGTAGTCCTTTCTTTAAATTACTGGATAGTATTCCATTGTATTAACTTACCTCATTGTGCTTATCCATTATTAACACAGAAATGGGTTGGGCACCTGATGGTCCTTTAATAAGACAAAATGTAGCCATTCCTGTTTGTTCAAATCTGCAATCCACACCTGGCCTTTGCTAATGATCATATCCAGAGCTAAATCTAATTTGCGATCCTTCAAGCGTCAGAGGGATGAAGAAGAACGCGTGGGAAGCAGGAGCAGCTGAAGGCCTCAACCTGACAAGAAAGCCCAAGGAACAGGAGACAGGATGAACTAGGGGAGACATCTTCGACATGAACCAAATTTACTTTTGGCCCTGGCTCTTGTCAAGGATTGTGAAAAAACTGAATTAAATGCAGGCCATATCTTCCCTCAGTGTTACCTTTCTCCTATCTTTTCTAGCTCTTTTGACCAGTGGTTAAAATCTTTTTTCTTTGTAAATAACCTGAAGGCTTTTATTGGTTCAAGTAGACTTTGCTTGCTTGGTTATTGTAAAAGATGACTCTAGTTCCAATCGCTATTGCGTGAAGTCAATGGTGTATATATATATATATATATATATTTTTTTTTTTTTTAAGTGTTTTGTGTCCCTTTCCTTGGACCATGTGAAGCACACATCAAAAAAGCAGGAAGGAAGTTTGGAGGAAATGATGCAATTTATTATGATTTCTCATTATCAAGAACTTACTATGTCTGTGGGGGAAGAATACTCTCATGGATGCTATAAAGGTTTATTATTTTGGTTATCTGCCATTTCTCCCTCAAGAATGTCTTAAACCTATTTGGAGAAAACCTGGACACATCTAGTTTGATCCAATTAGTTAGGTGTTCACATGAAACATCACTCCCACTGAGTAGAGAGCAAGAAAATTAAAGACAAAGAATAACTGAACATTATACAGAGATTACAGAAACTCTTTATTGCAAATACTGTGGGTAAATAATGGTTCCTATTTAGAGATTAATTTTTCAAGCCAGTGACTACAAGATCAATTCTTTCACAATTTTGTAGTTAGAATTTCTTTTAATGTGTCATTTGAGTATCATCTCTTGTTTCACAATCGAAAATGGGGTTTCTAATATTCAGAATTACTTGATCTTCAGGCCCTCATTTTGTAGGATTTCCATCATCTTTCTGAAGCTGCTGTTTCAGAGAAGTAGCTAAAACTATAGCTCTGTTTGTAAAAACAGAGCTACATTTGTAGTTGCCTAGAAAACACAACAGGTCTCACTGGTGTCATGAATGGAGTCGTGAAGAGTCAAAATCATCCAAAAAGTACAGTCACGGTCACAAGTACTACAGGAATATTGCATTGGGGATTCTTAATGCAAGCAATGTCCAGAGCAGGAATTAATCCAATTTGAAAAGAAGTGAAGTTAAATCTTTGTAAGACTTTTTACCTTGGGGAAATGTTAAAGATGCCATAAATCACAAACGAAACTCTGGTTTACTATAAAGAATCCAGTATCAAATTAACATCAATGCAGATTTTCTATTACTATAAACTTTTGAATTTCTAATATCACTAGATCAACTTTTATTGAAAAACCAAATTTTGCTACTTACATGAGAGCATTTGCCTTATGTAAGATTTTTATTTCAATGTTCTGTAAAATTATAATATCATTTAATGTTTTGGGGAATAAAGTATTTCTTGATAACATTTTGTAACTTCTGTTGCCTATTTATGAGCTAATGATATTTTTGTAAGAATATGTCAGTATTGCTCAGTGTCTATTTTACTTTTCTTAAAAAACTGCATGTTTTTTAATCAAAATTTTTTGGATGTTTATTTTGGAATAAACATACAGTTACTGAGTTTGTTTTATCCTCAGTTTTCTGGATATACTGAATTAAAATGGGATATTCATATTGGGATACAGCCAAGGATTTCTTAATCTTAGCCATCACTTCTTGGCTAGAACTAGGGCTCTGCCTCACATTTGCCTAGGAAAACCATAGTCCGTGACTATCCAGCTTTCTTGGAATGAAATGCACTGTATGGAGTTCCCAGAAAAAAGCACATTTAATCTTTGGATACTGTGTTTACAGGTGGACGAGTTTGTCCTCTCTGTCACTAATAAGCTCCCCAGTCCCCACCAAGGTCAGCTGCCTTACCTCATCTTCCCCAGGTCCTGTGAGTCACTGCTGTGCTTAGTAAGATAAGTCCTAGAGTAGGAACACTTTATCTTCCATAGAAACTCAAAATGGACTTGCTTTTCCATTATGTTTGAGTGTGTAATGAAAACTCTAGGAAGTGAGTGTAACATGAACTCATTCCTTCCGCCTCAGCAGACAGATGGATAGAGACATTCCACTTTGTTACCAGTCTTTTGTCTTCAGAGCATTTTTGGCATTTCCTTTAGGAAACTGGAGGTTGTGACCTAAGGTTTCCTTAGTGAACACACTTCTGTTTCCCACAGTTAACCTTACCCAGAAATGACATCTACTCTTTTAGGTGAGGTTTATCTTCACGTCCCAACTGTGTCCCGTGCATATTCAATGACCCTTGAAAGCACAAATTCTGAAAGTAATAATGGGGCTGGAGAGCCAAACACACCAAAATACTTTGAATTAATCCCCAATGAAGATGACAGTAATATCAAAACAAGAATTAACTTAACTGTTACAATAGTCCTATGATGCTTGCAAAGGGCCGTTGCTCTCATTTTATTGCTGGGGAAATTAATAACTAGGAATGTTAAGGTTTTCAGACTATGAATGGAATGTTTTCAGATAAAAGGTGTATGCTACTCAATCTACATGTTACAACTTGCTACTTCACCGATGCTCTGTAGACGCACATTGTTCAGAGGGTAGACTGAGAGAGGCCAAGACAAGGTAGGGTCCCCCCTAAAATTAAATGATTTCATATTATTTCCCATATCCCCAGCATGTTGGTGGAAAGCCAAGAATGTAAGCTTTTGTTGATGGGTATGAACTGACCACTGAGTTTCCTATTTTAAATTAGATTTACAACCACAGTGTTGTATGTTATTTCTTTATAAACCCGTTTTCAGACAGAATTATTGTACTTAATTTAGTTTGGCTCGAATGTAATTTAAAACTCAAACAATTACATTTACTTGCCAATGTGGTGATTAGAGGTTGGTGGTTTTCGTCTCACTCTTTACTATGCTCTTCAGTGTTAACTTTATTGAAGTTTCTCTTCCTGAAAAAGATAAGAGTGGTTTCAAAACCACATTTTTTTTCACACCTTAGTTTATCAAGGCAAAATCCTTAAAAGAATAACAGAAATTTGCCCTTAACTTTATGATTCTAAAGAGCCACATAGTTAAATTAAATGTCTTCAATTGAATTTAAATTAAAAGATGCTCTTCACAAAGGAATCTTTAAAAAAAATCAGTTTATTAATGTTTAAAAGTTGATAAAGCTATGTGCAAAATGATCCACAAAAGTCAGAAACCTATTAAATACTATTTTTTTTTAAAAAAGGACATCTCTCAGTTTAATTGCACTGAAAACCATACTAAAGAGACAGCAATATATTTTTATTCTTTGTAACATTTATACACATCTTCAATTAACTATTTAATGAACAGCTGTACTAAAAAGCTTCTGGTGTTTCCTATCAGTTAAAGTAATGCTTTAAGGTCACAAAAGGGTGGTATTTTCTTAAGAAATACATGTTCAACGGTGTTAACACAGGTTAGAAAAATCCAATAAAATGCTGAAACAAATACATTCAAATATCATGAAAAGTACTTTTAACACAACAAAATACAACCACCTGTTGGTTGAAAATGATTCACGCAAAAACACTCTGAAATAAACATCAACAAAAGTGCCAAAGACAGATGTATTTGTTACACAAATTCCTTATAAATCTCTCTTGGTTTACAAAGTCTGCCCTCCCCTCCCCTCCAGTCAGTTTTCACCTTGTTTTGCTTGTTTCTCCTATGACACATAAGATCCTGGCTGATATCATTTGGGTAAATTGGACTTCCTTATGCAGATTTCAGCCACAATGGATATGATACTGTAACGCATTTCATCGTAAAAATGTAAAAAAAAAAAAAAAAAGAATCAAAGTGACTATAACCAAATTCCAAAAAACTGATTTTCAGCTTAATGGAAACTTTGGCCTCAGCAAACAAAATTGCCTTATACCTCCAAACCATCTCCATCTCCTCACAGTCTACCTCCTGGACACAGCCTTCCTGCTACAAATGATCTAGAAACGGGCCGTGCCACAGTCCCAGCTCTGATGGATGCCAGGTAGTTGAATATAAAGTAAAAGAACTTTGAGGAGGGATGTGAAGAGGAAGGCAGGGTGCGACGTGTAGAGCATACCTAGAGGAGCATATGGGTTGGAAACTGGGGTGAAAGATAACATCTCCTCGAAGCTCCAGACAGAGACGCTTTCACCCAGGCATTAGTCTTTGAGGAGGGGCCAGATGAACCCTTCAGGAGCCTGACAATGCTAGACCTTTGGCTCAGTGCAAAATCAAAGCTCCAGTTGGGGGAGGAAATAGATTCCAGGCGCGGACCTGGTCTCCACCCTTCCCAGTGCATTGTTCACAGGAACTAGCCCGACCCACCTCAGCACTACGCGGCACCACCACGCTGTTCTGACTCTCCCCTCCCTCCCTCTGGCTCGCGGCAGCTCCTCCCAGGCAGCAGTGGAGGCAGAGATTTTTTTTTGCCCCAAACACTGGGATGGTGGGTGACCATGCAAGAATGCTCCCCATGGGTCGGCTTTCAGTTTTAGGAAGAAGAGTTGACGTCTCCAGAAGACATAATAGTCCCTGGGTTGTCTCCATCATCCTTCTGGGGGTGGGAGGAGTTGTCAGATTTACTGCGGCTGAATTCCATGCCAGCGATGATGGGTCGCTTGAATTTGCCAGTGGGGTCTCCACTGGGGCACTTGCAGCAGGAAATGATCCGGATAAAGGCCCGGCGCATCTCCTTGCTGGTCAGAGTGTAAATGATGGGGTTGGTGCCAGAGTTGAGCACCGCCAGCACCAGGAAGTACTCCGCTCGGTAGAGGATGTCGCAGGTCTTCACCTTGCAGCCCACGTCCAGCAGGAGCAGAATGAAGAGGGGCGCCCAGCAGGCGATGAAGACGCTCAGGACGATAATCACGGTCTTGAGCAGCGCCAGCGACTTCTCAGAGCTGCGGCTGGCCTTAGAAACGTTCTTGCGGAAGGTCAGTCGGCGGCTCCGAGTCCTGACCAGGGAGTAGATGCGGCAGTAGAGGATGACGATGGAGAGCAGGAGCAGAGTGAAGACGGTGGTGCAGAAGAGGATATAGTGCTTGTGGTAGAGCGGCAGCACGGTGGAGCAGCTGGGCAGCGCGCCGATGCAGTTCCAGCCCATGATGGGCAGCCCGCCCAGGATGAGGGAGATGGCCCAGCAGGCGCTGATGAGCAGGAAGGAGCGGAAGCTGTTGCTCCCATTGTGGAGTTTCATTTTCAGCATGGTGATGTAGCGCTCAATGGCGATGGCTAGGAGGCTGAACACGGAGGCAGACAGGGCCACAAACATACTCCCTTCCCGCAGAAACCACTGAGCAGGCGTGAGTTTGTAGGTGGTGGCCCCAGAGAAGAGCAAGTTGGTTATGTAGGCCACTCCCGCCAACAGGTCGGAGAGGGCCAGGTTGCCAATAAAATAGTACATGGGACGGTGGAACTTCTTCGTTTTCCAAATGGTCAGCAAGACAAAGATGTTCTCTAGAATGATAAAGCAGCAGATAAGAATGAACACCACCGAAGTCAGTTTAATGCCATTCTCCTTGTCCGCGCTGATATTCAGCTTTCCCGTGTAGTTGTAATGTCGGACGATGATGTCGTAGTTGACATAGTCGGAGACAGAGCTGCGGAGGGCCTTGACCAGCGGGATGCTGGTGGGCCCCATGGTGCGCACCGGAGTCCCCAGGAACCAGAGAGTGGCGCTTCTCCAGACGAACGCCAGAGGGCGAAGCGGAGAGAGCCTTCTCTGGCTGCGGGGGTGGGTCGCTGAGAGATCCCGGCTTATTGTGTAGCTTTTCCTTGGCTGAGCGCCTCGGAAACCGCAGCCTTAAACAAATGACAAAGAGGAGAGAGTCAGGGAAAAAGCCACAGCACACTGGGGTAACTCATTCTAGCTAAGGCATTGCTCCAGTTTTGTCATTGTTCGTTTGTTTTAAGGAAACTTGAGGAGAGACAGGGATAGGGATTTTTAAAAATCAAATTCTCATTTCTGGGAAAAAAAATTAGAAAGGGAAAAGAGGGAGAAGAAACAAAAATATACCCAAACTGAAAACTCCAACTCGAAAAGACGAAAAGTCTTCCTAAGGTCACATAACGGGAAAACTGAAGAAGCGAGCGCCAATTTAACTTCACCCGGCCCCGCCGCCCCCACTCCAGCCAGGCTGTCAGCCCGGGGAGTCTCTGAAGTGCTCACCGGCTAGGCTGGGGGCTTACCACCAGCTCCTGGCCTCTCCTCCGAAGAGACCAAACAGCTAGTATGAGGGCGGAGACGCACACCTCTGCCCACAACCACCACCCAGCTAAAAGAGAAGAGAACCACCTTCTCATTGCCATGCAAGAAATTAGATTTGCACGAAAATCATTTGACAGCGTAAGTCGTTCTTTGAGCTCTATTAATAACTCTCTAGGAGCAGGTGTGCCTTAGGGTCCGAGGGCGCCGCGTGGTTTGGGTAGCCAAGCCCGCCCTGGCCTTGCGGTAAACAGGAAAGCTTAACGCCTCTGTGAAACAACTGTCTTTCTTTCTTCTTCTTTTTTATTTTCTTCTTGCAAGTTAGTGCAAGTATATATAAAGGTACTCAGTGAAAATCATTCAGAAGAGATTGCAACAAATCCCAGAAGTTTCATGCATTCATTAGTTGCCTAATATTTTTAGTTTCTGTGGGTTAGCCAAAACACACACACACACACACACACACACACACACAGACGTTACCCTACTAATGATAACAACACATACTACTATATTCCTGATTTCTAGTGCAAAAGTACTCTCTAGAAACAGAAACGGACGTCTGGTGCATTGCTAAACCAAAGACGGCAGTTTTATTTACGGCCCTCCCCCAACACGTTGCCTCCTCTCATAAAACTAGAAAGCGTGGAGGGAACGAAACAAGGCACTGGTTAGCAGAAGTCTACTCCTAAATTGTTCAAACGTTTCAAAGCAATGAGATAAAAGTGGAGTAACGAGGGCGAGAGCAATCCCAGCAATTCCAGGGACGGCAGAGGCTGCCCGCGCCATGAACTCCGCATCTCCCTCGTCTAATTCCACACCCCGCTCGCCAACAGTGTGAATTTAAGCTCTCACCCCCACCTCCCATACTCTTTGTCTATAGGATTTCCAAAAATAAGTGACTTCCCTCCCTCTCCTTGACCGACCGCAGCTTCCACTGTCCTCCACCCCCAGTCAGCTCTACAATCGGACTTAACCCTTTTCCAAACTTCATAAATCACAAGTGCCCCAAGAGCAACCGACCGGGTTGGGCTCCTGAAGCCCAGAGAGGCATGTTTTCGGCGCCCAGAAACGAGTGTTTTAAAAGTTTTTGTTTTGCTTAGTTCGGGTTTAAAAATTCGTTTGACCCTGAAGACCTCTCGCCGCGGGGGTCCCCTTGTCGCGCCGCCCACGCGGGCCCCTACCTCGCTCAGGCTGGACGAAGCTGCTTTCGGAGGGCGCCGGGTCGGCCCAGCCCGCTCGGCATCTTGCGGCTGCCCTCGGGAGACTGCGTCGGGAGCTCACTCGGGTCGGGGTCCCCTCCCTCCGCAGCCGCGCGCCCCAGTGGCCAGCCCCGCTCCGCGGCCGGCGCCGGCCCGTTAGCAGAAGTCGCCGAGCGCCCCGCCGAGGCTGGTGGCTTCTGGAGGAAGAGACGGGGAGGGGTTAACGCCTCGAGCCCCACGCCCTCCGCCCGCGGCTGCGGCCTCCGGATCTCGGCGGCTGGGACTCTCTGTCCAGGGGCAGATCTGGGGTAGAAGAAAAAGAAAAAGAACCCCTCCTCCCCCACAGGCACGCGGGCAAAAGAGAGAGGGAAGGGGAGCGGAGCGTGGGGCCCCTGGACCGTGCGCGCCTCGCGGCCCTCCCCGCCCCTCCCGCCCCGGGGACCGACCTCCCGAGCCGGGGCAAAGCTTTGGGAGACTTCTCGGAGGGGCCTCCAAGCATGCAGCACAGCCCGGCTCCCGTCCGGTCCCTCACCCCACAGCCCTTGGGGGGTCAGCGATCAGAGGCCCGAGACGGCACCAGACGCCCCCGGGGCCGCTTCTGAGCAGGCAGGGCACGGGGGCTGCACCAGCACCTCCCGGCCGGCTTCGGGGAGCAGCGGCTGGGCCGGGGCCGGGGGAGGGATGGAGGCGAGCCGCCAGACGGGGGAGGACGGCCGGCAGGTTCCCCCACTTCTCTCCGCCCCCACCTGCACCCCCGGCGCCGCCCCGTTGCTGCCTTTAAACTTGCGGTCAGAGGGGCAGAAAGGGGCCTCACCCGGGGCTCGCCGCGAAATGGGCCGCTGCCGGGCGAGGCGCGCCACGGGGGTTCCCCTCACTGAACTGGGCGCCAAGGCGGGCCGTGCGTCCCAGATTCCGGCCTGGTGGTGGGCAGTTGCCGGGGCCTGAAAACTTTTAAAAGTTCGGGCAGCTCAGGAATTTCCAGAGGGGGAGAGGCTCTGGGCCAAGTCCAGTTGGGGGCCGCGTGCGTCTCTCCTTTTCAACTTGGGAGTCAACTCGGACGCCCCCTAACCCTCAGGGCTCGAAGTTCGCCCACTCTTACCTTTCGCTCAGAAGCTACTTCAGAACTGACCCTGAGAGGCGGCCTCGGTCAGCTCCGCCTGAATGACAAGCCCCGGGCGCTCTGCCCTGCCCTGCTGCTGCGGAGGCAGTTTCCCCCCAGTCCCTGATGGCACCGGCTGGCCTCCCATCCCAGCAGATGTGAGCGCAAAACTTCTCCGTTGTGCAGTTTCAATTGATAGACACACCCTGTACCTGAATGACTCAGAAGGAGGCTGAATGAATAAACAACAGACCCCTGGCGATCTTATGAGTTTGCAGAAGAAAAAAATCGAAAGACAGTTAAAACTTTAGTCAACAGCGCTGCCCTCAGCACAAACCCACAAATTCAACGACCGTATGTGCATGACCTAGAAATTAAGATAACAGTCTTCTAGACTCTAGAATATACTCCGATTGGGCTTGAGGATTTACTTCATTTAAATGGGGAGATATGTTGAGTCTAGCCTGCACGACACTGTGGGGACTCGACGAACTCCACCTCATCCCCTAATTTATGAGTCCTTTAAAGAGCAAGCTATTAAAGTGAATTGCACACCCATGATATATCGGCAATGTGATAGATGATCTAATTTAACACTACTGCTTTGTGAAACAAGCACTGCTGGTCATTTTTTTTGATCAGGGAATTGTCACTCACACAGCTTAAATCACTAGATATCCCAGCTAATGAGTGGCAGAGCTCCATTCTAAAACCTAAAAACTGCGGATGCCGAGTGTCCCAACTCAGACACCTTCAGTCAATAAACAGTTAAGGAATTGAAATGTATGTTCATGAAGGGAAGCAACCATCTAGCTTTAAAGTTCTAAAGTGCTAATTTCCTAACTATATATATCTACAAAATGTATATAAAAGTATACTAATGAAGCATTTTCTTTTTGGTGAAATATCGCATTACTTTTTTTTAATCAACTTTTTAATTATTAAGACTTTATTTTTCTTGAAGCAGTCTTGGGTTCACAGCAAAATTGAACAGAAGGTACAGAGATTTCCCATATCCCGCATGTCCCACACACATGTACAGCCTCCCTCACTATCAACATTCTCCATAGGGGTGCTATGGTTGTTATAACTGGTGAACTTACATCGACACACTCTAATCACCCTAAGTCCATAGTTTACCTTTGGGTTCATTCTCGACGGTTTGGACAAATGTATAATGACATGTATTCATCATTATAGTATCATGCACAATATTTTCACTGCTCTAAAAATCCTCTGTGCTCTATTTACCTTTCCTGTCCTCCAAGAATATCTTTTTTTTAAACCACTGATTTCCTGACTATACATGTATACAAAGCATCTACAAAGGTATACTACTGAATATATTTTGAAACCCCTCATTATCTACCATATCTAATGTAAGGTTATACTTTTAATATATGCATACTAGAGTCTAAGTGTTGCACATATTAACTCATTTAATCCTTACAATGACCCTACAAGTTAGGTGCTATTATTCTACTTTTACAAACAATGAAACTGAGTCCCAGACATATTAAGCAACTTGGTTAACATGGGCTATGACCATAGACAGTCTTCAGACTTTTAACCACTACTCCAAACCACACAATAAACCTCAAATCTGTCAAAGAATTACATAGGGGAAGTCAGTCCTTCCCTTGTGAATACTGTCGGTGAGGACCCTATCAATACTGATCCAGTGTTTTCAAGAGCTTGAATACTTTGCAGATGATCATTTAGTAATAGTCATCCTTAGCACACACCTATGAGATATAAAATGTAGATGGCCACTCAGGCAGACTGAGAAAGCAGGCGAGGCTATTTGCAGCAGTGGCTTCCCTGCCAATTCCGAATCTTTGGTTCCCACACATGTCTCTTCCCATTACTCTCAGGAGAGGCCCAAAGAATTGCATCCTCAAGCTATCTCCTGGCTGCTAGCCCAGTTCCCTTTCCGTCGCGCCTGGAAGGCAAGCCCAGTGTTTCTACTTAACTTCTTAGCCCAGTGAGGCTTCCATCAGATGGCCAGTTCACAGAGATTGATCCATTCCACATTTCTTATTTCAAAGCAACTTTGCCGTTCTTCATGCAGGCTTTAGCGTCTCTCTTTAAAGGTTGCCAGAGAAAATGCCATCCGATATTTGGGACTTAAACTGAAAAATGATTTATTGTTAATCTGCAATTCAAATTTAAATGGGTGAGCTGTATTTTTGTTTGTGAAATCTGGCAACCTTACTCTCTTTCCAAAATGCATCAGTCACTTTCCAGCTCCCTTTCCTCCCCCAATCTCCTGTAAAGATCCAACCCTCCCCTTACTCATTTATTCATAGAAGGATAACTAGCCTCCTATTTCATGGAGGAAACAGTATCACCACTTGAGTTTCTCTCCTCTCTGAGTTCTAGCTTAGTAACCCCTTTACCCACCCATCTATACTCCTTCGCAAGGCAAACTCTTGCACCCTGCTGTTCCTTCCAAACTTTCTAAGACTTGGGTCAATTTTTCCTTCTCTCCCTTGTACTTTCACTTCTTGATCTCTGATGACTTTTTAACTTCAACTTACATTATTATTTATAGGGTTCCTCTATCAAAAACTCACTGTCTTCCTCTCATGATAGGTCCCAAAATAAACATCTCTCTCTTCTCTTGTTTGCCAATGTTCAAAACTAGGTAGTGGAACATGACAGAGGTGGGTTCAGCCTTAATACTTTCACTACTGAGCTGTGTGACTTTGGCCAAATTCCTTTAACTTACTTTAGCCTCAGTGTCCTCATCTCTGGAGCAGTGTAATGATATTTCTTTCTTTCAGTTATTGCCAGGATTCAGAACATCATGTGTACAAAGAGCCCCCTACAGTGTCAAGTAAATGCCTCACCTTCCTACTCCCTCTGTCTCTAACTCTATAATATTCATTGCTTTCATTATCTAACTTTCCATTTCTCCATGCACTTTCCTTTTTGATTTTCAAATACAATTGTTTTTTAATCCAATTTATACATGCCCATCATTTAAAATTATCAAGTAGTACAAAGCTTGCTAGGAAGAACATCAGCCATGTAGACTCTGTGGTCTAATCCTCCCAACCACTTTGAAGTCTTACTGGTATTTCTTCTTGAAAAATCTCTAAATCCCATATTTTATACCCCTGTTTTTTGATCATCAATTTTAGCCAGTATCCACAGATTTTTTGCCATGTTGAAGGAACATTAATTCACTTACCCTTAAAAAAAATGCTTGTTATACATTTTCAAAGGCCTTGAATGTCTAATATTTTTTAAATTCTGTTTTTACACTTGACTAATATTTTGGGTGGATATAGAGTTATGGCTGTAAGCAATTTTCCCTGGGAATTTTAAATTTGTTTCCCTTGTCTCAATTTCTAATGCTACTATAAAGAGTTTAAAGATTTTCTGACTCTAAAACTTCACACATGACTTGTTTTTTTTCATCTCTGGGTATTTTTAGAATTTTTTCCTTCTCCACAGTGGTCCAGAATTATACAGTGATAAACCTTGATTTTTCCATGCTTTCTCCTGAACATACAACTGGCCCCTTACACCCGAGCAATTATCTGAAATAATTTATTGGATAACTTCATCTTCTCTGTTTTCTCTATTTCTTTTTCTGGAGCTCCCACTACTCTACTTATGGACCATTTGGAAAGTTTTTAATGATTTCCTTGTATTTATTTTCTGTTTTCCATACCTTAATCTTTTTTCTAATTTCTGGGGGATTTCTCATTGTTATCTTTCAACTCTTCGATTACAATTTCCCTTTCTGTTATCATATTTCTAATTCTCAATGCTCTTCTTCTTTTCTGAATTTTTCACTTTTACAGAACCTTGCCCTGTTTCAGTGATATTCCATATGTTCCCTGAGCTCCAAGAACATCAGAATGCGGTTGCTGTTGCCCAGTTATCTCCTGTTTTCTTTATTGTCTCATTTTCCTGTTTGTTCTGATCTCCATACTTCACGTCAAAGGCTCTGCCAATTGTCAGGTGATGTCCGGCTGTCCATTTTCTATTTCAGACAGAGGCACTGAAAGCTAATGAAAAGTTTTGTGGGGGGCTTGTCAATAGAGAGGTGCTATGTGATCGGGCTGTTTTATTTTGTTGGAAGACCCCAAATGTATTCTAGAAATCTCTAGTCCGGGCTGGTTAATTTCATCAGAGAGGAATTCTAAAATCTCTTGTCTGCCTCCTTGCATGTTCCCAAGTGAATCAAAGAAAAGCAGGGTAGAGAAGGAAGGAGAATTTCATTTCGTATTTAGATTTTAACTAAATCACAATGATGCGGACCCCCGCACACATACCCTCAACTCTGCTGGGTGTCCGTGTGTCCAAAGACCCTCTGATTTAGCCCATTCAGAGAATTAAACCTCCCGTCATCTGCTGGAGGGGGAGTATGAGTACTTGTCCTGTTGTACAGGGTGGAGACGGCAGGCTGGAGATTGGCTGCTCATTTTAATTGATAAAAAATAATTAAATTTAAAAATCAAAAAGGAAAATGTATGGAAAGTAAGATGGTGAAAGTAATGACTATAGGAGGGTTAAAGAGAGGAGGGGGGGTGGTATGTGAAGCATTTTCTCTCTACTGTAATAGATGTTTAACACTGAGTCTTGCTATTTTCAGATCAGCATTACCACCACTTTCAGAAATACCTGGAGCTTCCACTTCCTGATCCCATCTGAGGATCTGTAGCAGGAATTTAGCTTGATTTTAGGATTCCCCTGCTTCTAGCTCAGGTTTTAACTTTCTCTCGTCTGACTAGCCATTTACACACATTAATGTGTTTTCCAAAATTTTATTGCTATTGTCATTAGCAAATTAACCTTGAAGCCAATTAATGAGGCTTACTTAAATTTTTGAGTTTTGCTTCCAAGTTCCTGGAAGAAGTCCTAGCAATATGTCTACATGATTATATAAATATTAAAAGTAAAGTATTTTAACTATAATCAGCTAATCTTGCTGTCTCTTTCCATTGGGAAGTCTCCTCTATTTCTTTTCCCTGTTGAGTAGGGGTGGTTTTAGAGTTGCTGTGCCCACTTTGGGGATCAGGTTAAGGGGGAACTGAGTTTGGACTACATTTGGATTGCACATGGAAATATATTGTGAGAGAGATTCACAGTTACTTCCATATTATTAATAGCCATTCTAGCATAGAAATGATTTCAAGACTCCATCTCCTGCCCTCCATGGCTGCTCACACTGTCATGGCAAAAATATGCAGGGCCGGTGTTGGATGGCTGAACCAGCAGCCAGTCTGGAGAGAATTCTTCCAGAGATGCCATGTGTAAATTCTGATTGGAGAATGTGATTCTCCTTGACACCTAGTTAAAACAGAAATTCTTTTCTCTCCAGAATATTTTTGATAACTCAGTATATATAATTATTAAACATGTCATTCATTTTTTTCCCATTTTTGACAGAATTCACCCCAAAAAGATTGGTCAGACTTGGTGTACATGTCTGGTATTTGTAGGATATAATGACTACAATTTGGAAATGAATTTAAGATTATTTCAATAAGATACTTGAGAAACTACAGACCCCTCATGAAACATACTTCCCTTCCTCCTGAAACACACAGTTTCCTATCCTCCAAATATAGATGAAATTTAACTCTTTATAGTATTATGACTATGAAGATTTTACTTAACTTAGCCATGTATATACTATATTTACTTTCGTGTGTACCTAGTTTCCCCTAGACTTATAAACTGTCTTTTTCTTGGTTTGCTCAGTTTCTGATACACTTATTACTAATTCATCCCCATGCTCTCCGGGTGATTCAAACATATGAGAAAATACATCAGATTCACGGGGACCTCATTCCTGAGTTCTTTGTCCCCCTCTCCTGTCCTCACCGCTGCCTGGGTGTCGTCCTGGGGGGTTCCCTTGCCTCTCTCCTGTTTGATCCTCAGTGCCTGGCTCACCTTCATTGTTCATGCCTACATCTTGGTGGGGCACAGCTTCCGGGGGCTTCCTGGTTAAGGGTACATGGAAGATAAAGTCCTTGAGAAGATGAATATATGCAAATGTCTTTATCCTGTCTTAACTCTTTATACTTGGCTAAGTATAAAATTCTAAGTTGAAAGTTACTTTCCTTGAGAATGTTTGAGGCATTGTTGCGTTGTCTTCTGACATCCAATGTTACTAATGATTGGGATGCATTTTTATTCCCTGTGTTTTATGTGTAAGCTGTTCTTACTGCTTTTTTTTCTGCTCTACCCTACATGCCCTTCTTACAGTATAACAGTTTATACTCCCCATCAAGAGTGGGTCTACATTGCCTCCAGGTGAATCAGGTAGACCTGTGCCACGCAAATCATGCTGAGTGACTTTCAAGGCGAGGTCATCAAAATGTACAGCTTCTCCTGTGCTGGCTCTTTCCTGCCTTTAGCATCATACACCACAGTGCAGACATTCTACGGAAAGAAGGTATAGGAGAAATGCCCAAGGTGCCATTTGGCCATTGTTAATATCTTGGACACACAAAGACTGTGCGTGGGAAGGCCATGTGCGTGAACAGGGCTTGTTGACTGGCGGACGTCAGTGTAAGACGATCCGGCTGAGCCATTTCACTGGGGAACTCCTGAATGACAAAATCTTTACGTTTTTTTCTCCTGGGGTGTTCGTTTATCCAGATAAAAGGTCTTCCCCTCTCCTTCCCAGAAAATATAAGCTTGGTTGTAGCATCCTGAAAGAAGAGTGAGAGAATGTAGCTGGGCTACCTCACCACTCAATATGCAGACGCCACTGTTTTTGCCCTCCTTGTTTTACTGTGGTGCCCCACAATCAAAGTCATTCTGTTCACCCTCTTTGCCCCCAGCCTTCTGCCCCATTGTGGGAGAGACCATCACTGCGGCTGTGCAAGGCTGGGGAAGGTCATGGTGGGCAAGATGAGCGATGAGGAGGAGTCTAACTGCTTCTAAAGCTTCTAAAACAGACCTGTTACATCTTAACTTTCAACCCTACTTTCAGAGATACCTAAACCCTTCCATTTCTAAGGTTCTATAGAGCAAGCCAGCTTACTTCTGGGCTTCCCACAGTATAGCTTCAGTGTTCTGTTTTCTTAGTTGTACTAAGTAAATTAGTACTCACCCCTCTGCTTTTCAGTTTTCAAAATTTTGTTGCTGCCACCTCTTGTTTTTTCTTTCTCTTTGTTGGTTTATGCAAAAAAAAATCCCTTTACTATTATGTCAGTGAAGTGCAGGAGTGGAAGGAAGTGAAAGTGTTCTATTTGCTGTCTCTGAACAGAGGTCATTTCCATTTCTCTTAAACCCCTGCAGTCTGGCTTCTGCTGCGCCCTTTTCTGAGTTTGCCCTTTCTAAGGACACAAATGATTCCCTCACCAGCCAAAGGTGCCTCATGAGTCCTCATTCTGTTTTGCTTTGTTTTTATATTCCACATATGAGGGAAATCATTTGGTACTTGTCTTTCTCCGCCTGGCTTATTTCACTGAGCATAATACGCTCTAGCTCCATCCATGTTGTTGCAAATGCTAGGATTTGTTTTCTTCTCATGGCTGAATAATATTCCATGTGCGTATGTAACCACATTTTCTTGATTCATTCATCTATTGCGGACACTTAGGTTGGACAGCAGGATCTCTTTAAAAAAAAAATCTCATGCGTATGTTTACAGAGCAATTAACACATACCAAGAGAAACTAAAAACTGTAGTGTTCCACACCACTGGTGATTAAGGGCAAATCAGAAACTAAGAAAAAGCAATTCTGAAATCATGGCAATAAAAATGGACATTCATTTATTTATTATTCAATTTTGTTCTATCACACAAAAAGTCTATTAAACATTTTTTTTAATTGAAAAATCACAGATGCAATTTGCTGCCTCTGTCCAAGGCTCACTCTCCTGTAGACAGTAACTTTAGTCTCTTGTTCCGCTGCTCCTACTGAGCTGAAGGACGCTGACCTAGTGTTTCTGGGGCGTCCTAGGAGGCTACAAGTCTTTGCCTAAATATTTTAAGCTAAACCACCTTAATTATACCCTGTCACTTTGAGAAAACTCTGTCCAGCAAGTTTTGCATGAAGACGTAAATTTTATTTACATAAATTACAAATATAGCCCCTGAAAATTTGTTAATGTCAACATGGCAAAACCTCATGTTTTTGTAGAAAGGCCAAACTAGATCAGTGAGACATCTAAATTATAAAGTATTTAAAAAGTAAATCACCCTAATTCCTTTAAAATCCCCCAGATTAGAAGAATGGGGAAATATGAATGTCCTTTTTTATTGTTCATGTAAAGGAGATGATGACCTTTACTGAATGAAAGGAAAGGGTTGAAAACAGCTCTCATATATGTGAAGCAAACAAATGCTCCTCAGGTGCTTAAAGGATATCAACATGTTTGATCAACTCAGCCAGGTTAGTAGACTTTGTCTTCCCAGGTGGTGTTGTCTCTCCTCCATCTTAATTCTCACATATTCTGCTATTTGTAATTTTTTCTTTTCTTTTTCTTCTCTGTGGCAGGAGGGGAACTGATCACTAAACAGAGAGGCAAACGATGGAAAGATAAAGTAACTTGCATATGTTCTCACAGTTCAGCCAAGGATTTCCAACCACTGGAATTTTGTCTCTTTCACTAAATCCAACCTCTGAAAACTGAGGAATTTTGGAAGGGTATTTGGTAATTACTCTCCTGGTGATCTATTTATTTGAAATAAAAGTGGCCACTGTAAGTAATAAAAAGGAAAATAATTGAAGCTTGTTATTTACATAACACACTAAAAGATAATCATATACCAGTCCCTCAACTCTGGGCATTTGCACTTGCTATCCTTTCTGTCTGGAATGTTGTTATTATCCTTAAACAGCTCCCACCCTCACTCCACTCAGGTCTTAGATCAAATGTCATCTCCTCAGAGAGGTTGGCCTATACCCCTGTCTAAATATGCACACCTCCTCTCTCCTCTCTGCCTCCTTAGGATTACTTAGTTTTTCTTTGTAACACTTAAATCATCACCTGACACAAGATTTGTTTTGTCTTCTCCCACTGAGATGGGAACCTTGGGTATAGTCAGAGTAGGGTGAGGGCCTCTGGAAAAAGCTAGGCAGAATATTTACAGTCAAAGCAGTGTAACAATGTAAAGAAGTCCCTATGAAACTCTGTGTTAAGCATTATGCAGTCAAGGTCACACTAATTCTCTAGGGTAAAAATACCAGACTAGGAATATAGACATCTTCAGTGAGATCAGTTAAAGGTCAAAAGGCCAGGAGCAACTTGGCCTAGAATATTTGAGTGTTCCGCAAATAAAGAAGGGTATCTCAGCATAACCCGTGGTGACTTCGCTATAAACAGCCCTAGCAAACAGACAACAACCCAGCCCACCTTGAGGGCAGGGCAAGTGGTACAAGTCCCCACCCCTAAGCCTTTTTTCACATTCCCAAAAATCCTCTATTGCCTATAAAATCCCCTAGACAATGCACCACCCCGGGCTCTCTTGTCCCTTCCTGGCGTGAGCCAGGAGCTCTTTCCTCTCACTTTATTTCTAAATAAAAGCCTCTACCCTGGCTCTCCCACCTTGGGTGTTTGCTGAGTTCATTCTTCAACTCTGCAAACAAGAACCCCGGCATCACCACTAAAGTACAAACTCTAGGAATGAATTTTTTGTGGGTGGCCCAGAAGAGTCCCGGGGACTTTTCTGGTAAGTGACTCAAGTATTTGTTGAATGAGTGAATTAAAATCACAAAAAATCAGTGGTGTTTGATTTTCTTTAAACAACAACTGACTTTTTTTTAGTTTAGAAAGTGAATATTCTCTGATTGACAAAAAAAAACAACAACAAAGAATTCTCATTAAAGGCCAGAAAGCACCAGAACCTCTAAACCTCTAAAGTAAAAGTATTTCTGGACATCCTCAAACTACACCTAACACTGATACTGTTACCCTTAGAAGAGGAGGTATCTGCTAAATGACTACTAAATTATTAAGTTCAGGCAATTCAGTAAAAGAAATCGGTCAAATGGGTTGTTTTCATTGCGTAGAGAAACAACTGGTTATTTGGTCACAGTTTTTACAATTTACTTGACGTCAGGTAAGAGAATTGAATGACTAAGTGGAACACCTGCTGGCTGAAAATTGGCTGTCTTCCTGACCTTTCCCACTTCCCCTCACATCTTATCTTTCTGTACTTCACTGTGTTATGACATGGAGGCAGATTTATGTATACATAACTCCAATACACAAATATCCAATACTGAGTATACACTAATGCTAAGGATGTAAAATCCCTGGCTTTAACACGCTCACAGTCTAGTAGGGATGACTGAGAAATGAACAAATATATACCCCATCTGACATAGTAAGTGTGTGCTCAGTTGTGTGGTTCTGCGTTAGCGGAGCCTGCAATCTTGTGTGCCGGGGCTGAGAGTGTACTTGCAGGGACTACTAGGGGAGCTTTATGCCTGAACCTAAGCTGTCTGAAATTTGGCCTTGAAATCATCAGAACCTCGGTAGGGATGGAAAAAACTCATTTCAAAACTGCAAGCCATTTTCTGGAGAATTGACATTTGATACTTACTGAGTCAGATTTTTCTTTTATTCTTTAAAAACCATCAGAATGGGCCCTTCAGTTATGCAAATGAAGAGTTAAAAATCCAAATCAAGAAAAGGTCACTTCTGAGAAACTGGCATTAAAGAGTGAAACTTTGATTGCCTTACAGTAAAAACAAACAAACAAAATCAACCTACCTACTATCTCCATTTGACTCTCTGAGACATCTCAGATTAAACATGCCTCCAAGGTAAGCCCACAGTCACACCCCACTCCCACCGTCTTCCAGCTCTCAATAAATAATAGTATCACTGGTCTCCCCAGGCCGTCCTTGATTGACCCTGTCTCTTACCTGAAGATCCTATCTTTCAGCAAGTTCCATCAATTCTATCAGCAAACATATCTCAGCACTGCACACTTCTCTCTTTTTCCCTGTCGCCCTTACATCCAAGCTGTTATCACCTCTCCCTGAATTACTGCAGTGGCTTGCTCGGTTTCCACTCCTGCTCACCTTCAGTCCACTGTCCACTCAGGATCTAGGAGGAGCTTTTGTCTTATTGTCTTTAACTTGGTAGTTCCTTTTTTTTAAAAAATAAATAAACTATTTTTTAGAGACGTTTTAGAGTCACTGTAAAATGGAGTCATAGGTACATAGAGTTTCCATAGACACCCTATCCCTGCACGTGCACAACCTCCCCCACTATCAACATCTCCCACCACATGGGACATTTGTTATAATTGATGAGCCGACATTGACATACCAAAATCATTCAAAGTCCATATTTTACATTAAGGTCCACTCTTGCTGTTGTACGTCCTATGGTTTTGATTGTATCTAATGTATAATGACAGGTACCCACCATTATAGTATCATACAGAACAGTTTCGTTGACTTCCTCTGTGCCTTGACTATTTATCCCTTGTCCCACCCTTAAAAACCACTGAACTTTTTACTGTCGCCATAGTTTTTTCCTTTTCCAGAATGTCATGTAGTTGGAATTATACATATGCAATCTCCTCAAATTGGCTTCTTCGGCTTAATAGTACCCACTGAACTTTCTTCCAGGTCTTTTCATGACTTGATAACTCATTTTTTTAATTAATGAAGGGATCATTGATATGCAATCTTATGAAGGTTTCACATGAGCAACATTGTGGTTTTAACATTCACCCATATTATCAATTCCCCCCCACCCCATATCAATCACTGCCCATCAGCGTAGTAAGATGCTATAGAGTGATTATTTGTCTTCTCTGTGCTGTACTGCCTTCCTGGTGACCTACCTATATTGTGCTTACTAATTATAGTGCCCCTCAATCCCCTTCTCCCTCTCTCCCACCCTTTTCCCTTTGGTAACCGCTAGTCCCTTCTTGGAGTCTGTGAGTCTGCTGATGTTTTGTTCCTTCAGTTTTGCTTCATTGGATAACTCATTTCTTTTTAGTACTGAATAATATCCCATTGTCTAGATGTACCACGCTTTATTTACTAAAGGACATCCTGGTTGCTTCCAAGTGTTGATAATATGAATACAGCTGCTATAAACATCGGTGTGCAGATTTTCATGCAGATATAACAATTCGTTTGGATAAATATCAAGGAGCACAATTGCTAGATCACATGACAAGAGTATATTTAGTTTTGTAAGAAACTGCCAAACTGCCTTCCAAAGTGTCATTTTACATTCCCACCAGCAATGAATGAGAGTGCCTATTACTCCACATCCTTGCCAGCATTTGGTGTTGTCAGTGTTTTGGATTTTGGTCATCATTCTAATAGGTGTACAATGGTATCTCACTGTTGTTTTAATCTGTAGTTCCCTAATGACATATGCTGTTGAAAATCCCTTCATATGCTTACTTGACATTTGTATGTCCTCTTTGGTGATATTTCTGTTTAGGACTTTGGCTGATTTTTTAAATCAAGTTGTTCATTTTCTTATTGTTGAGTTTTAAGTGTTCTTTGTGTGTTCTGGATAGCAGCCCTTTATCACATATGTCTTTCGCAAATCTTTTCTCCTAGTCTGTAGCTTGTTTTATTCTCTTGACAGTGTCAAGAAGTTTTTAATATTAATGAAGTCCAACTTATCAGTGATTTTCCTCAGAGATTGTGCCTTTCGTGTTGTATCTAAAGAGTCATTGCCATACCAGAGGTTACCTAGATTTTCTCAATGTTACCTTCTAGGAGTTTTATAGTTTTGTATTTAATTCTTATGATCCATTTTGAGTTAATTGCTGTGGAAGGAATAAGGTCTATGTCTGGATTCATTATTTTGCATGTCAATGTCCAGTTCTTCCACTACCATTTGATGAGAAGACCTCCTTTGCTCTATGGTATTATCTTACTCTTTTGCCAAAGATCAGCTGACTATATTTATGTGGACCTATTTCTAGGCTCTTAATTCTTTTCCACTGATCTATTTTTCTATGCTTTTGCCCATACCACACTATCTTGATTTCTACAGCTTTATAGTAAGTCTTAAAGTTGGGTAATGTCAGTCCTCCAACAGAGGAAGATTTTTAAAACATAATTTGTGTTTTAAAAACAAATCCTTCAATGGCTTCTTCTTGCCATTAGAATGAAATCCCAAACATTTAGCAAGGCCCCCAAGACCATATTCCAGCTCCACCATTTCTGTCTTCTCTTCCTCTCCCTCACTTTTTAGTCTCATCAAAGGGGGCTTGCTTTGCTTCTCTAAATGTGCTATGCTCTTGCACGTCTCAGGGCCTCCACACATGCCGTTTTTGTTGCAAGGACTATTCTTGCCAGCCCTGCCCCCACTTCTACCATCCTTCCTTCACCAGGATAACTCCAAATTTTTAATCTTTGGGGTGCCAGTTTTGGCAATTCAAATACATCTTTTATAAACATCCATGTGCAGAAGCCTTCCCTGACCCTCCTGATGGGGTCAAGCCCCTATTTACATGCTTGTGTTCACTTATATTCTTTTTAGTAAATATTAAATTACAATTAATTGATTATTTGTGTAGTTATTCAGCATAATGGGAGTTGCCTACTAGAATATAAACTCTGTGAGGCCAGGGACTTAGTCATCCGCTTTATTGTGGTCTCCCTGGCACAATGTCTGGCACATGGCAGGGAGTCCATAAGTCTAGTTGGGCAAGTGAGTAGCTGAAACCTCTAGCTCATGTCTGCAAAATCACTTACACACATTTGAACAATATAAGTGTGTTCCAAATGAGATCTGTCAGTCTTTTCAATATTGGAATTCATTCAGAAGAATAGAATTTATACGTAGTCACTTCAGTATATTTGGTCAGTAATTAGGCAACATAAAAAGAAATTTTATTCTGGCATTCTTGCTTATAAAATGACTATACTGTAACAAAAAGTCAGATAATATTCCATTCTTTTTCTTTGAAATAGATATTCTTCCCAATTATAATGTTATTAGACCTCTCGGGCCTCCTAGAAAACAATTATGAAAAGCCCCTCAGCCAGCCCTTTGTTAATTACATAAGGATCAGGGCTCCAGCTGCTACTTAGGTGATATTTTTGCCTATGCAGACAGAAAATGGAACCAGCTGGTGGGGAATGGTTTTCTTTGTTCTGGCTTTACTTTACTCTCTAATACCTTTTGCATTTTCCTTAGACATATGAATGTATAATCCTCAACAAGTTAACTGATCTTTGGAATGTGGGCACCAGACTTATTTTTAGTAAGAATTGAACTTGAGTAGGTATTATATGCAAATGCAGTTTTAGAGGAAACCTTTAAAGTTGTATTAAATATGGTAGATAACTTTCTGAACCATTACCTTGAGAAGGTAGAGGCTCAATTAGGACCCATTCTTGGAACTGTTCTTGGAATTGTGGGTGGGAATGGGTCCCAATGGGCCTCAAAGCTTGTGAGAATTCTGCAAATAGCTAAGAATATGCACATCGTACATAATCCTTGTAAAAGCTACCTTTAGCTGAATTGGCAGGACAGAGAGTAGAATGATGGCTACCAGGGGCAGGGCGCAGAACTGGGGAGATGCTGCTAAAGGGTACAAATTTGTAACCAGAAGATGCGTGAGTTTCAGAAATCTAGCGCAGAGCATCGCAGTCACAGTCAACAGCACACTCTATTACAAACTTTAAAGATGCAAAGAGCCTAGATCTTGAATATTCTCTCCCCCCATAAAGAAATGATTGTGTGAGGTGGAATATGTATTAGTTAAGGCTTTGTTGGGAATCACACTGCAATATACAAATCTATCAAATCAACACATTGTACACCTTAAACTCACACAATGTTTGTGATTTGTCTCTCGATTTAGAAAAGGTCTACCTTCAATAAAGAATTATGCTAAATCTTCAGTTTAGCAGCATTCTAAGTAACTTCTAAATATGCTTCTATAATTTAGGGGACAGAGACAGATTGGCTTTTATTCAAATATTTCTTTCATTCATGCATCCATTCATCAAATATTTACTGAAAACCAAACATGCACCAGTTCCAAGTCAAGGTACTTGGAATACTTTAATGAATAAAATAGAAAAAGTTTCTTGCCCTTGTGGAGATTATATTCGAGTAGGGGAGACATCCATATAACCATCAATATAAGAATAAGTAAATGATGTAGTTTTAATCCATAATATTTATTGGGTACATACTTGAAGCCCAGCTGTAAACAAAACAGGCAAAGATCTCTATCCCTGTGCAGTCTACTTTCTAGAAAGGGAAGATAACAAACATAATAAATAAGTAATTGTATAGTATGCCAGAAATGTTAAATAATAAACCTAAATCCAAAACACAGGAAGTGGTCAAAAAATTTTCTCTTTCCTTCCAAAATTTTCAAAGGTTCTACATACTCTGAAAGCAAAAACTGCTCACTTTTTAAAGAAATTTTCTTCAAAAAAGTGTTCAGTCATAAAATCTCTTTTATAAATAGTAGGTATATTCATTCAGCATAATGGGTGCTGCCTACTAGAATATAAACTCTGTGAGGCAGGGGACTTAGTCATCCGCTTTATTGTGGTCTCCCTGGCACAATGTCTGGCACATGGCAGGGAGTCCAAAGTCTAGTTGGGCAAGTGAGTAGCTGAAACCTCTAGCTCATGTCTACAAAATCACTTACACACATTTGAACAATATAAGTGTGTTCCATATGAGATCTGTCAGTCTTTTCAATACTGAAATTCATTCAGAAGAGTAGAATTCATACATAGTCACTTCTGTATATTTGGTTAGTAATTAAGCAACATAAAAAGACATTTTATTCTGGCATTCTTGCTTATAAAATGACTATAGCTGTAACAAAAAGTCAGATAATATTCCTTTCTTTATCTTTGAAATAGAAAGGAATGTGTATCAAGTGCCTATTTGGTGCAGAAGATGGTAACACACAATATAGACACAATCCCTGCCATCATGGGCAAATATTTTATGTTTATTCAAGAATTTCACAGAGAGGAAAAGGATCTGAAAAGGCATGTGCTAATAACTGCTTTTTAAGGATTTCTTTTGTGTTTGTTTTGTCAACCAAAAGACTCTTGAAATCCAAACCAAACGGTTGTTTCTTACTGGAGGGATGAAGAAATGGTAACAGTCTTTGTTACTGCCAATTTTATTTCATTTTACTGTGACAAGGGCTCTCCTTGTATAAGATGAGTTACCTGAGTCATGCAGGAAGGGAAAGCTTTCCTGACCGCACACTTCTCAGGACAGTCTGGGTGAAGAAACTGTAGTTTCTACAAAAGTTTTTAAGAACCACCTCTGTGGCTGCCTTGCACGAACCTTATGTTCATGCAATAGGTCTTGATGCCCCCCAAATTTTATGGAAATGGTTTTAAGAAAAAAATGTACCATATCTAATATCTCAATGTCAAAATGTTCCAAAGAGTTTTGTGGCAGAATCTGTTCTTTTGTTGGTCTAGTCCCATTCTTCCGGTCCTAGCACTCCACTTTTCCTTTGGCAAACCACCCGGCTTCATTCCACATACCAGGACTACCATTCAAGTAAACCAACTCCCTTGGCCAAGCAGTGTGCCTGGGACCTGAGCCAGGCCAGGCTGATTCTTCTGGGATTTGAATCCTGAGCCGGGTGAATCAAGGTCAGAAAACACTTGTAGCCAAGGCTTTCTGATGGTCGGGCCCTGAAGAAACCATCCATTTGTTCCTGCCCTCTAGAGATCTCCAAGCTTAACTATCCCACATATCCTTCCAGTAAAATTACTTTTACTTGAGTATGCCTCAATTGACTTCTGTTGTTCATGACCAAAGAATCCTCCTGTACCTACCTATAATAGATTGAAGAATGTAATTTAAATAATGATTAGGCCTTTGAAAATATATTTGTTGAAAATGACAAAATGAGAATTCATCTTATTTCCTTAAGAGTCATGTAGAAGTTCACTTCTCGGGGCACAAAAGCAGTTTAAATATATGTGCAATAAGCATAACTTTTCCTAATGTGTTGAGAAAAATTGTATTCTTTTTTTATTGAAGTATCATTGATACACAATCTCATATTGGTTTCAAGTATACAACACAGTGGTTCCACATTTACCCATATTATTAAGTCCTCACCCCTACTAGCGCAGTTACTATCTGTCAACATAGGAAGATGTTACAGAATCATTGGCTGTATTCTTCATGTACTACCATCCTTGTGACCAACTTATATTATGATTGAGAATTTTTGTGCCTTTTATCCCCCTACCCTCCCTACCCACTCATCCCAACCTCTCCTCCACCAGTCACTTCTCAGTGTCTGAGTCTACTGCTATTTTGTTCATTTTGTTTTGTTTTGTTTTTAGATTCCACAAATAAGTGAAGTCATACCATATTTGTCTTTCTCTGCCTGGCTTATTTCACTGAGCATGATACCCCCTATGTCCATCTACATTGTTGCAAATGGTAGGATTTCTTTCTTTTTTATGCATGAATAGCATTCCATTGTTTATACATACCACATCTTCTTTATCCATTCACTACTGATGGACACTTAGGTTGCTTCCATATCTTGACTATTGTAAATAGTGCTGCAATAAACATAGGGGTGCCCATATCTTTTTGAATCAGGTATTTCATTTTCTTCAGGTAAATTCCTGCAAGTGGAGTTACTGGAAGTATAGTATTTCTACTTTTAGTTTTTTGACAAACCTCCACGCTGCTTTCCACAGTGGCCGTACCATTTTATATTCCCACCAACAGTATAGGAGGGTTCCTTTTTCTCCACATCCTCACCAAAACTTGTTATTTCTCATCGTTTGGACATTGGCCACTCTAACTGGTAAGAGGTGTTATCTCATTGTGGTTCTGATTTTAATTTCCCTGATGATTAGTGATGTGGGGCACAATAGGACCAATGTGCCTGTTGGCCATCTGTGTTTCTTCTTTGGAGAAGTGTCTGTTCAGGCCCTCTGCCCATTTTTTAATTGGGCTATTTTTGTGGGGGAAGAGTGTTGAAGCATATGAGTTCTTTATATGTTTTGGATTTTAACCCCTTATTGGATAAAATGTTTACAAATATATTCTCCCATACTGTAGGTTGCCTTTTTGTTCTGCTGACAGTGTCCTTTGCTGTACAGAAGCTTTTTAGTTTGATGTAGTCCCACTTGCTCAATTTTTATTTTGTTTCCCTTGCCCAAGGGGATGTGTCCAGGAAAAATTGCTCATGTTTATGTTCAAAATAGTTTTGTCTACATTTTCTTCTAAGAGTTTTATGATTTCATGTCTTACATTTAGGTCTTTAACCCATTTCAAGTTTACTTTTGTGTATGGAGTTAGACAGTAATCCAGTTTCATTCTCTTACATGCAGCTGTCCAGTTTTTCCCCAGACCTGTTATTGAAGAGATTGTCTTTTCCCCGTTGCATGTTCATGGATCCTTCACCATATATTAATTAACCATATATGTATGGGTTTATATTCAGGCTCTTGATTCTATTCCATTGATCTATGGGTCTGTTCTTGTGCCAGTACCTTACTGTTTTGATTACTGTAGCTTTGCAGTAATAGCTTGAAATAAGGGAGCATAATACTCCCAGATTTGTTCTTTTTCAGGATTGTTTTGGCTATTCAGGGTCTTCTGTGGTTCCATATGAATTTTAGGATTATTTTCTCTAGTTCATTGAAAAATGCTGTTGATACTTTGATAGGGATTTCATTGAATCTGTAAATTGCTTTGGACAGGGTGCCCATTCTGACAATATTAATTCTTCCTATCTATGAGCATGGGATAGGTTTCCATTTATTTGTGTCTTCTTTCATTTCTCTCATGAGTGTCTTATAGCTTTCAGAGCACATGTCTTTTACCTCCTTGGTTAGGTTTATTCCTAGATATTTTGTTCTTTTTGATGCAATTGTAAATGGAATTATTTTCCTGACTTCTGTTTCCGCTAGTTCATTGTCAATATATAAAAATGTGACAAATTTCTGTGTATTAATTTTGTATCCTGCAACTTTGCTGAATCCAATTATTAGTTCTCATAGTTTTTTGGTGGAGTTTTTAGGGTTTTCTATGTAAAATAGCATGTTATCTGCAAATTGTGACAGTTTAATTTCTTCCTTAACAATTTGGATGCCTTTTATCTCTTTGTCTTGTCTTGTTGCCATGACCAAGACCTCCACTATTAAGTTGAATAAAAGTAGTGAGAGTGGGCATCCTTGTCTTGTTCCTGATCTTAAAGGAAATGTTTTCAGTTTTTCACCATTGAGTATGATTTTGGCTGTGGGTTTGTCATATATGGCCTTTATTATGTTGAGGTACATTCCCTCTATACACATTGTTGTCGAGAGTTTGAGAGTTTTTATCATGAATGAATATTGAATTCTGTCAAATGCTTTTTTCTACATCTATTGAGATGATCATGTGTTTTTTTATCCTTCTTTTTGTTTATGTGGTATATCGTATTGATTGATTTACAAATACTGTACCATCCTTGCATCCCTGGAATAAATCCCACTTGCTCATAATGGATGATTCTTTTGACGTATTTTTGAATTTGGTTTGCTAATATTTTGTTGAGGAATCTATGGTCATCAGGGATATTAGTCTATAATTTTCTTTTCTTGTGGTGTTTCTGTCTGGTTTTGGTATTGGAGTGATGCTGGCCTCATAGAATAAGTTTGGAAGTATTCCCTCCTCTTCTACTTTTTGTAATACTTTAAGAAGGATGGGTATTAGGTCTTTAAATATTTGGTAGATTCAGCTATGAAGCCATCAGGTCCTGGACTTTTGTTTGTTGGAAGTTTGATTATCAATTCAATTTTATTATTGGTAATTGGTCTGTTCAGATTTTATGTTTCTTTTTGGGTCAACCTTAGAAGGTTGTATTTTTTCTAGGAAGTTGTCCATTTCTTTTATGTTGTCCAATTGATTGGCATATAATTTTTCATAGAATTCTCTAATAATCCTTTGTGTTTCTGTAGTATCTGTTGTGACTATTCCTCTTTCATTTCTGATTTTGTTTATTTGTGTCCTCTTTTTTTATTGGCAAGTCTGGCTAAGGATTTGTCTATTTTGTTTATTTTCTCAAAGAACCAGCTCTTGGTTTCATTGATTTTTCTTCTATTGTTTTATTCTTCTCTATTTTATTTATTTCTGCTCTGATTCTTATTATGTCCCTCCTACTAACTTTGGGTTTCATTTGTTCTTCTTTTTCTAGTTTCTTTAATTGTGTTTAGGCTATTTATTTGGGACTGTTCTTATTTCTTAAAGTAGGCCTGTATTACTATGTACTTCCCTCTTAGAATGGTCTTTGTGGTATTCCACAAATAGTGGACTATTGTATTTTTGTTTTCATTTGTCTCCATGTATTTCTTGATATCTGTTTTAATTTGTTCATTGGTCCATTGATTATTTAGAAGCACATTGTTTAGCCTTCATATGTTTGTGGGATTTTTTTGTTTTCTTTGTGTAATTTATTTCCAGTTTCATACCATTATGGTCTGAGAAGGTGCTTGATATACTTTCAATCTTTTTGAATTTATCAAAGCTCTTTTTTTGGCCTAGTATGTGATCTCTTCTGGAGAACATTCCATGTGCACTTGATAAAAATGTGTACCCTGCTGATTTTGTGTGGAAGGTTCTGTAAATATCTGTTAAGTCCATCTGATCTAATGTATTTGATGGTTTTCTGTAGTGTTGTGGTTGGATTTCCTTTTTAATTTTTTGTGTATCTATTTTAGCCTTTAGGCTTTTGGTTACCATTAGGTTCATGGACAGTTTCTTAACTGTATAACGGTCTATATTAAGTTGATGATCACTCTATTTCAAACAGTCTAAGAATACTACTTTTCCTTCTTCTTCCTACTCCACACTTTCTGTATTACATGTCAAAATATGCATTTTGTGTGTCCCTTGACTGATTTTGTGTATAGTTGGTTTTACTACTTTTGTTCTATTGTTTTGTTTTGTTTTAATTTCATATTTGCTTGGTAAGTAATCAATCTACTACCTTCACTGTGGGCTTATTTTCACTTGTGAAACCTATTTAGGCTTTAGAACATTTCCATCTACACAAGTCCCTTTAATATATCCTGTAATGCCAATTTAGTGGTAGTACATTCCTTCAGCCTTCATTTATCTATGAAATGTTTAATCTCACCTTCAAATTTGAATGATAATCTTGCTGCATAGAGGGTTCTTGGTTGAAGGTCCTTCTGTTTCAATACATTAAATATTTCATGCCACTCCCTTCTGGCCTGTAAAGTTTCTTTGAGAAATCTGATGATAGCTTGATGGGGTTTGCCTTATAAGTAATCTTTTTTCTCTCTCTGTCTGCTTTTAATACCCTCTCCTTATCCTTAATCTTTGTCATTTTAAATTTTATATGTCTTGGTGTTATCTTCCTGGAGTTCTTTTTGTTAGGGGCTCTCTGTGCTTCCAGAACCTGGGTGTTTATTTACTTCCCCATATTGGGGAAGTAAATTATTTCTTCAAAGAGACTTTCTACTCCTTTGTCTCTACCTTCTCCTTTTTGTACCCCTGTTATGAAAATATTGTTTCATTTGGAGTTCACACAGCTCTCTCAGCATCCTCATTTCTAGGGAATTTTTTCTCTCTGTTCTTCAACTTTGTTGTGTTCCTGTTCTGTAATGTCTATCTCATTGATTATCTCCTCTACTTGCAGCAATCTATTGTTCATTCCCTCCATTGTATTGTTCATTTCAGTTACTGTATTCTTCAGCTCTGAGTGTCACTTTTTCAGATCTTCTATCTCTTTGTTGAAGTCTTCCCGGAGATCATCAGTATTTTCCACAGATCAGGGAGCATATTTATTACTGTTACTTTGAAACCTTTATCAAGAAGATCCGTGATCTCCATATCATTTAGCCCTCTTTCTGGTTCTTATACTGTCCTTTTGTTTGGAACATACTCCTCCAGCTCCTCGTTTTGTCCGTGTTTCTGTTTTCCTTCTTATTAGATGGATCTTCTATGCTTCCTGATCTAGAGAGTAATGGCTTCATGAAGGTGTCCTGTGATGCCTAGAAGCTCAAGACTCTTTACTCTCCAGTACCTGGTTCTCCTTTGTGCTGAAGCCCCCATTGCTGTTGGTGGGCATGGGTGGGGCTGCCTTTCTGCCTGTCTGCTGGCAGAGGTCTTTCTCAATTAGCTCCTGATGGCAGTTTACTGCATCCAGCCCTTTGTGATCCTAGAAGTGGTGCTTCTGCTGGGACTGCTGTGGATGGGGCCACCCTCTGCCCGCCCTATAGCAATGGTGGCACTGCTGGGCTAACATGGCGAGCAGGGCAGTTGTGGTGTCAGCATTCTCATCGGCAGCGGCAGGGTGTGTGGACTTGCAGCACCGGGCTGGGGTCCTGATCAATCACGGCTCTGCCACTTTACCCTTCTCCGCGTGGCCTTTTCTTCACCATATGTAGGTGGTCTGCTCTGCAGTCTTCAGGTCATTTTCAGGGTTAGTTGTGTTTGCTGTAGTTGCTTTCTTGGTATGTGTGTAAGACCATTCTGAAAAATTGTGTTCTTATAAAAGAAACCATTATTTTAAAAAAGGAATTATAAATAGACTGACATTTTTATGTAAAACTGCTAATAAATTTGTAATGAATGTAAACTTCCACTTGTTAAATGAGATACTTCTAGCCAAAATAAAATGAGTCACTTTAATAGCTATTTGTGGGAGCAACTACCATAGTCTCTTCACCAAAACATGTATATATGTCTGTATAGAAAGGCACACATCACGCACACGTTTACATCTGTACAGAAACAATATCTACCTACCATACAGTTAGATACCCATTCCTTGAAGATGGAGAATCTAATTATGATTGGAAATCCTTCCATTCTGATAACTACTCTGCTCTATTTCTTAATTTATAAAGAGGAAGCAAAGCCAGTCCATGTGGACCTTACTCAACATAACCTTGACCACTGGCTTCTGATTTTTAAATTTCTGGGATGCCACAATATTTAAATAAACCAGGCAAGTTTTAAAAACTTCAGAAGATACTATTGATGGTGAAAATATGTCCATATAATAATAGTAAATAACATTAATTTGCCGACCTATATTTTTATAGATCATGCTTTACAGTGTTCAAACCCTTTTGTATACTGCACATTCAGGTTCCAAACAAGAAACAGAGTTTACTCAGTTTCAGGGGAGAGACTTTAGTGCAAGGACTACTTACAGAGATTGTGCACAGGTTAAAGGGCAGACAAAGGATAATGTGGCAGCCAGAGACTAGCGAGAGTAGGAAGCCATGACTTCCCTTAGTACCTAAGGGCGAAGGGTGGAAACTGTCACTAGAGTCCCCATTAAAAGTCAGAACCAAGGAAAAGGAGTTGCCCAGCTCCAACCACAAAGATGTAGCCCAGAAACCGTGAGAGAGGGCAGAATTATCTTGCTCCTTCTTTCTTCCCACTTTCTGATCCACTGGTAAAGTTAACCAGAAGCCAGATGGCAAGGGATTCCTGGCGACGCAGTTCATAGGAAAGAGCAAATCCTTAGAGTGCAAAGAAGGCAGAGTAGGAGGGCAAATGCGTCTGAGAGAAAGACTGGAGAGTGACATACAAGAACTCAGAGCAGAGCAGGCTTGGAGAGATTAAGCACCTGATTAAATGTACACAACTCATAATCCCTGATCTGAGAATTAAATACAAGTTTCCAGATCCTCCAAAGCTAGCGCTTCTCCCAGTGTGCTTCAGGGGGTGGCTTCATTGCTGATCATAATCATGTTGCTTGTGTCGAATATATATTTTGTTTCAAACAGAGCTATCTCAGTGATGGTCCCTGAGGAGGTCCTTTGTTGCATGTTTAGGGTGAGATTGTCTGATGAACCCAGAGAACACAGTGACAATGACTGGCCTCTCCTGGTGAGGTCAACAGAGAGATAATGGGAGTAAGGGAGCCTTCTTAGAAAGAGAGAAACAAGGTGGCAAAGAGGAGGACCCTCATAGCTGTCAGAGAGAAGCATCATGGTGTGGGTAAGAGCCTGGCCGTAGCTGTCAGCAAGGCAGAGTGTGAATCCACTCTCTCTCTCTCTCACTCTCTGGGGTGCTGGGTGGTTCATCTGAATCTCCACTTACTCATCTGTTATTGGGGTTAAAGACACCTATGTCATAAAGTTGAGGCTAAAATGATGCTTGTAAAGTGCTTAGTGTGATGTTTCGTATGGTAGCTCTAAATAACAAAAATATCTACCATCTATTGGGCTCTTGACATGCTGTCACTATGCCTGATGCAGACTTAGGGTAGGTCTTATATCGGTCATTTTACAGATATGGAGACTGATTTGCTGATGTATAGCTGACACCAGTGCTGAGACCTGGATTTAAAAGCATTTGCTTCTACATCTCCAGACAAGATGGGGTTCAGTAGTTTTCTTGGCAAGAAACTAGGGCTCAAGCCAGAAACTTTAAAATTGTGCCTAACCATACATTTTCTTGAACTTTTCCAGGTTGGTGCAGTGTGAGGAACAGAAGTTACATGCCCTTTTCTGGTTATTGCTCTCATCAGGTTGTTATGCCCATTGTTGACATTTCAGAGCCAGCACCAGCAATGTTACTGTTTTTCAAATAAAGCCAGCTTACCCTTGAGGAGTATGCCTTTCGCCAGGGATAATTGGTTTGGAATCCCGATGCTATTATTTATCATCACGTGGAGCTGATTTGCAAGGAATATGGCTTTGATGCTTGAGGATTGGCTTTGTGCCAAGGAGTCATTGTTGGGGATTCTGCCGTTTGATGTTAAGATGCAATCTGCTGAGGAGCTGACTAGGCCTATTAATAGGAGTTCAGATACAGTGTCACAAGCTTAGCAATGAGAGCCTGGAAGACAGATCTGAATAACAATTCTGGGGAGAGCCAGGAGGTGTCATTGGACAGGACAGTGTGACCTTGACACCATGATAAGATCCCGCAAAGGCATCTGAAACATGCCAGCAGTTCTCTCCACACCTACTCTCACTCAGCCTCACTGGTGCGGGCACAGAGGCATGGTACACCACAATTAGGTGTCTGTCTTTCCCACAGGATAGAGCTCCTTAGAGGCAGGGATTATCTCTTATTCAAAAAGCATTCATTGAGTGTCTCTTGCCGCTGTGGGTGCTGTATGAGAAGCCAGGAGTCTTCTTCACCTTCGCACAGGCTAGTGCATGGCAGGCATTCAGTAAGTGTTATGGGTAAAATATTACTCACTGAGGGGGATAACCACAAACACTGTGGTCACATGAATGGGTTGTTTTCTCAATATTTGCTGTAATACCCATGCTTTTTGAATTGGAAAATCAGTTTGTGATAAATATGAAAGAACTATTTAATATATTCCTATTTATCTTATGTTTAAAAGCTAAGAATTCCAGTTCATTACATATTCTGGCTATGTAAGAGTTAAGTCCATATTTGGTAATATCATTAAAAAAAATAAATGCAATACCTAAACAAAAAAAACCGTTCCTCGATGATTAAAAGGCAATATATATCTCAGCTATTCATTAAGGAACAATTTATCATTATATAAGCTTCAGCTATACATGCAGTTAAACACTTGGATTAATAAATACTCTCCCTCTTATTTATTTATTTTGATACTCAGTTAATGACATAATTATGATGAGACCCTTAAGCTACAGTAGATCATTTAAAAATCATGAAAAAAAACTGTATTAATGAAGATTGTGAGAGCAAGAAACTAACTCTGACTTAATTAAACATAAAATAAATTCATTTGAAAGCTAATGATGAACCCTCAGCAAAATGAAAAGGCAACCTACTGTATGGGAGAAGATATTTGCGAATCATACATCTGATAAGGGGTTAATACCCAAAATATATAAAGAACTCAATAGTAAAAATGTAGTCCAATTAGAAAATGGACAGATCTGAATAGACATTTTTCCAAAGAAGATGGCCCAGGTACATAACAGATGCTCAATATCACTAACCATCATGGAAATACAGATCAAATCCACACTGAGATATCACCTCACACCAGTCAGAATAGGTATAATCAAGAAGACACAAAATAACAAATGTTGGCAAGGATGTATAAAAAGGGAATCCTTGTGCACTGCTGGAGGGAATGTAAATTACTGTGGCCACTAAGGAAAACAGGATGGAGTTTCCTCAAAAAATAAAAAATGGAACTACCATTTGATCCAGCAATTACACTTTTGAGTATTATCTGAAGAAAGCAAAAAATAAAAAATGGAACTACCATTTGATCCAGCAATTACACTTTTGAGTATTATCTGAAGAAAGCAATAACAGTAAACTCAAAAAGATATATGCAGACACCCATGTTCACTGCAGCCTTATTTGCAATAGCCAGGGCATGGAAACAACCTAAATGTCCATTAATGGATGAATGGATAAGGAAGTTGTGGTATTGTTACTGGCTGGAACACTGTTTTCCCCAGGATCGTGTCTTGGAGGAAATGAAGAATGAAGCCAGTAAACAATAGTATGGAACAACAAGCAAAGCTCTTTTAATGAGTGAAAAGAGAAATATCCTGCTAATCAGGAGGGGCTCCAAGAGAGGATGTCCTCAGGGTTGTGTTGTCTGGGGTTTATATTGCCTCCTGAGAGAAGGAAGTCCCACCTCCAACCCTCCAACCTAATAGAGAACTGAACTAATGACATCTAAACTCACTCCTGATTGGCTGAAAGTACAATGCTTCATTTGCATAAGACACAACTAATCAGAGCAGGTGAGGTCTATCTAACTAAGTGTACTTTTGAACGGCTGAGTTTTATCTGCATAGGGCATAACCAGTCAGAGCAGCTGAGGTCTATCTAATTAAGTGGCTGAGTTGGATTGGGGCTTTTTGAGACTTACAAGAGTCCTGAACTACTTTATCTGCCTGCATCCTACTATCACCTGCTCGGTATATATATATATATATATATATATATATATACACACACACACAATGAAATATTAGCCGAAACAAAGAATGAAATCTTGCCTTTAGCAACAAGGATGGATCTTGAAAACGTTATGCTAAGTGAAACAGACAAATACCATGTAACCTCACTTGTATGCGGACTCCAGACAAAAACTAAAACAAACAAACTAAAAGCTCACAGATGCAGAAAACAGACTGATGGTTTCCGGGGGTGTGTGTGTGTTGGGGGGGGATGTGGACAAAATGGGTGAAGGGAGTCTAAAGATGCACACTTCCAGAAATAAAGTAAGTCCTGGGATGTAGTGTACAGCATGATGACTAAAGTTAATAATACTGTATTGCATATTTGAAAGTTGCTAAGAGAGTAGACCTTAAGAGTTGCATCACAAAAAAATATATATTTTGTAGCTATGTAAGATGGCATGTTAACTAGACATATTGTGGTGATCATTTCATAATACATGCAAATATTGAATCATTATCTTGCACACTTAAACTAATATGTCAATTATACCTCAATTTTAAGAAATCGGGAAAAAAAGAACGGTAATGAGTAGCTCTTAAAAGGGAAGGTTAGAAGCCCATGTTCAGAAACAAAAGGTGAGACCAAAGGAGATAAGGCAGCAGGAAGTCCAGCCACAGCAATCAAGGTTGTGCCCAGGCTTTTAAGGACACTTTTCAAGTATGTTCTAAGTATGTAGATGCCATTGCCCTATTGTGAAGAATGTCTGAAGGGTTTCTGTGACATGGAGCTGCAGCCCACACGCGCTGAGCTAAAGTCCCAGGAGCACGGCCTGGATGCCCAGCATGGGGGTGGGGGGACAATCTGGCCCCTTGATCTTCTGTAGCAAGAATTTGAGCCGTGACTCCTATAAGCCTTATCCTTGGAGGAGTACAAAAAAAAAGGCAATGTCCATTAGATAGACTGGGTGATTTTAAAACAAACTCAAATTATATTGTTAGTTATTATTTGTTATTATAATAAAAATAAGTGTAAAAAATATATAATGCAATAAGATGAAAATAGGTAAGTCAGTAAGGGCATAGTAGGTTGAATAATGTCCCCTCCCACCAAAGATATCCACATTCTAATCCTCAAAACTTCTGAACATGATGCTTGATGGCAAAAGGGACTTTGCATATGTGATGAAATGAAGGATCTTAAAATGGGGAGATAAACCTGGATTACCAGAGTGGGGCCAGTGCGGTAGCAAGGATCCGTATAAGAGGGCGCCGAGGAACCAGGCAGAACAAGGATATGTGATGGCGGGGCCAGAGGCTGAAGAGATGTGAGGATGCTGAGCCAAGGGAGGCAGGAAAAGACAGGAAATAGATTCTCCCTTGGAGCCTTCAGGAAAAAGCAGTCCTGTGGACACCTTGATTTTAGCACTATAAGAACAAATTTTGGACTTCTGACCTACGGAACTGTTAGAGAATTGTGCTATTTTAAAACCACTATTTGTGGTAATTTATGAGTGCACCCATAGGAAACTAACACAAAGGGTAAATGGGAAATCCTAGCTATTGAAACTTTTTAGTAAAAAAACAGAATTCCAAATAAGTAGGATATTCCAGAAAATGGAAGATAGAATACAAAGCCACTCCTGTTCATTAATTTCAGTTCTTCATTGCTAATGCAACTATGGTTTACTTTATTCTATCAGCCAAATTCTTTGACAATGGGATCAACATGGTATTTTGGACAGAACTCCAAAAGCCTGAATGAGTTCCTATGACCAAGGAGTATGCCTGCCAAGTATATAAAAAATGAGGCTATGTCTATTACCAAATATAAAGTGAGGACAAAAATTAGAAAAAAGTACTATGTGTGATGCTTAATTGTCACCTGGCTTTGATGAACCTTTTAATATCATTAAATTTCTTTTACAGTGGTTAAGCTTATGCAATGTACAACTCTGAGCATGTAGGAAAAATAAGAAGGGTAAATACTTAATGTGTTTTAAAATAACTCAATAAGCCATAGAAATTAATAATGAAACTGATCATTGAAAGACATGTACTCTTGTTTTAAGTATGTTTTTCAATATTTGTAATTTAAAACAAGTTCTATTAAATAGGCTATTTTGAAGGAAGAAGATTTCTCATTCTATAATAAAATTTCTTCCCATTTTTCCCCTTTGGCAATCATTAAAAATTATTTCTATCCATAAGAATTGCTACTTATGCTATCCAGCCGCCTTACCCCCATCTAGGTCCCCTCTCAAATAGAAACCTGTAACTCTGATTTTTATCCAGTGTGATATCAAAGCCCTGTATATGAATCAGTTGGGTCACTGAAGTCAAAATCTCTCTCTGATGCCAATCCCTTCTGCTCACTTATCCATGTGCCCTGGTTAGATGTGAGGATGTCCCAAAAGCCTTTTACCATCTATGGTAGCAGAGTTAGAAATAAGCACTTTGATACTTAAAATAATGCTCTCATTGCAGTGAAGTGACATTAGAGGGTTAGTTCTTTTAAAGCAACCTGAAAAACTAAATACAATGAAATGCAATATTGTTATTGAGAGATAAAGGAAAGAAAGGCATGTAACAGAGATGTATTATATAAATGAAAACAATACTTAGCACTTTTGAAAGAAACAGAACAAGTTGATAGAAAACATTTTTTATTTTAAATTAATGCATTTGTTTTTGTGTAAAAACCAATCTGTTTTGTGTTATCCTTTCCGTAACAGGTAGGCGAGATGGATCAACTTTCCGTGACTGTCCACTCAGTTTAATGATTCCGTATCCTTTTCTTTCAGAACACATTGGGCACGTGATCTAAGGAAAAAATGTTTAAGCTACATTTGATTAACTAAGTGCCATAAAACTCACTGAGTTACAGAGAGTCTTTAAACCTAGTGTCGCTGTCCCCAAATTCTAACATTTTAAAAAGCATCTAATCACATCATTGATAAAAGTCACACTTTACAAAGAATAAAAAAATTAGTCTTATTTCTTTGAGCAAGGCATCATTAAAATAATGGTTTGACTTTCAGTGAATCTTGGAAGCAGTAGTTTAGCTTTCATGGAATTATTATACATTGATACATTTTAATGCAATATAAAAACTACTATCAATTTTAGTGAAGTTAACAATTTATTTTTCCATGTGATTCAACGACATGAATTTACAAGAGTTAGGAGCAGCCTCTGGGTATGTTGATTCTTGCCTCCAGAGTTGAGACTTTTGTTCCAAAAATCAATCACTGAGGGAAGGTAGTATGTATTAGAAGCATCACCCCTGTGGGGGTGAGGACGGGAACGGAGCCTGGCAATGACCAGCCTCTTATCTGCTGCGCCCAGAAGCAGGTGTGAGTCCAGGGAGCCTCTGAGTTTCATTTCCTGCATCCCTGTATTTGGCCTTCATTTTCTTTGCCTAACCCTCCACTTAAAGACCACTGAGAAATAGAATTCAATCCAAGCATTAACTTTGCAGTTACCTATTTCTTATCAATCCTCAACCTCGATTCTGTTCTCTGTATCCCTTAGCTATTGGGATGCATCAGAAATTGCCAGGGAGACTTGATACGGCCATCCTCCCTGACGTCATCCACTTCATCCTCATTTATCCAGCTTTAGGAGCTATGACAGAGGTCTGTGGACCTATTTTACGTAGGGTAACTTTCTGTAATTTATTGCTCAAGGCGGGTGTTAATAGACTGAACTGTGTTCCCCCAAAACTTGTATGCTGAAGTCTTAATCCCTAGTGCCTAATATATACTACCTGCCCCAAATTAATTTTAGAACAAGTGTAAGTCTCACAGGGAAACTGGGAGAAGGCGGCCATCCACAAGCCAAGGAGAGAGGCTTCGGGAGAAACCATATCTGCTGGCACACTGCTTCCTTGTGGACTTCCAGCCTCCTCCAGAACTGTAAAGAATAAATTTCTTTTAGTTGAGCCACCCAGTCTGAGGTATAGGTCTATTATAGCAGCCCTAGCAAACGTATGCACTGGGACACTCTTGAGAATAACCAACAGGTTGCTATCAGTATATATGCTGAGACAAGTTAGACTGTGATTGTTCTGGACAAATCAACATTAACAGCCAAGTTAATGCTAAGCTCTAGGATAGCCTGCTCCAAGGAAAAGATGGGAGAAAGAAAGTGGAAGGCATTCCAGGCTAAGGGAGCTCTGGAGCATGAAACAGCTTGGGTATATTTAACAGTTATCCTAAAGAATTTCCTGTTTTTTAAAGATTCACGTTTTGAAACTTTCTGATTACAGGTAGTAGAGGGATTGTTAAGTATGGAAAGAGACCGAAGCAGGCAGCTATTGCAAAGGACTGGAAGAGGTGACAAGACACTGCCAGAATCAGGACAGTTACGGCTGGGGTGGTAAGGAGGCAGGTGGGACAGGATCACCAGGACCTGGTCGCAAAGTACAGGGAGCCGCCAAAGAGAGGTCTGTAAACGAGGTCTGGCTTGGGCTGCTTAGTCAATGGACATGCCATTTACTGAGATAGGAAATAAGGAGAAACACCAACTTTGGAGAGAAACTTACAGGTTCTTTTTTAGTTAATGGTGATACTGGATGTGTAATTTTTAGGTTCTGATTCTAGATTATGAGATATAAAAAATTTGAGTTCATGACAACTGGTGCTTTGAAATATTTGGTAAAAATGGGGTAAACCTACAACTCTTCTTTGCAAAGATCAGTTAAGTTAAACAGTCAGTTAAATAACGTACCAACTATGATTTTATAGTACTCAAAATTACTTCTAGACAGCTTTGCTAACTCATTTTTAAACATCTTATATTATTGCTCATTTAGAAACTATGAAAACACTTCCCTTCACTGAAAACACAGGCTATCCGAGTTAAGTGCCATGTTTGGCCATATCAAATTTTGGCAATTTGGGGTTGAAGGAAGATTTGGTCAGTGAACCTTGAAACCAGTTGTTTAACTGCTTCTTGGATGGTCGTTATCATGACTCATCAGCTTTTCAGCAACTTTATCAACAAACATATTTCATTTATTCATTCAGTAAATAGGTGTAATAAGCCTGCTGCACTGAAGGCACCAACAGATCTGGCAGGGACACAAAATTAGAGATAAGACTGTTGTCCTCAAGTTGCTCAGCTTCTCATGAGGAAACCAACAAGAAAATTGATAATTTTGGATAGTGTGGTGATTGCCTTAATGTAACTATGCCTGGGGAGCTCTCCCAAGTCCTTAAACAAGAAGCAGGGTTACTTCTAACCGGAGGCTTACCACATTTTCATATTTTAACAGATAGGTTCTTAAATCTCACATATCTTAATGGGAAGATAATGTGTAAAGTTGATTAATTAAGAAGTAACCATATAGACATATTATTTAAAGATATGGAGCTAAGCATTAGAAGAACTAAAAATAGAAAAAGTTTCAAGTGATTGCCCCGGGAAAGGCTCTGGCAGTGGGCAGGAGTGGGGCACAGAATTGTTGCTTTCCATTATGCATCACCCTATTTTATCTTTTACCTTATGCATGCATTTGATAAAAATAAATATAAAAAGACAGCTCATTCTCTTTAGTCCCTTCTTCCCCCCTGTGACTTCCACGACAATCTGTAGATTGTTGGAATGAGGAACACAGTGACTCAGAAGTTCCCTGGTCAATTGTATACAATTGCACTTATTTGAACACATATTTATTGCCGACTTACTATGTGCCAGACCTGGGGAGATGGTGGTAGGCAAGAGCGATATGCTCCTCGCTCTCAAGGAGCTTACACTGGTTGGAAAGATGGACATAAACAGTCGTTGTTTAACTTTGGTCTCCTCTCCCTCTCTACTTAGACAGCTGAGGAATATGATAAGCAGCCTGACCAAGCAGTCATCAGAAGTGTGTTTGCAGTCAGGGGTGCTTGAGCCCATGGATGGAACACCTACCACCACCCCAGTGGAGAAACCAAGAGGAAAGAGTCACAACCACTGAATTATTTAACAGGACTATGCTCAGTTAACAGCTTCCCATCTCAGTGTTTGGGATCATGGACAAGGGTTTAAGGGTACAAACTCCAAAGCCAGACTTCCTGGGTCAGAACACCAGTACTTCCACTTGTTAGCTGGAAGTGTGGCCCTACTGCAATTCCTTGTGGTCATAATAATTCACTTACCTGGAGCATTAGAAAAATGGTTGGCAGAGTAAACGCTCAATAACTGTAGCATTATTATTAGGTATACCTACATAATTGAAATGATTAAAAAGAATGACACTACTTATGAAAATTTTATATCCATGTATAAATTGGCTTTTAAATTTAGAATTCAGCATTCTTATCATGAGTGTATATTGATTCACCATTTGTGAATGTCACTACTTATTTGTATAGGGACACAAATGCACAGAAAGAGATAAGGAGAGATATACATGTCATGACTGACAGTGATTCCCTCTTTAGAGAACTAGATTGGAGAAGGTCAAGAAGCTTTTAGCATTTTAACAAATGTTCAACTTCTTTTTAATGATGAAAATTTTAATGAGTGAAAAATCATTTTTAAACAGTAAAAAAACAAAATTCCCACTAATGGAAATGCTGCAGTCAGCTGGAGCCACAAAAGGTAGGCTTACATTCAGATAATATTTACACAGGCATTGATTGAAAACTAAGTTTGCACTTAGACTTCAGTGTATGAAAATACAGGTACAGGCCCTTTTCCGTCATTTGTAGCTGGTATGACATGAATTTGAGCTGAACCTTGTGGGTTGGGGGTTGGGGGTGGTCAATTGTAGTGGCTAAAAGCCGGGGGGTAGGAGAGTATGAGAAATGTCCAGGAAAGAGAAAGTAGTTGAGTTTGCACGGATCACAGGGTCCTGGAAAGAGACCGGTAAGATATAAACTTTGAGAGATAGATTGTATTCTGTGACCCAAGAGCCTCAAAGGCTGGAAGAATGCATTAGGCTTTATTTCTTTAAATGATTGGGAATCACTGAAGGATTTTTGAGGAGGGGTATAACAATGTCTCATGAAGACTATTTGGCAGCAGTATATAGGATGGATTCAAATGAGCTTCCTTGAAGAATTTTTAGATGGTTCATGTAGGAGGGGATAAAGGCCTGACTTTGTGAGTAATAAGGAAAGTAGAAAAGAGAGCTAGATGGGAGATCATAACAGACTGTTAATTGTCGGAAAGATCCAAAAATTTGTAAGAACTGTAGAGAGGAAGCATTTATGGGCTACTTTGAAGTTTTCAGGAGTACGTTTTTAGTAAAAAATGAGTAGAGGTAGAGTTACCCAGTGATGCCACTCACAGAAACAGGGAAGTCACCAGGAAGGTGACCTAGGAAAGATGATGGGTTTGTTTTGGGGCATGTTGAGACTGAATTTCTGGGTGGATATCTGAGCAGAAATAAACACCTGGCATTTGAAGACCCATGTTCAAGAGCCCCTGCACAAAGAAGACAGTCAAAGATGTAAGCATGGATATGATGGCCTGGTGCAAGTGAAGAAGAGAAGGATGAACACAGAAACCTTAGGAGTGGTTTATTTTGAGGCTATTGGAACATTAGAAAAAGTAGTGAGAGACAAAGAGTGTCACTCAGAGAGGCAAGAAGAGGCCACCTTTAATGGATCCAAGGAGGAAAAGAACTCTAAATGAAGGAGAGGTCTAAATACACATTATTCACTGTAGCAAAGAACTGAAAGAAACAAGAACTGAGGGAGTTGAGTCCTCTATCACCAGAAACACCACAGGAAAAGGCAATTAGATTAACTTAAGAGGCTGAAGGGCACTTGACGTAAGTCCCCCCACATTTTAAAGGTAGATGAAAAAGTCAGAAAGATGTGAAGATACTGCTGGAATAGAACTCAGAGTAAAGATAGAAAACAGTCTGGAATGAAATGAAAGCAAGGCCATGGCTGCATGAAGAGCTAAAACCCAGAGCTGGAATATTTTCCTTTGACCCATGTCCCAGAAGGCCTTATTAAGGAGTAGATATTGAAAACTGTCTATGCCTCAAACTGTGAGTCACCTAAACCAGTGATTCTGCTGTGAAATTCATGGAGGGGAGTAGATTTCCTTAAAAAACACCGATTACATCCTCTTTCTGCTCAGCTACATTCAGTAGCTTCTTGCTGCCCTCACAATACTTCCTAAACTTCTGATCTTGGTTGGATCATCTGAAGAGCCTCAATACATTGGGTTCCTCTTAATATTATTTTTCACTATTTCTCTAAATAAATCAAGGCTGGTCTACTCACTGTCTCCCAAAATTTCTTTTGATTCCCACATCTGCATGTTTGTTCTCGCTATTTCCCCTGGACTAGAATACTCCTCCTCTGCCTGCTCCTTCTGTCTACTGAGATTCTAAGTGTCATTTTCTCTGGGAAGTTTTCCTTTGCAATCCAACTTCTATAGCATTTACTTTAGGGTTCCTCATTGGTCCTTAGATGTTATCTGCTATTGTTTGGTATTATACCTTCTTTAGATTATACGCTTCTTGAGGGAAAATTTTTTTTTTTGAAAAGCATCTAGCATAATATTGTCTTTCAAACTGAGGTATTTTTATACTGAGGTATCTAAGTGTGTAATTTGATGAGTATTGAAAAATGTATATGCCTGTGTAACTGGCCACCACACCAACCAAGATAGAGAGGGTCCCCAGCACGGTCTCGTGCACAGCGTAAGTGCTTGGTAGACATCAGGCTCAGCGCAGGGGGGAGGAGGCATGGCCAGGAGGGTGACTCTAAAGTCAGAGGCCCTTCTAAAGGGGCTGGATCATCTGATGTCAGGGGGGAAAAGTCAAATACTGAAATCAGGGGTGGTGGGGACACTGGGGCAGTATTTTGTAAGCGTGAGCAAGGATTGTGCAATCTTGTGTGCTCTGCAGGCAAGGTTCAGCCGTGGAGGCAGGGGCCCTGGAGCGGCCATGCCAAAATCAACTTTAATTCTCTTGCTGGGAGAATTTGCCCTCTTGGAAATCTAGAAAGTCAAGGGTTGCAGTATGTGGCGCTCCTGTCTGAGGTCTGAGGTCATGAGATTTCTGAGAGTTTCTTATTAAAAACATTTGCTCACTGACTGTTCATGAAAGTGAGATCTTGGCTGACTTAGATATTTCGATGTTACATTAGTAAAATTTGCAGTGGGGATTGCATGTGACTAAGATGTGAAAAGGGTGGTAAACGGATCCCAGCAGGAGGTTTCTCTAGCATTTTGCTGCATTGCTCCTGTCTTCGTATTATTTAGAGCTGTCATTTGTCGGGTCCTGGATGGTGTGGAGTGCCTGCTGAATATCTCTGCCTGGCAGTCTATGTGGCATCTTGAACTGCAAGCATTCTAAGCAGAACTCTGGGTCCCTTCTCCCCTGCACAGTCTTTTCAATATTATTAAATGTCACACAGTGGTTCACACCAAAGTTCTAAGAGGTTCAAGAAGCATTCCTCGATTGTTGTCCTTCCTTTCATATTCAACATAAAATCCATCAAGATCTGCCAGCTGCACCTTCAAAATGTCCCCTGAGTCTTGCTGAGCAGAGCAATCAAGCAGGCAGGGTCTGGAGCCAGATGGCCCAGGCTGGAATCCCCTCTCTAACCCTTCCTAGTGCTGCGATCCTGGACAGATGCTTCAGTCCCCTCATATGTAAAAGGGACATACCAGTAGCACCCACCACAGAGGATTGTTTGTAGAAATGCTAACACATACCAAGTTCTGCTACGTAAGCCTGGACATAGTGGGTGCTCAGTTAAGATGAGTTAGTGCCTCTCATTCTACCATCTTAATCCAACCCGATCTCCTCTCACCTGGATCACTGAAAACTGTTAACTTCTCTCCAGTTTCCTTGCTTTCACTTTTGCCCTCTGTCGACTACATGGCTACCAAAGTGAACTTCAAAGAACAAAAATTAAATAAAGCCACTCACCTGCACAAGACCTTCCACTAGCTTCCTAATTGCAAAAGAAATCCAAAATTCTTACCGTCGCCAACAAAGCCCAAGTTGCTCTCTCTTCCGCTGATAAGCCATGGTCTACAGCCTTCTCTTCGTCGTGGCTCCACTTGGTTTTTCCCTCCCCGTTCCTCGGCTCTGCCAAGTCATCCCTGTGCCGGCCTCTGCACTTGCTGCCTGCTTTCCAGCAACGCTATTCAGCAACCCTCTGCACGAGAGCGTCCTCACATCATTCAGCTCACGCAGCTACTTCAGTCTGCCCAAATCACCATACCTCTTCCTTGCCCATCTCGTTTTTCTTCATAGTTTTTATCGGTACCTGAAAATACTCTTCAACTTAAATTGTTTCCTTGTTTATGGTCTGTGTCCCTTACTACGGTGTCAGCTTTCATCATCTGTCTGGCTCATTGAGTACGTCCCTGGGACTAAAACAGTAACTGAACATCGTTAAGAACTCAATAAATATTTGTGGCATGAGTGAATGGGTTAATTTTCTTATCTTCTCATACTCTCCACCCACCCACCCTCTGCTCCAAATTAGACATCACAGAGATCATCTAGCTTTCCACGGTCGTTTCACAGAGGAAGCAACCTGGCAGCTGAAGGTGGATAGTGAAGGCTGTCTCGGGACTACCTCCGACTCCTGCTCCAGAGCCCTTCTGGGCTCTGTGCAGCCAGTCCCCTTCTTCCGTCCACCCTCTGCTGTGCCTTGGCGCCTTCAGCCAGGCACAGTGACGTGAGCACAGGTAGGAGAGGGTATTGTCCAAAGGCCCTTCTGTTTTCCTTTTCTCTCTCTGGGGTCTCTCCATCTCCTCTCTCCCTTTGCTCCCTCTGCCTTTTCTTCGGCTAATCCTCCAAGTTTCTTCTTGGCCTGCCTTCGCCACTGGTTCCCTGGGTACTCAAGCCCATCCGTATGGCCACTTATCTTCAGCACTCTAATGAATCCGTACCTCCAGCCCAGGTTTCTCTCCTCTTCTCCAGCTCATACTTCTCACTGCTGACTAGACATCTGTGGCTAGAAGTCCCTGGCATCACACTCAGCATTTCTAAACTAGGTTTTATTCTCCATCAAAAAAGTTCTTCCGTGCTCGCTTCGGCAGCACATATACTAAAATTGGAATGATACAGAGCAGACGAGCATGGCCCCTGTGCAAGGATGACACGCAAATTCATGAAGAAAAAAAAAAAAGCTCTTCCTCTTGTTCTCCCTGTCCAGCGAATGGTATGACAGGTCACCCAACCTGGCGACCTCCTTGCCATCTGTTCCCAATCTGAAGGACACATTGATTCTACTTTCCAAATAATGATTCCTTTTATTTCTCTCATTTTCACTGCTACTATTTTAGTTACACTTATCATCACCTCTTAAACGGATTACTATAACAATCACCTACTTAAATATTTTCAAAATGTGGGTACAAACCCATTAGTAAGGCATCAAATCAGCTTAGTGGGTTATAACAAGCTTTTAAAAAAAATCTTATCCTTTCTTTCTTTCTTTTAAATCCCGAAATTAACAGGATCAAAATTAGAAGCAACGTGGAGACATTCACTGGGAGCTTTTCCAGTGGCAATTTAGTTTCAATATGATCTGTATATGCATCATGACTGTGCAACACATTCAGCTTGTTTCTCTGCGGTGTTACTCCCCGGCGTCCATACCCGTTATGTCTCCTGCCCCCGAAGGATTTGGCTCCTTGGAATAAATTCTTTCCTCCTTTTTACATATCAGTTCTAGCAACCATCCTGGATTTGAAATAGCAGTCAGATATTCTTGCTTCAGATTTGTCCACACAGTTTTACTTTCTAGCTGTGAGATGCAGTCAGGAATTAAGTTCTTTGTCTCTGTGAGATTTTCCCTCATGTCAGCAGATCCAGTAATCATGCGTCCCTCCAATTCTTCCCCTTGGCGCAGCCAGCTCTGAATCTGGACAGGAACCACTCAAACCTCTCCACCAGCAGACCTCCCAGGTTTTACCGTCCAGTCCTTCAGAGCCACCTACACAGTGTCAGCTTCCTTGACTGTCTAGGTCACAGTCGCGGAAGGGTAACAAGGGGTCCCCAAGGTCTTGACTTGGTTTAGGACCAAACAGCCAAGCTTGCTCTTCCTTAAGCCATCTGTGCCTTTACTATTCCCCTTGTGGCCTCGTTATCTTACTTAGTTGTTTCCTTGGCTGCCGCAGGCAAGCTCTAAGAGGGCAGAAACTGTGTTTGCTTCAAGACTTTTTCCTGTCCTCTCCTCAGTATTCTTTGCATTTCTGACCTTCTGCTTCGTGGCCTTGGAGGAGACACGCTTCCACTTGTCTCAGTTCTCTCCCATCCCATGAAGGGCCAGACAAACAGTATCCGGGGAAAGGTCCTGACTTCCGCAGCAGGGGTCCTCCTCCTGCAATCTCCAGATCGACCTGGATTGCCTGTCCTGGCGTGCTGGGCCAACCCAGGCCTGTAGCCATGTCGGAGAAAGCCCTTAGCTTCCTGTGGCTTGGTGAGACCGCCAGGGCAAGGACCACAGCTAGATGAGGGGACTGAGGCCATGGAGAGAGAGCATCCTCCCCAAACAGGGGAGCGAGGGGAGGCTAGCTGCCAGGGGACCCGCGCCTGACATAGTATATTCCTCACTCCCATGACCCCTCCCCAGACCCCACTGCCCAGCCTGCTATAACCAGAAGTTCTCAAAACACGAAACGCGGGATGGAGTAGAAAACATCTGACTGCAGCACATGCAGCAGTGCTCGATTGTTTTGTATATTGCATGTACTCAGGGTTTACAATACAACACTGTGGGTCAGGGTCAAAAATTTTGAAAGCTCCTATCCTAATTTGTTATCCTGCCTTCATTTCTGTAACCCTCAAATTCATTTTCTACCCTGGAAATGACCTTTCTAAAAAAGTGAATATAATATAGGTAATTGCTAAGCACTGTATACCAAGTCTGGTACACAGAGGTGGATTCGAAACCTGCCTCTGGCATTTCAAGGTGGTGTGCTTATGCGAGAGTCAGCATGGACCTCGATCTCCTCATCTTTAAAGTGGGAATAACAACAGCATGAATGCAGGGCTGTGGACCAACCCCATGCCAGCCGTTTCACATCATTTATCTCTTATCTTTGCAAGAATCCCAAGGTGCTCGTAAGGTAACCCCAAGGTACTGTCATTCTCACTTTGTTAAAGTAACTGAAGCTCTAAGAAGTCAGGTGACTTGTCCCTGGGCGTCCTCATGCTTTTCCCATCGAGCAAGCAGCTCTACCGTTATCTAGTCTGAGCTTTGTCATCTCGTGGCAACTTATATTTACTTCTCACCCATTCATGTAACTCAATCAATTCAATATTTAGTGAGCATCAGTTAAGCACACAGCACTGAGTTGGGAACTGTAGGTGAAGGGAAGATTAAAATGGGGCCGGGTCTCAGGGAATGCACATTAAACCTGGAGAGAAAACACCGACAGACACAGAGCCACAGCAAGCTTCCAAGCGGTGATGAGTACCTAAAGCAGGAAGGGTATTTAAAAATTTTAACAGGTGTTATTCTATTATAACTTTAAATGACAGTTAATGAAACAAATTAATTTATATTTTATACAAATGCCTGGAAGATCTAGAGCATGACTCTCATTTATACATAAAGATCTACACAGATACAAGAGTTTAAATTAGTTCTCAAAAAATTTAGCAAAAGAGGCCCCATTTCAGAGACAATGATTATTGGAATGACATAGACCCTTTTGCACTTTAAAAATAAGTCACACATATATGTGCTTTATCCAATTTCTATAATTTTTCAGACAAATTGGTCAGTTCTCCATGTAAGAGCTAATGGGGAGAATGGTTTTTAAAAAAATCATTCTTTAAAGGGCTCGCAGGAAGCTGCCTACTTAGTCACTCATCGTAACAAGCCTCACCCTTCCACATTTTGTTTACTCTTTCTGCTGTCCCTATTTATTGTTTTAAATTGATTTTCCATTCCTTCAGTGAGCACCATGTTCCCAAGCAAAGCTGGGAAATTCAGATTATGTATGTACTACCTACTTAATCAGTTTTTCTATCAGGAGTTATTTAATAAGAATAAGGTGTACAGCAGGACAGGATTTAGTAGAACAGAGAGCTGAGCATGTGGATTTGAAGGGGACGATGCTAGAATGGCACTGTGGCTCTCTGCAGCCCACCTCTGTAGTGTGGAGGAGACACACAGAGCCAGCGATATACCCTAGAACCTTTGCAGTGGTTGACATGAAAGAAAGAGTCATACAGGATTTCTCTTTGAAGTATATATCAAGAAAACCTGACATGAGCTATATCATTACCTTGGCTTAACTCATACTTAAAAATTATACTCTGTTGTTATTGTTTCTTGAAACTAAGCTCTATTTTGTCTTAGCTACAAACCTATGAGAAAAATTGAAGAGGAAATCCGAGGAAGAATTGTTTTCAATATTCTTCCTTTTAATTTTTTTGCTTGCAAATAATATTAGAATTAAAGCCTCTAGAACAGATTAGTATTGCTCATATCCTGTTTAGGTAAGCAAAAGGACATACATGTTCATCCAGAAACCAAAAGTTCCTTTCACTTTTACTGTTTTTCCACACTACTGCTTCAGAGGATCCTAGGATATTTCTCGAATAGATGGGAATTTGCCGTGTAGGTGCATACATCCAGAGGTACACGATAAATAGTGATGAAGGGTTAAATTTTTAAAAATCCTTTGAAAAATTATCAGATCCAAGATAAAATATACAGAAAGGATCTTGAAACAACATTGTCACAAATATGAAAACTAGACAAAACATTTGACAAGAAAAAGACAATTTGAGCTGTAACACATACAAATCTCTCAGCTGCCACAATGTTTCTAGCTAGCATAAGATAACAGGATTCCATTATTGTGATGTGTGGGAGTTAATATGTATAAAAGAAAACAATGACATATAGTTAGTGAAGGCACAATATGAAAATTTACACATCATATCAAACTTGACAAGAAAGTAATATGGATCAGGTTTAATCCACTGTGAGAGTATGAGGATTTTGGTATTAGGCTCTCTGGTACTGTGAAGTAAAAGGCATTCTGTCTTAGGCTGTGATGGTTAAAATAAATAATAATCCAGAAACTAAGACATGGAAAATAGTCACCCATACCTTCTCCAAAAAAAAAAAAAAATCTAGACTACGTGGAATAGAAAGATTAAAATATGAAGGCACACACCTTAAAAAAGAAAGACATATTAATGACCTTCATGAATATTACAATCAGATTAAGTGTATGTTATCCTGAAGGAAGTGATAACATTGGCTTCTCAGGTATGCCAAAGTGATGTGCCAGGATATCAGAGAAGAGGCAATCATCACAGGGCAGAAAGCTTGGTTTCACTCACTTGAAAAAAAACACACTGAGTGCCCCGTATGCACATACATCACAGTGCTGTATGTGAAACAATCTTCTAAAAAGTTAAAAGATGTGATTTTGTGACCTATTCTAGAGTTTGCATTTTTTACACACACAATCCAATAGTTCTGAGGTTTGGATACAATGATATTTTTAAAACTATTTTTAGTTTTAATCCCTTTTAGAAGTATAAGAAAATTAAAGTGGTAATGTAAAGCAATTGCTGAATTAATCTGACCTAAAGGAGATTTAGATTTATGGAAGAAGGAGTGTAGAGTTTGTACGTGCACCTGTCAATGAGTGTATGTACCTGCATGGACGTGATCACGTGCTGAAGGGAGCAGCCTCCAGTTTGAGCGTGTGAGACATTGAGCAGGTCACCACTTCTTGCTTCAGCACCTCGTAATGGTCACTCTTCAGTTTTCTAGATTATTTGGTCATGTTTTTTGGTGAGAGTCTTTTACCAAATGTCTTATTTATGTTCCTTTAAATATAGGCTTGTTGGTGAACTTCCCAGATTACTAGCTTTTGTTAATAATTTTAAAAGAAAATGGCTTTGGTTACTAGATAAGTTCCAGTCTGGGGCACAATGAATAATTATACTTAAAAAGGTGAACATCTCTTTCACTGTTAATATTTACAATGCATGTGGTGTCATGTAATTAAATAGAAAGTTTTTTATGTGTAACAAGTTTGATCACATATAAAATATGATTTCATTTGATGTTTTATATCTAGTTTTCCAAATAATTATGTTAAGTGAAAGAAGCCAGACAAAAAGAGTATATGCTGAATGATAACATTTATGTTCAATTCTAGACAATGCAAAGTAATTTATAGGGACAGAAAATGGATTGGTGGTTGCCTGGGGGAGAAGGCTGGAGGGGAAGGGGAAGAATTGCAAAAGGACACAGAAGAACTTTTTCGGTGCTGGAAATATTTGTTGTTTTATGATGATGGCTTCACAGATGTATACGTAAGTTAAAACTTACCAAAATGTTATTGTTTAAATTTACACACCTTATTATGTATCACTTACACCTCAAAAAACTTTAAAAAAAATCTGATCCTTGATTCTCAAGCTATTCCTGTCCAAGTGAGCCGTGGTAACACAACTACCATATATTACATGTATCTGGGGACTAAGGTGAAAAGTAAAAATAAGAAAACAGAACCACAGAGACTGGCAGGATGGATCTTTCTTTGATGCTGTATCTGGAGTTCATGTCTTTAGCGATTTATCACTTTAAAGTTTTCCGGCAACTTTGACCAGTCTGCTTTCTATGCCACAGTCCTTGCGTAACTTCTAAATCCTCTTGTAGCTCTGCTGCCTGTGGTCTCAAGAGGTTTATGCTAGATGATCTCTCGTAGGATGGTAGCCACATCAGCCATGGGGCAGATTTTGTAGCTTTTATTGGTAAGGGGATGGGAAATAAAAAGCAATGATTCAAGGGCAGGAAAGACAGTTTGGCACATTTATTTTACCATTCTGTCTAAACGAAGGAAAAAGGTTTTCAAATGATAGGAGTTTGCATCCCTGCAATACAGTTATATAGTGATTATACCGCAATAAAGCTTTTTAAAAAAAATTGTGTACTACAGCTAAAGAGGTATTTCAAAACTGCAAATCTGATCAGGTCGTTCCTGCTAGAAATCCTACAATGGCATTCTTTCAGCCACTGACTTAAGAAGTTGTGAGCATGGTTTGCCAGGTGCTTCAGGATGTGACCCTTGACTACCTTTTCAACTTCAGCTCATCTCTGTCTCCCGTTCAGTCTACAGCTGCTCTTAATGCCTGGCGGTACCTTACCTCATCAAGCCCTGTTCATGTTGAAATGCACTTTGGGTTCTCCAGGAAGCAGACTCGGGCAGAGTTTAGCGTTCAGGATGTTTATTAAGGAGTGTTCTTGAAATCAGCACCCGTGGAAGGGAGGGGGCGGAAGCAGGACTGGGAAGAGGGAGAATTCAAGCTGTGATGGAAGCCTGAGAGCCTCTGCCAACCTTGGGATGCGCTGTGAAACTGAACTGGCCCAGCAGAGTTGCTTGTCTGTACTTGACCTTGGGCAAGGCATCCCTCTGCAGCTAAGGCCATGCCTGAAGGGGCCGCCAGAATTGCCGGTGTCTGGGGCAGCAAAGCCATCCTTGGGGGGCAGCTGCCCAGGGCATTTATCTGTCCACCTCACCTGGGCATTTACCTTGCAGTGAGACTCTCCTCCAGCTCACCTAGGTAATTTCTGCTCCTGCCTCAGATCCCAGTGCAATTCCCACTTCCCCAGGAGAGCTCCCCAGGTTCCCAAACCAGGTCAAATTTCCCATATTTGTTTTGTATCACCTTTGTCATAGTTTTTACCCTACTTAGTTGTGATTAGTCACTTATTTGTTTCCTTACATTGATAAGTCCAGGAGGACAGAGATAACTTCTTTAAGTATTCATCTGCTATCTTCAATGCCCACCATAGTGTTGACACATAGCAGGTATTCAGGGAATACTGACTCAGTAAATGAATGAATCCGAGTTTTAAAGAGCCCTGCAAGGAGCAAAGGCCCTTGCCAACACATCTGCTCTGACACATACTAAGGCTTGTTGCAGCGTGCTGCTGACAGACACTTCCTTCAGGCCCCAACCATCAGCCCCAGCTCAGTCACGTTCTGGCCATGTGACCTTGGGTAAGTTTATCTCTCTAAGCCTCAATTCTTTATCTAATAATAATAATAATAGCAATAATAGTATCTTCCCCATAAAGCTGTTGAGAGGGTTCAATGAAATAAATCTATGTAAAGGGTTTCTCATAGGTCCTGGAATACAGTAAAGCACTAGCTATAATGGCTACTATTACTTGGCTTTTAGCTATATTCTTAATATATGTTAAAAAAGAGAAAAATATTAGAAGATAGTAATCTTAGAAAAATTTGGATTTTGTTGGATTTCCCTACACTTACATTATGGTTTAGGATTGGCTTTATTTTGTTGTGTATAAGAGATGGAGAACAACACTACCTGTTCATTACTAGGGTCTTCTTAGGTTTGAAATGAGTTTCAGTTCTGTCCTCTCCACTCACACAATCTAGGAATTTATAACTCAGTGAAACTGATCTTCTTGTAGCTTGCAAATACAGATGTGTGTGTGTGTGTGTGTGTGTGTGCTGTTTGTGAGTGAGAGAGAGGAGGGAGGGGAGAGGAGAGAGAGAGAGAGAGAGAGAGAGAGAGAAAGAGAGAGAGAACCATGCCTTTCCTTGGGTCTCAAATGCCTTTTCCTACCTTAGATTTCTACTTCGGTAAGAATTGACTCATTGGCTCAAAAAACACCTCCTGAACAAAGTTTCCTTAATTCTTCCATGCTACTTCTTCTTTTACAATTTTTACCATAAAACCATTTACATACCTGGACTGTTCTAATCCTCCTGTATTGCATCTCCCCATTAGACTGTGAGCTCCTTGGAAGCAGATCTTCATCTTTTGTATCTGACACCTTCAGATATTCAATAAACGTTCGTTGAATTGATTTGAATTACAAGAAAAACAGATTTCTTTAGAAAGACACAGATGAAGGGGTTTGTGATGTGAATCTGTGATGTGCTTGAAAAAACAGAGTAGAAGCGAATAAGCTAGAAGTCCAATATTCTGCTTTTAACTGGAATGTAACACTCATATACAGAAAAGTGCCTAAAATATTAGTGTACTGCACAATGAATTATCACAAAATGAACAATTGACCACCAATCAAGTTAAATTCTTCTCTCATGCCCTCTCAAGCATCTGTCTTTATATTTTCTTTTATATCAGACACTTTAGCTGAGCCTTTAGAGATTGAATTTTTCCTCTGGGAAATAAGTAATTGCCCCACCATTTTTTTATGGGCAAGAGAATGTCAGTCACTTACCTCCATCTTTTTTCACTGCCATGTGTTTTAAAAAATTCTTTCATCTTCTTAAAGAAACACACACATCTAGCCGGCCACTTCTATGCCTCTGTGACTCATTCCTGGGGCCTCGGCTTCCTCCTTTGTCTCCTCTTACTACACTCTCTGTTCCCACATTCTAACTGAAACGTGTCATCTGGGTACTGTGAATCCTCTGGCCTCTCTTCTTCTAGCCCCTCCACTTAACATAAGATCCAAATGTGAGGTCCTTATTTAATGCAGACTGTAACGACTGATGGAGATCATATATTAATATGGGTCAACAACATAGTAGAAGAGATGACAAATTCAGAGAAAATGACTTACTTTCCTGGGTGTCAGGCAAAAGAACATGAACAAACTGAAACTGCTGGGGACCTCATATGGGTTAATAGCAAGAGTTGACTGGGTGTGCATATGCCACAGTGATATAAACAGATCTACTACAGAAAGTTTTAAAAGGTACAATTAACTGAAAATGCTATTTATTAGTCAGTCTGCTGGGGACCTCATATGGGTTAATAGCAAGAGTTGACTGGGTGTGCATATGCCACAGTGATATAAACAGATCTACTACAGAAAGTTTTAAAAGGTACAATTAACTGAAAATGCTATTTATTAGTCAGTCTAGAAAGAAGAAAATTAATAATCAAAAGACCAGACTACTCCTCTGGAAATGTCTCATTTCTTTATGTGTCACTGTATATTAGGTTTCTCTATTTTATTATTCTTAACAGCTCTTTCCATTTCTTGTCAATCTTATGTCATTTAAAGGATTGGTATTTGCCAGAATTTGTGATTACAAGACCTTGCATGCAAGGAATTAAAGTGCTTCTCTTAAATCTTAATGAGATGCCTGTAATTATGTTCTGAACTTAAAGAAATTGCACTGGTATATATATTTGAGCTATTTAATATGTAAGGGATAAAAGACTGAACTGGGAAATTCAGTTCTGAGAACACATGGTGACTAAAATTAATAAGAATAAATTCTGGAATCTGACAGTGTTCATATAATTTAACAATAGTTCAGTAAAGTGCTACAATAAATTATTTCTCCCCAATTGGTAGATATAAAAGGTGATACTGCTACAAAACTCCACTTAGAATATAAACTTCTGTATTGTATCTATTCATATAAGTGTCTCCCTGACAGACTTTGAGAACCTCAAGGAAGAAACTGAGTCTTATTTACATCCACAGCACACTGAACGATGCCTAAAACAGGTGTTTCAACCTTCCTGAACTAAAAATCTCTATGACAGTCTCCATTTTTCTCCCTCCCTGGCTACTTCCAACAGCCAAAAGACTTTTGCCTCAAAAGAGAAACGTCTTTGAAATCTCACCTTTCTTCACCATTCCAAATTCTATGCTCAAGTCTATGCCCTCAAGGTCAATTGCACTGGCCCCCTCTCTCGTCCCAGGGCTTCTCTCAACTGTGGCTACCAGTCTAGTCTATCTTCCTCGCTGCCATCAGAGAGACCTTTCTACACAGCAAGGTCTTCCTACAGAAGGAGCTTTTTAGGTATCAACTATATGCTCAGTACCATGTCAAGCTTTTGAAATACACCATCTCCTGTAATACTCACAATATGCAGCAGAGCTGTATTACTATGGTATTTCTACATGAGAAAATTAAGGGTGCTTGAGTAATTTGTTCTAGGAAACATGGCCATTAAGCACTGGAGCTCTCATTTAACATTCCTCTGTCTGACACTAGCTGTCTTCACTCATTTGCTGGTCATATTATATTATAGCTTAAACAATCACTACTTGAAAAAGTTTTACTACTGGCTGCCACTTATAGAATAAAATATAAACTCTTTGCCGTACAAAGAAAAAGAAGCCCTCCCCAGTAGAACTTAACCCACTTCAAGCCCCCTGTGCCTCTACTCTTGTAGTCCTGTGGGCTGCAGCAGGTCCGGGCTTCTGACAGCTCAGACTTCCAGGGGGTTCGATACTCTGAGCCTTTGCGTGTGCTTGTTTCTGTTTCCCATCTTTGCCTGACACATTCCCATTCAGACTTCAAAACTCGATTCACGTAAAAGTCAATTGCAGAGACTTCCCCAGCCTCCTGGGTGCTCTGTCCTATTGACCACGTGAATGTAACAAATGTTCTGCATCACATTACAACCCAACATAGAGAGGGAAGGAGAGATATTATTTGTGTCGTTGGTTCTCTCACTGCAAGACCTTCAAAGCTATAGGCTCTGTGTTTATTTAAATTGGTATCTGTCTCAGTTCGTTCAGGCTGTTATAACAAAAATACCATAGACTAGGTGGCATGAACAACAGACATTTATTTCTCTCACCTCTGGAGGCTCTGACATCAAGATGAAGGTGCCCGCCAAATCGGTGGCTGGTGAGAGCCCTCTTCCTGGTTTCCAGATGGCTGCCTTCTTGTGTGTCTTCACATGGCCAGGGAAAGACCATCTCTCTTCCGGCTCTTCTTATAAAGGCACTTCCCCTTTCATGAGGGCTCCAGCCTCATGACTTATTGTCCCCCCAAAGGCTCCACCTCCAAGTGCCCTCACAGCAAGGATTAGGCTTCAACACATGATTTGGGGAGGAGGATAAACATTTGAGTCCACAGCAGTACCTCTGATACATACATGGTTTAGTATTTTTGCTGAAGAAGGACAGAAGAATTAAATGCTGGTACTAGAAAAATGAAATCTTGCTCCTTTTTTTCTTTACCTCCATAAAGCAGCTTTGAAACAAGCTAACTGATGAAAACTGTGTGCTTACTTAGTTTTCAAAATATGATTGCTTCAATAGGCATTTAGTGAAATCATTAAGAAGATACAACCGTTCTATTTGCTTTCATGAGCAAATTCATTTAATCCTTATGACCATCCTATTAAGTAGTTATTACTATGGTGAGCACCCTTTTGAAATTGAGGAAACTGAAGCACAGGAAGATATCCCCCATGAACACATTGAGCTAATAAGGGCACAGCTAGGATTTGAATGCATGTATGTAGGCTGATTCCAGAACTATGTTCTTAACCTCTATCCTATACGAATAAAGAGCAGATGACAGAGTGACCTTTACAGAAAGATGAACTTTTCCCATCTGTTCTAATTCATAGGGGAAAAATTCAAATCAGAAAGACTATATACAAATAAACCAATAAGGCTATTTAAGACTAAGCTAGATCATAGAAAAATCTATAATGTTTCTATAGGATGCAGTTAAGGAAAGCAAGTAAGACTCAAATTACAAGAATTAAATGGAAAGAATTTACCATGAACACTAAGGGAGCCTGTACATACTATATGTCGAACACTATGGTACAAGCCTTAGGGATACAAAAGAACTGTAAAATATGATTCCTGCCCCAAAGAACGCTGTTATTGTAAAAGATGGGACTCTCACACACAAAGTAATTAGAGTGGTTGTAGATAATAAAATCTTAAATTTGGTGGTACAGGCAATAAATGCAACACATACACATTAATTAGTCTATTTATTTTTTAAAGTAATTTTGGAAATTAAACTGGGAATTCTTTTTCTCGAATGCTTCCAGAATCATCAAAATAAAATGGCCAGTACTATAAATTTCCATAGAAATTAAGCTTAAGAGATAAAGAACAAAACTGAAACACACCATCCTAGACTGAATTTTTATTTAAAAACAAAACAAGCTTTGTTTCATGGTAAGAGTAAAATGGAATAGCATTAGGAAAACTACCTCAGGAAGTCAGAACACAATATAAATCAGTCAAACTTTCCATACCTTTCTAGTTGCAGGAAATCTTAAAATATCACTCCTTTCTGCCTGTGTGTAAAGCAAAAGCAGTTTCTGAGGCATTCAAAATATTTTTATCAGGTAGAGATTATATATTTTATCAAATTAAAGTAACAACTTGTATGTTAACCTTCTTTATCCATGTCATTTCAAAGGAGGAGAGTACATTATAAAAGACATAGAAGTCTTACCAAAATTGAATAAAAGAAGAAATCTTCTATAAGAAAAAAAAATAATTGAAGGGAATAAAAGGAAATAAGATCTTTCCTGGACATTCAGCAGTAAAAAGTTTCAAGCTTGTTGAAATGATAACTAACTGCAAAATCAGAACTATGCAGTAGATTTGCCAGTGTGATTCTGGAAGTGTTAGGAGCAGAGGACCCTAAGGGCCAAAGGAGAAGAAACAGGGGCAGTCTTGAGTATATAAGATAGAGGATATCTTGGCCAAAAATATTCTGGAACTTAGTTCTTGAACAAAGTGAGAAGTTCAGAGATGTTCTGGATTAATTATGGAGCAGCCAGATAGTTTGGGATGATTTGCTTGATTAAGCATCTGAAAGGTCAGTGCAGGCATGAGGTCCTCAATGTCTTGAGAAAGTGCTAAAAAAATTCTGTCATTGATTAGACCTCTAGGAGTTCATCTTATTTTCTGCCTGCCTTAATTATTAAGGTCTTATCTTTGTATATTATTTTATGGTTGAACATGCATTATAATTATTCTTATTTTTTAATAGGGATATATTTATATCTCTATACATTTGTGTTTATTTCTAAATATCTCCCAAATAAATTGTTGTAGCTTGTTTCCAGGGTCGCTAATGTCAAATCTTGCTTCTCTGTATCTACTCTCCTGAATCCAGTCTGGTTTGTGACAGCTATGTCTAATGGAATATAGTGAAAGTGATGTGCATGACTTCCAAAACTAGCTCCCTAGCCTGGAACCCTCTGCTTGTCTCCAGGAATGCTTGCACCTTAAGCTGTCATGCTGTGTGAGGCCCAAGCCAGACTTGTAGAGCGGCCCCGCGGAGAGAAGAGAGAGGCATGCCCCGCCTGTCCCAGCATTCCAGACATCCCAGCCCAGGAGGGAGACATGTGAGTAAAGAAACTCTCAGATGACTCCAGCCTCAGCTGTCAACTGACTGCAACCATTTGAGGGACTCCAACTTAGAATTGTCCAGCTTTGTCTGTTAACCCTAGAGAAGTGAAACATAATAAAATTATTTCAAGCTTCTGAGTTTTGGGATGGTTTGTTAATAGCACATTAAATAACTGGAACATGAAATTAACATTTAAAGTCAAATATAACACTGTATTCATTCATAATACTTAGAACAAAATTCATCACCATTCTGTCATTCTCAAATGTAACTAATTCTACGTGTCTATCATGTTCTTAACTGAACAACACCATAATACTGTACTTATTTCACTGGGTCCACAAGTTGTTGCATTTTGTTGAAATTTTTAAGGGCCATAAAATCATACAATAAAAAGGATACATACATGAGTATAATCTATAAGTTTATATTAAGGAAAAATGGTTATACATTCTTTTTAAAAAGCAGAGTTGATTTTTTAAAGCCATTTTAAGTTCACAGCAAAAGTGAGTAGAAAATACAGAGCATTCCCACAGCCCCTACGCCCCTACCTATGCAGAGGAGTCCCCTGCTACCAACACCCTGCCCCACAGTGTTGTGTCTGACACAATGGATGAACCTACATTGGCACATGATTATCGCCCAAGATCCATAGTCATGTTATGATCACTCTTGGTATAGTATGGTCTATGGGTTTTGAAAAACATATAATGACCATGTTAACCATCACAGTATCACACAGAATAGTTCCACTGGCCTACAAATCCTCTGTGCTCTGTCTGTCCAACCCTGCCTCCCCTCCAATCCTTGGCAACCACTGATCTTTCACTGTCTCCATGGTTTTGCCTTTGCCAGAATGTCACATACTGCAGTTGGAATTGAACAGTAAGCAGTCTTTTCAGATCAGCTTCTTTCACATGCGTTTAAGGTTTGTCTGTGTCTCCTCATGACTTGATAATATATGCTTTTTGAAAGAATACTCTGTCATATTTTCTTACCTCTCACTCATTCCTTAATCCTTTTAAATTTTAAATTTATTTTCCATTCTCACTTCACTATGGAACCGCATGTTCTTACAGGTCACAAATGACTTCCTAGTCACAAAATGCAGAGCCTCTCCTGCAGCATTGAATCCTGCTGCACACTATTTCCTTCAACTCTTGCCTATGGCTTGTCAGAATGTTCTTTTTCTTCTCTTCAGTCTTTCTCTTCTCATTCCTTTCACATCACCTTCCTACAAAGTCTTCAAGGGTAAATATTCCCTAAAATGCTGCCCTTGGCTTTCTCTACACTCCATTACCATCTCAGCATCTCTTTCTCTCACACCCATATTATCTCCTACTTAAAATATCCAAGAATAATTTTTGATACTCTCTCTTGCTTCCTACATTCAGCCAGCTACCCAAACCTGTCAACTCTCCCTCCCTGTTACATCTGGCAATTGTCCCTTCTTTCCATTTCTTTTGTTGCTTTTCTAGTCGAGGACCATATTAACTCTTGTTTAGTTAATGGCAATAGAGCTCTAGCCAATATATCTTTGCCTTACACCTGTTTCCTTCTGGCTCATTTTATTTAGTTCTGCATATCAATTTTCCTCAACTACCTTGCTGATTAATACCTACTTCAGTGTCATTTGAAGTATAAATGTGTGTTATCATTTTACTACCAACAATGCTAGAATAATTAATGAAGTTATAAAACTTTCAGTTTTATATGTGATCAATAATTTATAAACATAGTTAAATGTTAGTGTCTATCAAAATGTATCAGATACAAGGACATATTAAGTTGAATATCAAAAGAGAGTGACTTAAGTGACACAAAGAAGAATATTATATCTCTTTTGACCCAACAAATATTCACAAAATTTTGAATCATAACACAAGGCAAAATACTACGTTATATTGTACTTCTAATCTTTATAAAAGTACTTGTGTACTGGCATAAGTATATAATACCTGTGTATTATTTAAATTCAATAAAATGTTTGTTATTTTATTCAATTCAGACCATGAATATGAAAAAGTCCTATTTGGTATTATTCATATCTTGAGAGGATATTTTACATAGCAAAATTTTACTCTTTTAAAAATTTTCTCAGAATATAGAAGAAGTAAACTCATGTACAATATATGCAAATTACCTTTGAGCCAAAATAAACCACATATAAAGAAAAGTTGAAAGAAATTGAGAAGCACCAAGTATTCAAAAATACACTTTAAGAATCTTAAATAATTATATGACTAATTTGAGTTTGAGTACATGGAGGCCGCAAATTTTAATTATAATCTTGCCAAAAATTTGTCCTTTCTATAGTTGATGAAGACTATCAGAGATTTATCCCAAGTATAATTTCCAGGTATAAAGTTCCTTCTGGAAAACACAGCTATGAAAACCTTGTTTTCTTGACTGTATTTTGTCTTACACAAAAAGGTTAATGATAAGATTGGATGTTACTTCAGCTTCTTGTGCCTCAGACGTTTTGGAATGAAGAACCAACCAGCAATAACTTTTAATGGACAGCAGGGTGGACTGGGGATGAATGTAATTATACTTCTGCTTTACTTGGCTGCAGAGAGATTTCTAGGTCTCAGTCACTAATAACACAGTGAATTTGAATGTAAGACCACTAACAGAAGGGAAATCAGAAAAGAAAAGTGTCATGCAGTAGTTAATCAACTCTGAAACAAACACGATTGTCTGTTGTCAACTTAGCATCACTTCTTTCCCATTTATGGTCTGTGCATCTCAGAGAAGAAACTGAGGACTGTAGCTCCCGGAATGTCCTCCCCTAGATGATTCCAGAGCCTGCCAGCTACAGGCACTTACATGACACTGGAAAGGGGAGGGGCAGAAACTATCATTCTCCCAGGACAGTGACAGACTGATACGTAAGCCAATGGTAGACATGAGGTCCACAGCAGCTTCTGAAAGAGCTCCTGCAAACTGGTTTGGTCCCAAAGATTACTGAGATGACTTCTGGTGACTGTTTGAGAATTATTTGTTTTGGTGCTGCAAGCTTATATAGCTGGTAGAAGCTTCCTGGAGATTCTTCAGAGAAACAGAGGCTTCCAAGAAAGTTCTCACAGCTAGCCACTTTCGCAATGCAAACTGAGCTTATTGGCAACAGCTTCCATGATCTCTTAATTTCCCAACCCTTCCAGTGGTTGTGGAAACCTTTAATTCCCTTATTAAAGCCCTTCCTATTTAGTCTACATAGAGTAGCTTCTGTTTTTCTACATGAACTTTGATTAATCCAATGTGGAGGTTACTATGCATTATCCACACTGTTTTGATAGGGTGTTCAAAAATTACTATGCCTTGTAATACACTAATATACTAATTATTAGCCAAAACCAACAAAACATACTGCATATGAGATTTTTAAACCCTGTCATGTACTTATACAATATCTTCAAACAGGATGGAATAGGAGCTATAACATTCAAAAAGGGTATTTGAACAAAAGGAAGTCTTAAAATTTTTTCATATAAAAATATTAACATAGCAGGCCTTACAAAACCAAATACTGGCTTGCTTTCAGAGAAAACTGGAATCTGCTGGAATCATCTGCTGAAATCTCCTAAAGAAATAACCAAACAGGTATGCCTCAAAAGCATAAACGGCTCTTAGGTAATATGTGCTAAATAGTCTCCTATCATTCTACTACAGATGTAAACTCTTTAACCTTCTTGATCTATATTGTAAAGTGTTTTCTGGATAGACTCTAATAAGCCATGTTCCTACTAGCATTGTTGAGTATGCCTGTTTCTCTGTAACCTTGCCTATATTATGAAAAATTTTTCAACTTTTGAACTAGTAAGATTTCACAGCATTTAAAGAAAGTTGTATCCCTTGGCTTTTGAGTTACTGACATGTATATCAGTCTTATCTGGGTAAGAAAACAAATCTAAAACCCAGGAAACATGATATTATTCTTGGTTCTATTGTGGATTTTTCCATCTGGCCAAATATTTATGCTTTTAGTTAAAAAAAAGAATTTAAAAAATGACTGTTAGCCTTTATTTTCTTTCTCAAAGTAGTACATTTAAAAAATAAATCATAAGGGAAGTCAATAAATATAAGTATATTAAATTTAAAACAAGTATTTATTTGCTTATTCCTTGATTCAATATTTGTTGAGGCTCGGCAGGTCTAAGGAACCTGGGCTGACGGCAGAGACCTCACACTCCGGTGGGGACACCGACCAACCAAACAGGTGACAGTGCAGGTCCATCTTCTTTTTCCAGAGCACTTGAGCCACAAGTGTTTCAGAACCAACACTATTTGTGGATTTTTGAAGAAGTAAGATGATATATGTTACATTTAATATATAACAAAATAAATTCTAGGCAACCTCCTATAAACAAATACAGCAACATTTCCGTATTAAACCAAACACTCTAAATAGCCTTATGTCAGCTCAGGTCAGGTTGTGCTGCCAAGTAAGTTTTGGTTTGGCCCCAATCATAAAATATACTTTTGGTTGTCAGAGCTTTTTGGATTTGGGGATTGCAGATAAGGGACTGTGGGCATGAAAAATGGTGTCAAACAAACTAGGATAGAGGGAAGAACAGGGCACTACGGGAATGTATATGTTTGGCACCTAACTGGGGCTGGCAGGGAGAAGCATTGGTAGAGAGAAAATGGAAGTTGGCTCATAGGGGCCAACATACTGTATTATCGTTCCAGGGAGCTGTGAGGCTAAGGAAGAGATTATTGCCTGATGGTGACCTTTGAGAGTCTGCTTTTGAGTTTTTTTACTTTATTGTTGTGTTACAAACTGTCACATACCTCTTAATGTTATGTTACAATGTTAACAATGAAAAACCATTGTCTGGTCTATTCATTCCCTTACTGATAAAATTAAAAAATACTGTGAACACATTAAATAGTTATGTCTTCATTCAAACAATCAACTATTTCTGGCATGTCTAAACTATAGTTTAAGATTATTATACTTTCTTACACTGTTCAGATGGTCTCTCTGGCCTCAGCCAAGCTCTGTCCTAGTCCACCATACAGAGTTGATTATCTCACTCCCATGCCCAAAAACCTTTAGGAGCTCCCCGTTGGGGAAAAAATCTGTAACTCTCTCTCTCTCTCTCTCTATATATATATGATACACAGACCAAGAATGAGACAGCAACTTCCACACACACTTGGTAGGAGCTCAGATACAAGGCAGACTTAGGGGGAGCTCAGATACAAGGCAGCTTTATGAAGACTGCCAACTGGATGGCCAAGGGCAGGAGGAGCAAGCAGGACGACACCGAATCAGGGGAGATGTGTGAAGACATATGAGCCAGGCCAGCCGAGAGCTTACGCTGAAGACGCCCCCTGGAACTGGGCATATGGAGAGCAGATTTAGAACTAGAATCCTTTTAACATGGGCCTAAAATATCTTAAAGTGTGAAATATTTGTATGTGAACTTTCAAAGTTTGTTTTGTTTAGTATTTTTAACATTGCTTTTTTTCAAGCTTGTACAAGTTCTTTGCACTATTTTTCAAGGTGGACTTTACTAAACAAAGGCAGATCCAGGACCTGATCATGTTATGTATTAATTAATCAAAAATATCCATTAAGAATCTATTCAAAAAGTGACCAGCACATAAGAGAAATCTTGAGGGTAGTCATTTAGAAAATAAAATCAGGGGCATTTGAACCAATATGGTTTTATTATACTGTCTTATCATCTTACTGAATGTAAAAAATATATTTTTTTAAATCCTAGAATCTATAAAACTGTTGAATAGATGTACCTTTAAAATATTAAAAACTTAGGGCCTTTCTTGGTTTCCACTGCAGTGTATTTACAAATATGAAATAAAAACACCAGCTATTCATTTGTCCTAGTTGGAACAAAGTTAGGGCACTGAACATAAAAACCTCAGTAATGGTCACTTGAATTATATTATGATTAAGCAAACCAGAGGAGCTTGGATAAACATGAAAAATACAAAGTCTCTTTAATTCCTTGTCCCTTACCTCAAACTCCAATATGAGGGCAAGGACAGAAAGAAAGCCTGCAGGGTCACTTGCCCATTTTCCTTCTCATACACCCTAAAAGATGGTGGACCTAATACTGTTGGAGTCTCTTTATGGCCTCCCATCCTTAAATAAAATGTTCACCTAATTGGGAATTTATTTTAGTGACATTAAAAAAATTTTTTTCCATATGAAACCTAATTTTCCTGTGGTAAGGTTGACATAAACCCTTGATTGTGAGTATTTAGAGGATAAGGAGGAATTAAATTCCTTTGTGCAAACACGGACTGCACTCCCTGAGATACCCTTGTCTGCGGACTCTTACAGCCCGGCAAGGTAGCTTTTAAAGATCAGGAAATAAGGCTCAGAGCTGGAACTATCGGTCAACATGGGAGTCTCAGCTGACACAAGGCCCAGTCAAAACCAGAATCCAGATTCCTACCTCCCAGCACAGTATGCTTTCATACCATGTAGGGTTGGAAATGCATTTTCTCCAACACATTCATACATTCCCTTACGCATTCATTCAAAAGCTTATTTATTAAGTAGTGATATAGTCTCTTGTAGTACCTATTAGATGTCAGGCACTGCACAGAGATACGGCAGTGAACAAGTCATACCACAATTCCGATCTGAGGGGCTACATTTAAGTGGAGAAGACAGAAAATAAACAGGAGAAGGAAGTAAAACATACCACGTCAGATGGCTGAAGTACTATGAGGGAAAATGGAGCGAGAAGGGAGCCGGAGCCTATAGCAAAGGGAGACAGCAAGTTCAGAGTGACCACACTGAGGAAGTGGCATCTGAACACAGACTTGAAGGAGAGGACACACCGGTCATGTGAAGATGTATCAGAAGAGCATTCTGGGAAGGGAAGTGAGTGCAAAAGCCCTGATATGGCAGTGCGTCCAGCACGTTCAAGGAAAAGCAAGAGATAGTGTGGCTGCAGCAGAGTGGACAAAGCAGAGAGAAGATCAGGCCTGCAGAGGGCCTGTCTGGTTTTTACTCTAAGTGAGGTCAGAAGCCTGTGGAGAGTTTTGAGCAGAAGAGTAGTGGGATGCGAATTACACTGTAACCGTGCCATGCTGACTGCTCTGTGAGAACAGTCCAGAGGTGCAAAGGTGGAAGCAAGAGGACTGGTGAGGAATTTCCCGCAATAATCAAGGTGAGATGTGGGAGAGGCCAGAGCGACAGGGGAAAAACTGTTGATAAGTGGTTAATTCTGGATAGGTTTTGAAGACGAGGTCAACAGATTTCTTGATTATTTGGACGTAGGTATGAGAAAGGAGACAGTTAAGGATGACTCCAGTTTTTCGCTGAGCAACTACATGAAGAAATTGCCATTTGCTGCAGTGGGGAAGGTTGTGGGAGCAACAGATTTATAGAAAGACCAGGGAGGTCGGGGATTTTAGACACACTGAGTCTGGGACATCATCTAAAACACCCAGGCAGAGGTCTGGTAGGCGTTGGGATGTGCAGGTCTGGAGTTGAGGAAGGAGGGCTGAACTGGAGAAATGAATTTGGGAGGTCAGTAGCATACATTTGATATTCAAACTCCAAGACTGGAAAAGGCCACCAGGGGAGCAGTTAAGGATAGAGAAGAGGCCAGAGGGCGGAGTCTCGGAGCACTCCAATGTTTACAGAGTAGAAAGATGAGAAAGAGCAGTCATGGAATGCAAGATTAACTATTTCAAATACTCCTGATTATTCAACAAAGGCCTGAAAACCGGACACTGCATTTAACAATGTGAATGTCACTGGTCACTTAATCAAGTGCAGGGGCAACAGAATGGTGCACTGCCTGAGTGGAGTGGGTTTAGGAGTGAGGGGCAGGAGAGGGGTGGGAGATAGCAAATAGTCAGTTCCTATGTACTTGACACGACGTTTTTATGTGTTTGTTAAGTATAAAAAAGCTTTAGTAATTATAGCAGTAACTTCATTGAGTGCCCCATATATTACAGGTCCTGTCCTATGCACTTCATACATTAAAAAAGAACTATTTCCTGCCACAAAATGTAGTTCACAAATGAGGAAAATGATAGATAAAGAGATTAAGTAACTTTCTCAAAGTCCTATCTGTGGTAAGAGGCAGAGCTGGAGTTTGAAGTTAGGTCTGTTTTACCTGGAGCCTTCATTCTCAACCACTGTGCTCCACTGCCTTTAAAATATTACATAGACACATTATGTAGCCAATTAAATATTAAATAGCGATGTAAGAGTGATTCTTTCCTGAGGTTAAATACTAGCTTGGAAGTGTTAAAAAACGAAATTCAACTGAGTAACTTTAAAGATCTTATTGGCTTTATTCAGTGATTCATGAATTGGACAGCATCCCATCTAGTGAGTATAAAGGAGCTCTAAAAATCTGTACCAAGCGGAAGACTCACAGGCAGCAGCGGACAGGCCAACAACTTACTAGCAAAGAGTGGGTTGTTCCGGCAAGGTCACTTTCCTTAGGGGATCGCAGGGGTCTATTAGGCAGATTACCTTGCTAGTACTGACCATGTAATTCCAAATTGGTTTAAGGTTCCACTCCTGGGAGAGGCTGAAACTGTATTTAAATTAGGTATTAAGTCTTGGTTTGGTGATGTGGGCCTAGTGCACATGACTCCATTTTCGGTCTTTTGTCCCTTTTTTAACAGAAGAAAGAATGCAGAAAGGTGAATGAAGTTCCCCTGTCCGTGCAGGTCATGGTCGTCTCAATCTCCGGCGGACCCAGGCAAGGCTGTGCATCGTCTCAGCTGCCAGCCGGCTCATGGCGGGTCACCGTTCGTGAAGCCCTGTTCAATATGAAATGGCTTGCTCAATCCATTTTGGCAATATTTCTGAATTCAAATAATAGCTCGCATTGGGAAGACATTCAGCCCTACGAGCATTAATGAAAAGGAGAACTGAGGAGTGTCTATAGACCCAGTAAGACAAATACAAGGAAAGAGAATAGTTTTTTCTTATCTGGCTATCTATTCGATTTGTGTGAAAGGCAGAGGTACTACCACTCAGCAGAGAGGGTTTACCATAAACTGGGATGGACAAATCTCATATTACCCTGTACATTTACTCCCTTTCCACACCCTTCATTTAATTTTGATTGGTATTTTAATTTACCCTCAGATTCAACTATTAAGCACTCTGGTTTGTGCCGGGAGGAATATGACCAAAGTAATATCAAGTAGAACTGTGATGGAACTCCATAGAGCTATCAGGATGAGCACCTGAGTATCCCAATTGTTTCTGTTCTGAAAGCCTGAGTTTTATCATTTTGTCACAGTGCAGCTCAATACCTAAGGAAGAAAAGTATTAAAGTGTCAAATAGATCTTCATTAGGAACTATTGCAGAAAATTACCTCAGCAGGCTTCATATTTTTTTGTGTGTGATAGGAGGGTAAAAAAAACACTGCAGTTCAATATTATAATCATGTATTAGGAAAGCTGGAAGAGCTAAATTAATAATAAATAATTATAAATAAAGTAATCTTACAAATTAGGTCATGTATGTGGAATCCTTTTGAGAGTTCTGAAGAGTTTACAAGCATGAGCTAGTGTTACCAGATAAATGAAACCAAGAGATGTCATGGCTACAGCATAGAAGCTACTGACCAGGCACTTACTTTCAGTTTTGTGGAAATAAAAACATGTCATAAAAATACTTCCATTTGTAAAAACATTTCTCATTCTTTTAAAAAAGCTATGCTAGTGCAAGGAAAGATATCATTACAGTATAAAATAAAATAAAATATTACAATAGTGCAAACTGACTGCTAGGCCCTCAATTCTTTTCCTCAAAGATAACCAGAGTTTCTAGTTTCTTACATATCCTTCCATATATATTTTACAAATACATCAATTCGCAATTATTACCTGTATCTCTGGAATAAAAATAATTGGTTCTTACCTGAAAATTTTCCTTTACTCTTTCACATTTTGTGGATTTTGGCAATGACCCCATTCTGAAAAATAAATAGCACTAATTTTTTTCTCTAAAAATATTCAAGCAATTCATAAATATTTAAACAGTTAAGTTTCACATTCATCTTTAAAAATTCACTTTACAATTTCCCAAGGCAATATCCTGACTTTGTTAGAGACCAGACCTGCAGGATGAGTACTTGCCCAAACAAAATCCCTGAATGCTCATTATTTAGTGTTCTTCCACTCATTGCATTTAGTGGGAAATTACAACAGCAAGAGACTAGTGCTGATTAATTTAACAGTGGGTCTTGATAGAACCTCTTTTCCTATATACACATTAAAGAAATTGTTAGGTGACTTGCCTTAGCTTCCTAAGTCTCTTTTTTATGTAGTCCTTACATATTTTATGAATCCAGGGAACACTTCAATACAAACCTGAAATACACAAGCTGGGGGAGAAGAAAAATGAAGTTCCCTGGTATTTTGAATATGAAGCTTGAACCTGAGGCCCAGAAATACTAATAGCTAATTGTATTATACTTACCATTTCATTTCTTCTTTGAGTGCCATGGGCGTTTCCCTGGCTCGCTCAGATGCTCCAGCAGGTGCAAATATGGGCAGGAGTTTTTTCATACTGCTTTGCCAGCTGGAGAGACTTTGGATGACTCAGGACCTCCCCTCTGGGTAACAGTCTGTAGTCTTCAAACATGTTTATTTTTTAACAATAATCTGGTGGCTTCTGAGGTCTCTGGAAAGGATGAAATGCAATCTGTTAGCAACCAGGGGAAGGGGAGAGGAATCCTTGAAAAATAAAGATTTGCCGTGTTTTTAAGTTATCAATTTTATAATTTAATGTACGAGGGGGTAAAACATGACTATTCTGATTAGTTAAAATAACAGATTACATTTACACATAGCTGAGGTATTTCAGGAAAATGTGCACAGAGCCCTCTGACATAGGACTTCCTCTACTCCAATGTTCCCGCAAGATGCCCATTGACCTCATTCCTGAAATGGCTTTTTTTGTAAGAAAATGAAACTATTTCTCACCAAAAACTTTTTGCTATATAGCTATAATGAAAACTCAACCATCAACATACATAAAATATACACACACAGTGAATTAAACTTAAGAAAATTTCCCAAAATATTCATATAGATCATTTGGGACCAGGCAGACAAAACAATAGCTCATTGAATTTTTTTCCTTTTTGCCTAATTGTTTTTGGTCATGGAAAGACATAGGCAGAGCTTGGCTGACCACCAGTCATTCATTCTCTGTAGCTACTCTTAAGAATTCACCCACAAAGAGTGTGTTAAAATAAAGAAGTTCAAATTGACATTAGAAATAATGCTGTTGGTGATAGCATTTTAACTGGAGAAGAGTACTTCTGGGATTCTGTAAAATAGTCTGGAGAAAAAGAAGAACTGAAAAATGGGATGAAATGGAGTTTGTCAGATATATAATACAGGATGAAAAAAGGGCATGGATTCAAACAAATATGGAACTACTTACAATAAATGAAAGAGAAAAAAAGACATGGTCATACCTGAATTAAAATCTATACTTCTTGATGCTTACATGTATATCAAAGCTTGCACTTAAATATGCTAGAAAACTAAATAACTGGTTGGCTTCTGCATAGCTCTAAACCAAAGACAGTGTACAGAGTACAAAGGGAAAAGCTCAAAATTACTGTTTCCTTTCTTTTATAGAGTACAGCTCATTGCTTTTCACTTCCCAGGAGAAAAAAGTACAAGATTTGTGAGGGCTTTTTCCCCCTCACTGCATCCCCAGACCCAGTTTAAGCTTTAATCCCCATTCCCTTCAAAGAGTATAGCAGTCAATTCATTTCAAAGCACTGGACTGGTGCTGATGAGAACAGGACCAAAATTTAAAAAAAGAGATTAGTTATACTGAGAAATGTCCATTTTAACTGCTGCAGAAACACTGAACCAACCAGCCAGCAAATTTTGAAGCTGCCTACTGCTGTTTACAGGAAATTGTACAAAGCACAGAACTGGAACAGAAGGGAATAGAGTATACATCATAGACTTTGAAGATAAAATATTTTCTGTGTAAAGTAAATTAAGGACCCTCAAGGAAAATCAGAATTAAGACATTCACATGTATATGCTTCACACACAAACTCAAACTACTTAAAACTTTATTTTAAAATAATTATAAAACCTTTTTGTGGCAACTACAAGTGTTCTACTCCTCTAAAAGAGAGATAAGCTATATGTTATACCCATGACAGCAAAGACCGATGTTGCAAAGATTTAACCTCTAAACACTTTGTTTAAAAAATTCTGAAAATAATTACATCAGCATATGGACTCTGGAAAATTTCTTCCACCGTAATAAGTCCAGATGGACATTTCCTGCTTCACATTTCTAGTACACGTTGTCTTTTAGACAATAACAGTGTGAAACAATAGTTTGGCATGAGTTCCTGCATCCTAAGAAATGCCTTGGGCCCTTGAAGGCTAGGATGAGTCAGCCTCAAACGGCAAAGAGAATAATATTCAAGAAGCTGACACATCTCTGACTTTAATCTTTGATGTTTTGTGACCAGTAAAGAACTCTTATGTTTAAACATTTACAGATAGCATTTAGGGGTGTCTGCATAACCTGGCTTTTTAAAAAAATGTTTTCAAGGTAAAACTGCAATATAGAAAAAGAATGAGTAGGCAATTTCTCTTAAATTCTTACCCAGGTCTGGCCATTGCTTCTACTCGACCTCCTGCTCTGGGCAGTCAGTTCAGGTGAGAATGAGTGCTTCCCTGCCAAACCCCGGCCCCTGTCTTTGCAACCCCATGGGAATACTTACCCTATCCAGGGCCTTACCGCTACTTTAAATACCATGAGACAGAGACAGCCAGGTGCTTCTAAACTTGGCAGTTAATGCATTCATCTTCTTCGATGACAGATTGGGACCCTCAGCACATGCTGGTGTCCAAGCAACCTGTGTCAATCTGAGAATATTTGGGCCAGTCATTTCCAATGACAGCTCTCATCTCTAATCTTCCGCCATGCAGTTAAGGAAAATAGAGGGAGAGAGCACTCCAAAATAAAGGCAGAGGATGTAGAAGGAATAACAATGGGACCAGCATGCAGTGTTAGGAGGGCAGAATGTGAGATGAGAAGTTACAAAGCAGAAGGAATGACAGTGGAAAGGAAGGGTAGGCAATTGGGAGGAGGGCTGCCTTTCAGCCAGGGCCAGAGAATTACAGGGATGAGAAAGCTGGAAATCATCCTTGGTCAGCCCTTCTCCTTCACTCTGCATACAACCAGTCATCAAGTCCTCCTTATTTTTTACTCTGAGGGATACAAACATTTGCTGTCTTCCTTTTCCCCCAAATAATAAAGTTTTATTTGCTTAAAAATTATAAGTAATACATGTCAATGTTTAAATTAAAAAATATAGAAAGATACTGGGAAAAATAAAAATCATCTCCAACCTTACTGTCTAGAAATAAGCACTGTTTTAACATTTTGTTGAAAAGTCTTATACATACTTCTATATACATACATGCACATTACTGTGCACACATACAGACAATTTCACAGTTAGTGAGGCATGGTATAAAAGAAATTTGGTAATCTTCTGTTTTCACTTAATAATAGGTCTTAGGTTTCTTTCTATTCAATAGAGATATATACAATCATTTTTAATGATTGCATAATATTCCATTGAGGGGGTGTGTCATGATTTAATGAAACTTCCATTGAAGGAAATTATTGCTTGCTTCAATTTTGATTATAATTACAGCACTGACACTAATACTTTGTACTTACATATGTGCTGTTAAAAGAGCTTCTACTAATCTGATAATGAAAATTAACTGTTGTCTTTTTTACTTCCATTTTTTTGATCTTTGGTAAAGTTTTAGCATTTTGTACCATTTTGTAGGTTTTAGCATTTTGTATTCTTTGACAAGTTGCTGGGTCCATTTTTCTATTAGAATGTGTTTTTCTTTTTCGAGTCATAAGACCTCTTTGTGTATTAGGGATGGAGACCCTCCTATCTTTCATATTCATATGTCACACATTTTTTTTCCAGTTTATCCCTTGCTTTTCAAACTTAATTTTATGATGTTTTTGCTGAAGCAGTTAATTTTTACATAGTCAAATTATCAACAATTTATTTTTTGGTCTAGCCTTGCTGATTTAATCTCCTAACATTCTTATTAGCACTAACCTAAATTAGATCCTTTTACCCAGATTACTATAACAATCTGAATTGTTTTCTCAACTTGCTGTCTTCTGGAATCACTCCACACAGCTGTCAGTGTTCTTTTAAAATGAAAATCTAGGCAGGTCATTTTTCTGCCTAAGACTGTTCAGTGGTGTGTGTCCCAAGTTGGGTATTTGTATGGCTCTATTAGAAGCCCACAAAATAACAGCTAATATGGCGAATATTCCTGGGGCATTATTTATTTGTGAAGATTTCTGAAGAAAGAAAGTACATTTTTTTATTTTAAGAAAAGGACAAATGCAATATAGAGCAGGATGCAGAATTCAAATGAATTTTTAAGATAAACTAGAAAGCTTCAAAGAAATATCAGTATTCAGGTAGAAATGCTTAAAAAGCAACGAAGATGGAAGACAAAGTTTAAGTTCCTTAACATGTGCAGCAGGGAGTACCTTGCCTTCACCAAAGCCCATTGCCTTTCCGTCCTGATCACATAGACTCTCCAACCTCCCTGGAAGTTAGGAGTGACTATGTGATTGAATTCTGGCCCATGGAATATAGGAGAAATTAGGGTGATCAGATGATTTATTGTCCAAACCAAGACACTGCTAGGAATGAAAGAAGACACTATTAATTGTTGCCCTGGGAATTCAGGCATAAACTGGAGCATATGATCACCATGAGGAGAAGTAAAGTAGGCCCCTGCCAAGGGTGGGCCCAGGCTTAACTCTGCCCCTCTTTTCCAGTCTATAGGCAGATGCAGAAAATGCTAGCAGAACACTCAATGTGTCAGTAGAGCCAGAGGATGGAAGGCTTGTGCTGACTGTTCTGGAAGTGAGAACACCACTTCTAGCACTTCAAACCAGTGTTGGTGACAGTCGTTCTTTATACTCACTAGTACAACACAGAACACAGGGCTTTCCATGCCATGACCTTCCCTGACTCTTCAGGCTTACCTTTCATCACTCCCTAACTTGAATGAAAGCTGTAGCAAACTGAAATGCTTGCCCATACATTTTGAAATACCTGTTTATGTGTCAATCTCTCCCACTTGTCAGGGAGCTCGTCAACAGCAAAAATTTAGTCTTAATTATCTCTATAGCACTCATTATTTGGTACACAAGAGATTTCATAAATATCTATTGAATGAAGAAACATTTAGCCAAGTAAGAAGTAAATCTTTCAACAGTGGCTAATTCATTCCCAGAATTAACACTATCAGAACTGTACCACATAGAAGAACTTATATTTGCAAAGATATACAAATTCAAGATCTTGGAGAACGGAGCTATGCATTTTTGTAGCCCTAAAATATGAATATGAAAATATTCTTCCTCTTAGCTGTCAATGGTCCTTTATCTTTACCTCCTTCCCACCACATTTGCAAGCACACACACCTACTCAATTACTTTCTGGGGGAATATTTAACTTAATTAACAATAGTAGATTAAGTTTGAGGGAAAAGAAAGAATTAAGGTTTTAAGTTCAGTTCCTAATGCTGGCCAGTAATCCCTACATGAGGTGCTTTGGCTTGGCAGGGGGATTTACCTCTCCTCTTTCCCAAGATGATTAAGAGTTAACATATAATTGTTGATAATGCACACTAGAGCATGTTACCAACTCAAGAAAGGGTCTTTGCCTGCATGATTAAATTCACATTAATCGTAGTTAAGCTGCACACACAAGCACAATATCCTCTTTGCTCTAAGAAAAGGAGGGGCTTTCACCACCTAGGTTAGGAAATACTGATTAATTCACGTATGCTCAGACATCCACCTAAAAATGGAATCGTTCAATCTGTCACTCCTTCTCCCTCATCCACATACAAAAACATAATGGCAGTCTTCAGAACAAAAGGAGGGATGAGGGGGTGGAAAGAGGAAGAAGGGTAAGAGCAGAGAAAGAAAAATGCTGTAAATGAAATATATCAAACTATGCCTACAGATACACAACACCCACATACAATCACACACACACACACACACAACACCCTCTCTACTAATTAATGCAGCTCTACTTTCACACCAAATATTAGGGAAACATTAATTAAGAGAGAAGTCTCATTCATCCATTTCCCAGTTCATTAATTATGCATCAATGCCATGCTTTTGTTAGCCTGACATAAGACAATCCTGTTTCAATAAAGATCTCATGCCGCATATTAACACAACCGTTACGGGGCTTTCCTGACTCTTTAGGATGGTGTTCGGGATCTATTCAATTCAAATGTTGTATATATTTGTGTCCCCTCATAAGATTCTGTTATTATGGGATGCCCTTTCAGCTGACTACAACTGTTTCTTAGCTAATATTTCATTTCTGTCACAGGCACATTAGGAATTCTTTCAGCTAGAAAAAAAGCAACACAACATTGTGAATGTACTTAATGACACTGAATTGCACGCTTAAAATGGTCAATTCAATGTGATGTGTATTTTGCCACAATACAAAATATTTTTAAAAAGCGAAGGAGAAAATCTATAGATTTTTTTAAAAAGTTAATTTATAGAGGGACTGTAAATGTAAAAAAAGGGGGGGAGCTTACAAGTCTCAAACAGTGTCAAAAAATCTCCAAATGTATTTGCTTTGGTGCAGAGGAAATATTATGAGATGAATTTCAGAGCCCAGACAAGCTAAAAAAATAATGTATGTTTGTGAAGAGATCTGGGGAAAGCAAGGATGTTTGAATGACCTTATTAACAAAGACTGAGCATTCGTAAGATTCTTAACACCACGTTAGTTAATTTGGCGCCACCTATATGTAATTACATCCAGTCTCCTAACCTATTACTCCCTATACTCCTAACTAATTTCTTTATCAGTAATTGAATAAAGTCACCACTCCCTCTGATCCAAGTACAAGTACAGTTTAAAAGATTGACTAGACGTGGAGCAGTGAATGGATAAAAGTTATGGGCTGCTTCCATTGATGGATAAGTGTACTTTTCTATAGTGAATAAGTCTCAATTTTGAGGAGTGTTTCAGATCCATACAGTACCTCATACTTAATAAATACTACAGGGTCCCAGTCTTGGTGGGTACACAGTAAATATCAACTGACTCAGTAACATTTTCCCAACTTTTGCATCAAGATGTCCAGTAGTAAATGTCATCAAATTCTATCTTCAAGGTGCAAACTGGACCCTGGAGTCTGGAAAGGAATTTCCTACTCAATATCACACAACTGAATTTGCTGCAACAGATGTTGCAAAGCATCAGTCTGAGGCAAAATTCTGGCCAGTAAGTCAAAATGAGTTTTGAAATAAGAAAGTAAAAGATACAATAAAGGTTCTATTAAGATGTGTTTGATGCTTCATCTAATTTTTCACCATGGAAATATTAAGTGATATTTTTATTTAAATAAAAACAAACCATTAATACCCAAAGAAAATTGCATACAACTGTTAAACCTCTTTAGTCACTTTTCCTTAAGCTTTGTTCTTCAAAGTCTTAATTTTATCTAGTGAATTTACTGAACAGGTTATTTACTTATATTCTCTTTTTCATTGTGTCTCTGAATGTGTACATATTTTCCAATCTGCCTTCTCCAGTGAGAGATTGTCTGGGATATGTGCAGCCTGCAAAAGACCAAGGAAGAAGAGAGGCATGCCTCTAGCCCAACACTATATAATGCTGTAGAATGAGAGGAAAAGCACTGAAAGTCATCTGAAGGACAGACTGCTGAGAGAAGCACCTCTCAGCATCCAAATGCTCATCAAAGCCAAGGAGAGGTCAAAGGTGGTTAATGAGATCCTTGCTGCGAAACGAAGTGGTCGGAGAACAAGATGCCCAGAAGGTCCAAATGGGTGGGCCTCATTTTTGCGTGTTTCTTGCATCATGCTCTATAAGCAGACCCAATTTATTTGATTAAGAGACCAAGAAGGCTGAGACAGGTGATGTTCAAATACTCAACATGCAGCAACTAACATTTGTGCAGCATCTTTAAGTTTCCCAATAAGCTTCATATGTATCATCTTAACTGAGACTTGACTCAATCCTGCGAGGTAGACATTAATAGTATCCACATTTCACTGGTAAAGAGAGGACAGAAGAATGTGACTATGCTATAGACAGCATCTTGCCATTGGCTTCCACTCGCTGAGTCATCTAGAAGCCACCGTGGCTCTCTCTAGACGCAAGGTCGCTTCTCTAGCTGACGGACACATTCCTTGGGTGCAGTGCTAGTTGACGGCGACTGACTGGCTCGTCAGAGAATTGGCAGAGCTACACTCAGACTGAGAGACGATGGGTCTGGGAGGTCTTGGTGAACATTTTGGGGTCTCCGTTTCTCACTCAAGAGGTCCTAAAGGAAAGACGAGAAGTAGTGGTCCTGGTATGAAACCTTAATAAACTGTTCACTGATAAATGCCCAAGTTATTTTTTAATGAAAAATTACAGTGTGATATGGGGCATATGAACCAGAAATAATGGAAAGAATTTAAGTAAATTTTCATTAAAAAGACATAAAATCCTCCTTCCAGAGCTATCTACTTGTGCATGTGAATAAGGCTTCTTAGAATATGAATCTATAAAAATAAAAACTAGAGATTTTATTGATTTTGAACCTAATTCCACCAATAAACAATAGTTCATCAATAGATATATAAATTTGTTGTAAAACAAAAGCCCAAGAACAAAACAAAAAGGAGTAGAATTAAAAAAAGAATTTAGGCGTGATCATCTTACATTCATCTATCTCATGGAGATGTATTTCTAATAAAATTACATTTACTTTCAAGTCAAATAATATAACTTTTTTTGATCAATCACATAGTGATTGTAATTGTAATGGTGACTCATTCCAGAAGTTTGGGACATATGATTACAGAAAATTTTTTCAATTTTAAGTTTCAATTTATATAAATGTTTATGGTGAAGTGAATCATGATAGGGTCATCAATAAAAGATGTTCAAGCATAAATATATATTACATTAAAATAAAATTCCATGGGTAGAGTGGAAACATGAGTTCAGGAAAAATGATGTAAATAATCTGTAACAGAAAGTTTAATGATTTACTTTTTAAATGGATGGTGGGGGTATTATATTGCTATGGCATTTAGATTACATTAATTACGATTGAGAAATGATAGAGTCACTTTATTTTTACGTGGATATTACAACATGAGGGAAACTGCATTCTCTGCAGCTATTGGCACTTACAATAAAAAGTTTCAGCTGTAACAATGTGCAAGAGGGACACATATGTTATTCCAAATTCTGTTAGGCTGTACGTAAACAGGAAAGCTTAAAGACCACTATGCTATACAGGAACACATCACTGTTTCGTATTTGTATAAGAAATACGGATATTTCTAAAATCTACTGTGGAAGGCAGATCATATTCTCAGAATTCAAAGTCATAGCAATTCATTACTAAAGCAAACAACCCACTGAAATATTCATATTGCAGCCAACATCTCCTATAGTTCGCTGCCTGATTCTTCTATGACTTCTATAACATCTTAAAACGTACTGGCCCGCTCATCATGCACATCAGGCAAGAAATTATGGGGGAAGTTGATGTAGACACATTATTTTGTGTGACTTGTAGTGATGTCATACTATGATAAATGTTAATTTTCTTATAGAATAAAGAAACACACATTCACACAATACATAATCCTTGACCCCCAACATAACTCACCTGGCTGACATGTGGGTTTATTTTATCAGCTTTCCAGCAGTTGCTCCTAATGACTAATCAGGAAGTGACTTACTTCCATGGAGCAGCATATACCTGATAAAAAAGATTGACACTGTACACAGGAACAACACATTAAACAGGAAATGACAATCTCTCTGCATGTTTTAATTTATCTTTGGGGCAAATAGACAATAAACCATCAAGGTTAAGATGGTACTGAATTTTAATGAAAATTCAGGGGGGAAAATATTTAAAACAACTTTGCTGGTACATGGAGGTCTGTTACAAAAATGATCAGAAAAAGCTTCACAATCTAAACACATTGAAACTCCCTAGTGTAAAACACTCTAAGCTAAATTACGGGAAAAGCCAAAGCCATATCAGCACCAAGCAATCGCCCAGCATCAGAATGAAAAGAAGGAAATGTTCTGAATAGCTTGCCGAGGCTAAAGAAAAGGAGAGCAGCTGCCTAAGACGGGTCGAGAAACAGACCAGAAGGATGCATTCTAATTTGTTTGCCACTTAAATTTTGAAACAGGTCATTATCTTCAAACTTAGGGTAAATACAGCTGCATTAGAGAAAAAACAGAGAGAGGGAAAGGAAAGGGAGGGAGGGACAAAAAGGGCTTAACAGGTAACAGAGAGAAATGCCATTTAAATTTTTAGGTTTCTCTCAATCAATACATCCCTATAACCCAACATAGGTGTATGAATGCTGTTTCCCTTTCCAATTCTTGGTGTAAGATAAAGATTAGGTTAAGTGTAAAGACAGGAGATCTGGTACCCTCAGTTAAATAAGTGATTGGCAATGTATTTCTTACGTAGTCCTTAGTAATCCACTCAAATCTTTGCTTTTAACAGCCTGACTGCTTGAGTATCCAATGGAAGAAACTGTAAGCAAAATACTCGACACTTTAATATAAACCAGTGTCTTCCAACAGTTTTTAAGCTTATTATAAGGGAGAATTTCAAAAAACGCAAAGGTAAAGAGAAGACTATACAAAATCTCCAGGTATTATTATCCAGCTTTAACAATTACCAACTCATGACCAATCTTATCTCTGCCCCCATACTCATGCCACCCCAGATTATTCTGAAGCAAATCCAAGATAGGGGATGATTTGTTTTTGTTTTCAGTATCAAATGTTCGAGGGCCCTCTCCGACTACATTACAGTGGTTGCATTTTTAATATTACCCTATTAAGGAAATGTACATGTACAGATGGATTACTGTCCACCCCACTCCACTTCTTCTTCTTTGCTATGACCCTGTGCCATCCTCCCCTCCTAAGAGTCTGAAGCCCATGGTGGGGAAATTTCCGGCACGATGAAAATAGCTGGTAACATCACTTAGAAATGTGTTTATTTATTAGCACCTTTACATATACTCACAACACAAATAATGTTTATACTGCTTCATTTCTCAGGAAATTGCTTTGTTGCAGGTTTAAAAGGAGGTTCAATAAGATAGTATTAAAATTCTTACCAGAACTTTTTTTCCTCTTTATCCACCTAACTGAGCATTACTCTGCTAAAACAGAACAAAGACCTAACACAGGCCACTGCTTTCTAAAAGTTGTTACCCCCTAACAGCTGTTTAGAGGCCTTTATGACATTGACATTACCTATGAAAAAAAGTCCAGATCTTTGTGGGTTGGAAATCTTTGCACAATACAGCTTGAGAGCTGGCATGCTGGTTGGCAGTCTCCCTGAGAAACTAAGGAACAAATGAGTGAAGACTGTGTTCACATACTTGGAAATGACACTTCCACACCAGAGGCCTTGGTACACCCTGTACATTTCTTTTATATAAAAGACTAATTACTCAATGCTATTAAGCCCAGACTTCTCTTACATATGAAATTCACTTTTGTAGGAAGATAGAAAAAGAAAAACTTGTTTTCTCTGTATGGTTTCTTTAGTTTCCTTGGTAAGGGGCACTAAAAAAATTTTTTTTCCTGGTTTCTGCTCAGTGCACACATGTAGTACTGATTAATGCTAAGGGGATTCACATGTTTCAGAAAGAGTAAAAATTCAATCTCACAATTATAAATATTCAGAAAGTTTGAAGTTGGAACCTATTGGTATGCACTTAATCCAGGTCAATTTTAAACTTCTAAACATTTATGCTTAAATAGAATTATCTTTATGTTTGATACTGATTACAGCTACATAAACAGAAAAAACTATAGTAGTGTTATGTGGACACTTTATTAGAGAAAAGCAATCATCTCCAATTGAATTATTCTCCTAGTTTTATAGCTTGCTTGGCAATTATAAATTTTTGAAAAGATTTGTCCATTACTTAAAGATTCCAATTTTAGCTTTATTTTTCTACACATGTCCTTATGGAGCTGAGCGAAGAGAATACTAAGATGACAAAGACTTGCTTACATAACACAATGGTTTTCTAAAACATATTCAAACATGAAATAGGATCATCTAGTTTTCAACCAGGAAATTATTATGTGCTTCATATGTACTGTATTAACTAGATTATGTCTAAATCCCAGTAGTTTGCATAATTGTATTTAATTTGCCAGAGGCATCAAATTATAGCACTGGACCTTTACTAAGAGGTCAATGCTGTTTATTCATCAAAATATGTCATATTCTGAAGAAACTGAAATGCATTTGTAATTTTAGGATAATAAAATGTAGCCTTTTCATGGGCCTAATTTGAATGGAGAAACCCCCAGAAATGCACCTGAATAAGCATTTATAGCAATGGAATATGGTTAAACATTAGTAGCTCATTTATTTCATCCCTTTCCATATTAGTGTCAATTCCTTAAATGTATTTACTGGTCATTTAGCTAACCTATCATTTAAATATAAAATTTCAGACACTGAGCTTTTGTCCTTTACTTCTTTCTTATTATATTTCATTCTCCTGGGATTAATTTGCTAAGTTAAAAAAAATAAATTAAAATCAACTGAGGAAGAACTTTTGGAACTTACTTATACTGCAGAAAAGAGGATCAACATAATTATGTAAGAAGTAAAAAACTTGCGGTACAGGAATCTCAAGATGTTTTGGTAAAACAATATTCTAGGTTCCACTGAATGTTACTTTATTCTAGACAAAAAGTGGCCAAGTACAGCTTGTGGTACTTGGTATCCAGTGACTTTGGCCTACTCTGAACTACTTGGTATTCAACTAGCCCCCCTGAAAATCACTTTAAAGAATGAGGCTCACCCTGGAATTCCGGATTAAAACAAGTTTGGCCCGGTTCTGTGTTAGTTCTTGGCTGGTGAACCCTTGTCAAAGCAGTGATATATCAAACATAAATTATTACCAGAATCACTCAAGGCATCTTCAACAAAATACAGAATTCCAGAGAATCAACTTAAGTTTACAGAATTAGAATCTTAGAGGTGGGGGTTGAGATAGATATGGGGTGAGGCAGGACCTGGGAATCAGAATTTTTTGAAAGTTCCCAGAATTTTTAAAAAGTTTTTAAAACTTTAAAAATTTTAATCTAATTTGTGTATCATAAAATTCACCCATTTGAACAATACAAATCAATGGTTTTTAGTATATTCACAGATATGTGCAATCATTACCACTGCCAATTTAGACCATTTTTATCACCTCAAAGGAAACCGCATACTCTTTAGCTACATCTTATTATGCCTCTATCTCTACCTTCAGCTTTAAGAAGCCATTTCTGACTTTATAGCTTTCCCTCTTATGGACTTTCAGACAAATCTTACAATATGTGTTCAAGGTCCAGCCAAGTTGTAGCATGTATTAATACTTCATTCTTTTTATTGCCAAATAATATTCCACCTTTTGTTTATCCATTGGTCCACTGATGGAAGTTTAGGTTCTAGATAACTTAATCATTAGCATATTCAGTAACTATTGATAGAAGAGACCAAGTGTTGATTGCAGGGCAGTTTCAAAGAATCTTCACAAAGCAGTCCAGGGTCCTCAACTGCAACGGGGGAAAAGAAGCATGGCTGGAAAGGTGCTTTGGGGATGGAATTCTGGCTCTGCACTGAGATGACCTGGACAGTGTCGTTACTTCTCTGTCTCTATTTTCTCATTTGTAAAATGTGAATAATGATTCCTTCTTCATGGAATTATTGTGAGAATACATGAAACAATCTGAGTAAAGTGCCTAAAACTGCCCGGCACGCAAGTATTTTATTATTTTATTATTTTATTTTTTGTATTGTCTAGAGTTATTGGCCAGAGCCAGATCTCTACTTCAGCTGCTTCCTACCCATGTGGTTTTGAGTGGGATATCACAGGAAGCACTGAAAAGAAGTAGGTATTTTAGATACAACAGCTATTCTTCTTATTTTCTTCATTGAATTAAACCAAAAAGTCATTTATGTACAGAGTTATGTAAGTTGGAGAGATAATTTCTAACCAGAAAATAATTATTATCAATAAAATAAGCCTCTCCAAGGAATAAGAAAGTAGAATGATAGATTGGAAAGTGTAATTCCTTTACTTTTTTGAACTAAAGTCAAAGTAATAAATAAAAGTCCATTTTTAATTCAGAAAAATAGTGGTTTGCTTCTAGTTAAGAGTGCAAATCAGATATTTACTGTTTCATTGCATTTTCAAAGTCTACATGTTCTGTATTCCGTGAATTTTTTGAAAGTTCTACCCATATAAGTGCATGAATGTGTATGTGTAATGTACATACATACACACACAGAACACACAAATAATTACAGTCAACACTTACTGAATCCTTGATATATGCCAGGCAATGTACTTTATGTGCATCAATATACTTAATCTCTTCAACAATGTTACGTGGTCAAGTAAGGAGACTGAAGCACAGTGTAGTCAAGAACTTTGTTCTGGATCATATAGCAAGCGAGTAGCAGGGCACAGGCTCTTAACATGACACTTGTGATAGTTTTTCCTCCATGTACTTGTCTATAATGGAAAAGATATTGTTCATGAACTACAGAATGATGTTTGTACAGCTTGAAGGAGACTTTAACAGTTACTAGTGAAATGCTCTTAATCTATAGATGAAAAGACGGAGAGCAAGGCCCTTAAGTGGCTAGCCCAATATCGTTAGTTCCAGTCTCCTGTTTTCTAATCTATTCTCTTGGCACCCAGCTACCTTATCTGGGCATGAAGGCTACATTTTTTATTTTAAAGGCAATGCAGTATACGAATGTTAAGCATGTTTAGGGTACTTCTGGGGCTGTGTCTGCCTTAAGAGTCCTTACCTCATTTTCTTCCTGGAAAAATCCTATCCATATTTAGGGCTCAGCTCACATCTAACCTCTTCTACAGAAGTTCCCTTCCTTTTTGAAATTCAGTCCTGGCTCCTTTCTTTTAGCTCCCAAACTATGCTGCACAACCTATACAGCCTATTGCACTTTGAGTGTTGTTCAAAAATCAAACCGGAGAAAAACAACATTGTGAAGTGCATTGGTTTTCAAACTCAGTTCTGTAGGGCCATTTTTCTCACCTCAAAGGAAACCCCATTCTCTGTTATACCCCATAATAACAGTTCTGTAGGGCACAATTCACCTGAGACCCAGGGATTCAGGAAGGAAGGGCTCTAAGCTTCACACTCTGATTAATCTGAGCAGTTCTGCTTTCATCTGTTTGGTTTATTTTCATCTCAACTTTGATCTATTGGGCTTATTTTCATTTCAATACGTTTGAAAGAAAGAGAGAAAGAGAGAAAGAAAGAAAGAAAAAAGAGAAAGAAAGAAAAAGAAAAAATTTGAAAACCACTGGTATAGTTGAAAGATTCTGTGCTTTGGAGACAGACAAGCCTGAATCTGAACCCCAGTTATGTTACTACTATTCCAGGTGTACCTCATTCGTTCAAATACTTAACCACTCTGGACTTCGGTCTCTTCATCTATCAAATTAGGAGAGGGCTACCTACTCCACAGTGCTGGGTAGGACGTAAGAAAAATCTGTTTAATAGAATAATGTCTGACACATAAAGGTTCCATAAATAAATTCCACCCCTATTTATTATGATTATTTCTTTATTTTCCTCTTTATCAGTAGGGTCTTTACAGTCTTTCTACCTAGCACAGGGCCTAGCTCAAAATGGGGACTCAATGAATATTCGTTGAATGAAAGAGTTGGGGTCAATGTTGAGGTGAATTATAAAGAGTTTTGAATGCTATGCTAAAATTTTAAACTGGAAGTTTTAAAAGTGGTGTGATAATATTTATTCTTTAGCAAACCAGATGATTGTAGAGCTGTGATTCTTAACAGCGGGTGTACAGTTCAGCTTAGTAGTTAAAAGTGTGGAATCTGAGTTCAGATCACAGCTCTGTCACTTACTAGCCATACGACTGTAAGCAAGTCACTTAACCTCATTTCTCTCATCTGAAAAACTAGTTTAATAATTGCACTTACCTCAAGGGTTGTTACACAGGTTAAATAAACTAACATATATAAAGAATCCAGGACAATGTCTGGCACATAGTAAGCAGCATGTAAGTGTTCTAATAATAATAAGGTTTATTATTATAATCACATACCCTCTAAAAGTGGGTAAAAGGCAGATAGCAGAATCACTTGGTCCACGTTTAGGGGTTCAGAATCATGTGGGATTCTCTTATAAACTTAACAGAACTTTGTGTTGAGAGGAAAGGACCATTATGAGGCACTACTTCTATTGGAGGTATGTTGGACTCCTTGAGTATGTTAGGATAAATAAAAGGTTGACAACCTCCACTGTCCTGATAACATGGAGGATGGGCTGCAGTTGAGAGAGAATGGAGACAGGGAGATGGGTGAGAAGGTTACTGCAGTAGCCCAGGAACTTAAATCCAGACCTAAGTGAAAAATGACCACTAGCGAGGCCTGGGTTAGAAATATCAGGTCCTCACTGGAGACCACCTAAAACTAACTTTGAGCCCCTGGAACTGGCCCATGCCATTGACAGGATACTCCAAGGCTTGGAGTAGATTCTCTGCTAAGGCCATGTACTTCTGGAGACTTGCTCTAGTTCACCTTAAACATGTAGAGCAATTTGTAGGATCCAGATATCAGACCATGAGGTCAGGAAGCCAGGAGGCTTTTGATACTGGTTGGCATAATTCCCCAGTTAGGTGAGGCCAGCAGACTTTCTATCAACAGAAAATATTCTTCTTCAAGATGGAGGCTTTTGTCACGGCTTAGTTACGTTCCGTAAACCAGTAAGCATGCCATTTAACGAGCTATAAACCTTCTACAGGGGAAATGTTTGGGAGGAGATTTTGCTGAGAAAAAAAAATGTGTAATGTAAAATAATGCTCCTAAAGCATCATTCTGTGCCCCCCAGCTCCCAACTAATGTGCTCCCGCTTGTGTGGTAGGCAGAATAATGCCTCCCCTGTCCCCAAAGATGACTATATCCTAATTTCTGGTACTTGTAAATACATCACCTTACATGGCAAAGGGAATTTTCAGTATGGTCCTTGAGTTTGGGAGATTATCCATCCAGATGACTTTGGATAACCCTGGTGGACCCAATCTAATCACATAAGTGTTTAACAGCAAAGAACTTTTTCCAGCTGTGGTCAGAGAGAGACGCAACACAGACTCTGTCCACCAGCGCTGGCTTTTAAGATGGAGGAAGGGGGCCATAAACCAAGGAATATAGTAACTTCTAGAAGCCAGGAATGGTCCTCAGTTTACATCCAGAAAGAAAATGGGAACCTCAGTCCTTTAGTCACATGGAACTGAATTCTGTCAACACCTGAATGAGCAAGAAAGGGTATTTTCCCCTAGAACCAACAGACAGGAAATGCTACCCTGCAGACACTTCAATTTTAGCCTGGTGAGACCCATACTGGACTTCTGGCCTATAGAACTATAAGATAAAAACTTTTCATTATCTTAAACCACTAAATTTGTGATAATTTTTATAACAGCACTAAAAAATCTAACATTTTGCATTACCAAATTTTGGAATAAAAATGATTTCTAATGGAGTGTGTAAAACACAAAAATGCAATTTAAAACTGGTTATTTTAAATTAAATATTAATCTCTTATTGCTAGTGTAACTCTACTTCATTTTAATTAGTTTATGGGACTATAGGGAGTTCTTAGCAGTCATAAGTAGGTTCCTCTTGTTTCATAGAAAACATTCATAGAATGCAGGCATGTGTTCTTCCCCTGACTGTTAGGTTAGGTGAAGTTAACCAAAGAAATATCCAAATGTTTAAGAAATAGGATGTAATTAAAAGGATTAATTAGGACAGGGATTACTATGATATTACAATAGTACAACATGCATAGGCTTGGACAATAACATTAATAAGCTGATGACCTTGTTCAAAATGTTGAGATAAGTAGGAACATCAAAGGCATGCAAGAGCACTGAGAAAAGTAAGGAAAATCAAGATTTTCAGCACATACGGAGAAACTGATTTTTAAGAGCCATGCTTGTGAACTACATAGGATTGTAATTTTTTACTTCGAATGTTGCCAGTTCCTAATGATCTTCCTCACTAATATCTCATATATCTATGGCCTGCACCTTATACAGGGAACAAGATCCTATCCGTGTTTGGCTGATAAAGTGTATAAATATGACCTTAACGAAATGGACTATTATTCCAAGATTAGATTTAGATTTTCTTCCATAAAGGATTGTTATTGAAACAACAAATTTTGTACTATGATATTCATTCAGATCTGTTCTATCCAGCATCTGATTACAATTCTCTTGTTTAATACAGTTGACAGTCTATATAGAATTCTGTCAGTTTTTATAAATATTCAATCATGGATTAGATCTCTGCTTAAATTCATTATCTGATCATAGTTTCCATTATAATTTGCCTATGTATGGCCCCACAGGACTGCTATGCTCAGCTTTTCCTTGCTTCTTCTCAGATGAAGATGGACAGTGAACTGTGAATAAACTGTATGATTGGAGAAGGTCATCCTCCTGCCTCCCGGCTGCTCTGTCCCCTTCCAAGGGCCCAGTGCCTTTTTACCCTCCAATTCTCTTCCATCAAAACAGGAAAGAATGTGACATCACACTTGTAGAGAAAACTGATTCAGATATTTGTATTTTTAAGCTCCTATCTCTAATTGTGAAATGAAAGGATTTATCAATAGTTAAAGTGATTACTTCTTTTTCTTCTAGGCAAAACAGAATTGGTGGAAGGGAAATGCTGGGTTAAACGCTAACCCTGAAGACAAAACGATTCTAGTTACATGAGGGGCTGTGTGTGGAGGAGGGGAAGTTGTGGTGAGAGATATTTGTGCAGAAAAAAAAACGATCAAAAGAATCCCAGGCTACGTAAGGATCCCTCCTTGTTCCATGTCTTCTCTTTTTTTGAACCTAATGTTTTCCCTATTCGTTCTCTGGCTTAAGGGTCTGAAATTTTGGATTTCTGGAGTCCATTCATCCCTAAAAAGCAGAATCTAAGACACGAATTAAGCGATCGAGCTTTGTGTAGGAGGAGTAATCCCAGCCTAAGGCTGGTTACCTGGCTACACAGGGCTAACTAAAGTGGAGGGCCAGCATTTTAGGACAGGTAATTAGTTGACTCCGGTCAGCAAAACCATGTGAGTAGATAACCATAGAAACTCTTGAGGAGTAGCTAATGGCCTGGAATGCAGAGCATGCAAATTCAGTGCAATCTGAGGGGGTATATAAGCTGTATCTTATATTTTTTCTATTTTATAAAGATCATAATTTCTTTTAGGACAGGACTATGAATTTTCACCTTTGAATCCACTATAACTGTAACATTACATGCTGGATCACAGATGCGTCTGACCTCAAGGGGTACTATGATCTCAAAGAGAGCTAGCAAAGAAAGACAAGAAGCAGGACTGAGCGAGACGGGGAGACCACTCAGCAGTTCACACTGGAGTTGGCAAAGGGGCACACTGAACCGGAGCCTGATCAGAGGCAGAGCTAATAAGGCGGTCTAATTTGCCTGGGACATGGCAACAATGGAGATATTAAAAACCAGGTGACAGAGCATCCAGGCTCCACTGGGAGTGAGTGATATGCAGCACCCCAGCCTGCAGTCAGTGATGTAGAAGACAAAATCCAGTTCCCAGGAACAGAGCACAGGGTGCTAAAGATCCAGCCAGTTGGACTGAGTTCAAAATAGGCTTCAGTTCCAGGCAGGAAACTGGAGTCAAAACATGGGAAACCAAGACAAAAGTCCTCAGAGGTGGACTGTATGAACATGACAGGGATTTTACAGATGGATGAAATTATTATTAGTATTTGTATTAATAATAAATTGTGGTCAATATTTATTAGGTGTACTAGCTATTTCTCTAAATTACATTACTTAATTTTCCTAACAACTCTCTTAGATATTCACTTTCACTATTTCCATGTTATAGATGAGGAAATCATGAGTCAGGAAAGTCAAATAACTTGCCCATGGTCACACAGCTAATGAACAAAGAGACTAGGATCTAACCCCTGAGGAGTTCTAGTCTAGAACATATACCTTCAGCCATCACTGAAAGTATTCAATGAAATGAAGCTTACAAAGTTTTAAGCAGAGCTACAGTCATACAGGAAATACTCAATGAATATTATTATTTATCATTGTTATTGATAGTAGCACTATCATAGAAGCAGCACTGTTGACTATAGCAGCAGTGTTCACAACAGCAAGAGTAGGCTGCAGGTACATGGAAATTGAGGTCAGCTAATGAGACCTACTGACTGTCTCAGTGGTTCACAGGAGAGAACTCATGAGATGTGAACTCTTCTAGGACATAGGGGCTGAGAGTCAGGTTTGAGGGAGGGAGGTAGATCAGGGACATGGGACAAACATCATGATTAAGTTTTCATGCCTATGATGAAAAATGCTAAGATATGAATAGCATAGTATAAACAGGAGGGACCCCATCTTAAGGTTAAGATTCCATTTTAAAAACCAAGGAGTCTGGGGTAAGATTCCTAACACACTTTATGGTAATTAGCCAACAACCAGCCCTATTTTAAGGCAGGGCAAGCAGTCCTAAATGACATGTTTCCATTGCTTTGAGAGTAACCACTATCTTGGAGAACAGGATCAATAAATTCCTTGTGTTAAGTTTATCTTACAGAATATCCAGAGGACTGACTGTGAATGGCAACACAACGTCTCTCACCGGAGACAGACATCATGAGACCACATGTCAAGCCTACACCTACCCTGGCCCTTTACTCCATTCTGGAAATCCTTAAAAGACACAAATCCTAATCCTTTAAGCGTGTCTCCTCTCTAAGGCTGCCCATACTCCCCTTTCTCTGTGTGTGTTTTGCCCTAAATAAACCTTCTTGCTGCTCAGTTTATGTGTTTTGTCGCCAAGCTTTTCCAAGCCTCTTGGGAAATTAGTAAGAGACATCTTTCCCAGTGATAAGCATCTGTGTTACTTCGCTATTTCATTCAATTCTCTAGACTTAAGCACAAGTCTCCTCTCTTTCTGCTCTACTTCAGACAAGTAGGGAGGGGCTACTGAGATCTCTGATCTGGGTTTACAAGTTCCCATCGCCTGGGTGACCCTGACAGGACTGCAGCTGTAATGATCATGCTCTTTAGTAACCTGCCCCAAAACTTCCTTCCTTTGCTTTGAGTTTTCAGAACATAATCTCCCTCCATCCAGTGCTCTGCGGCTCCCCCAAATCCTGGGGTGGGAGGGGCTTAGTTCCCAGGCTGTGCAGATTCAAGTGCCACTGGATGCCAGGTGACCCTGGCTTCAGGAGTCGGCGAGGTATCTGCCCTGTGCCGAGCGGGAGCTCAATGAGCTCCCCTTTTCTCCCTCTGCTCTTCCCTGCTCTCTGCTGCCTGCATGGCTGCTGCCATTCGCTGCTACTCTTGCTTAATGAATTCCTTCCTTACTGACACTCCTGATCTCTTCATGAATTCTTTCTCCATCAGAGTCAAGAGCCCTCCCTTGCCCAGGTTGAGGTTTCACCATGGGCACAGGGAGAGATGTCCCCAGACACAGCAGCCGAGCATGGGGGCACCCAGATATAGCGACAGATAATGCAGAACGTTGCCCATTAACAAATGTAATTGAGAGGTAATTGAGAGGTAACATAGAGCAGGGGTTAAAAGCATGGACTTTAGAACTACAAAGGCCTATGTTCTGTTATTTATTAGCAGTAAAACCTTGGGGGAAGTTACTCAAGAGATGTGGGTATCAAATAACTTGTAGTGGTACTTAGCAGAGTACCTAGCATATAGTAATCATTCAATAAATGCTTGTAGAATTAACTCAGTTTCATTTACATATTTTTCCACGCATAGAAACAAAATAAAAAACTATCCCCAGTACACAGCTGCTATTTAAGCTCCAAAATACCAAGGAAATTTATCCTACTGAGTGTAGCTATTTTTTCAACTGATGTAATTTGTCACCCAAATCCATTTAATATTTCAGTAGCTCATCTATGCTCAAAAAACTGTAGCACAACCAAAAAAAATGTGATATGCTATTCCTGTTATCCTGATTCTGTGTTGCTATGGCAGGTATTACTGTGTTATTCATTTATTTGAAGCTATTCTGGTTGGACAAGGAGAAGGAAAATTTCAAGAGAGTGACTATTTTTCTCCCACAAACAAGTCAGTTTTAAAGAAAATGGCTCTCATTTTAACTATGGTGCAATTGCACATGAAAATAAATACATATTTAAAGGAACAGATCACGTTTCATTGGTGGCCTTTCACCGTAAGTTTGAATTTTATTTCCTGGCACTCAAATAAAATAAGGCTTTAATTCACCATGCAGGGAGGGAGGGAAAGAACCAAAGAGAGAGAAGGAGAGAGAAAGAGAGACAGAGAGAGAGGAAAAGAACATTACTGCCACCTCTCGCTCACTTCTCTAGAACTGAGAAAATGTTAAGGAAACCTGGCCCTTGCTTGCCAAAGGCCCACACAGGCAGTCTGACTTTTGTTTGCTACTTCCATGACCTTTAAGGACTCTCAGTGCAGTCCGACCAACGCTGCATATACACTGACACTATGGAAAACACATAGATAAGAAGATTGGGGTTTGTATGCTGTTTTCACATATTTTCCTGTAGAGCTCCCAAGGTTTTGCTCTGATTTGGAGTTGCTTTTCTCTTTTATTCAGTTCTTGGATTGCTTCATAATTATTCCAAAGATGCATGTATTTTTAAACTTTTTTTTGCCTAAATATAGCTCCACTTTGTTTTGGAGTGCATTGTATTAATGTTTACTTTGACAGAAGCAGGAAGGGTCCTTTTCAAGTTGGGAAACACATGCTCTATTGCTGAGCTTCTGGAGAGATATAGAGAGTTGAGGGAAGACTCTCCTTAGTCACTGGAGGGACAGACTCTACAGTGGGCTCACCCTCACATCTGTAGGCATTCTCTACTTTTTTTAACCAGGAGCTTCAGAGGACCCTTCCACATCTCTGATTGCTTTTAAAACCAGTTCCTCATACCCTTCTGGCAAGAGACCAGGTGCTCAGTAACTTGCCTCAGTGAGTTTATACCCCCTTCCATCACTGAGGACAAAGCACATACACCTGGAACTCAAAGACAAAATGTCTCAAGAATGACAGTTTTGAAAAATATGGTAAATATATTTTCATTTTTAATTGTGGTTGCTATAGACTGAATGTTTTTGTCTCCACAAATTCCTATGCTGAAGCTTAAATCCCCACGGTGATAGTATTTGGAGTTCGGGCCTTCGGAGGGTAATTAGGTCATGAGGCCAGAACTCTCATACATAAGATTAGTGCCCTTTTAAGAAGAGAAAGAAGAAAGACAATATTTCTCTTAGCCATGTGAGGATACAGCAAGAAGGCAGCTATCTACAAGCCGGGAAGTACAAGCCAGCTATCTACAAGACCTCACCAGACACCAAATCTGCTGGCACCTTGATTTTGGACATCCTATCTCCAGAACTGTGAGATAATTTACCATTTGAGCCACTTTTAAGTGTACAGTTCCATGGCACTATGTACATTCCCATTATTGTGCAACCATCGCCACTACCCACCTCCAGAACTTTTTAATCATCCCAAATTGAATCCCCATGCCCATTAAACAATAACTCCCTATTACTCCTTCCTCCCAGCCCCTGCCAACTGCCCTGGCAACCAGCAGCTTTCTGTCTCTATGAATTAAACTATGGCAGATGCTGCATGTAAGTGAAATCACACAGTACATATCTTTTTGTGCCTGGCCCATTTCACTTAGCATAATGTCTTCGAGGTTCTATCACGTTGTACCATGTGTCAGAATTTCATTCCTTTTTAAAGCTGAATAATATTCCATTGTATATACACAACATGTTTTGTGAATACTTTCATCTGTCAATGGACATTAAGGTTGTTTCCACTTTTGGCTCTTGTGAATAATCCTTTTATGAACATGGGTGTAAAAATATCTGTTCTAGTCTCTGCTTTCAATTCTTTTGGATATATACCTAGAAATGGAATTGCTGTATCATATGATAATTCTATGTTTAATTTTTTGAGGAACTGCCATAATGTTTTCCACAGCAGTTGCACCATTTACCAGCAGAGCACAAGGGTTCTATATATTTCTATATCCTTGCCAACAGCTGTTATTTTGTTTGGTTTTCTTTTTAATATATAAAAGCCATCCTGGTGAGTGTGAAGTGATATCTCACTGTTATATTCTAACTTTTAATAAAATAAAGTTTCAGGCCGAAATTTCCAGGTGTTGTTGCAAAAGATTTGGAACTCGCCACTGACAATTTTATAGCAAACAAGAAGTATTTTGTAGTATTCTTAATATAATATCATTTTACTTGAGTGAGTGAATACCTAAAGAGTTATTAGCTAAATAGCTAAAGAACCTGGCAAGATAGATGAATAAGGGACACAGGCTCGAAGAGATACTATAGTAAACTGCCCAGGGCTTCATGTCTAATTAAATCAGGTGTATGAAGAGGGAAAAACACAGGCTCTTCCCATGTTTCTGATACGGACGACTGAAAATGGGAGTGCTGTCTACCAAGATACAGAAAACAGGGGTGGGAAGGAGAACTCTAGAGAAAGGGAATCATGATAAAATATGCTGCACACCCAAGTGGACATGTTCAGTATGCAACTGAGTCTAGCAAACAGGAGAAAGCTGGTGGGGAGTCAGAGATACTGGAGCTATCAGTTTAGGGTGATGCCATTGGCCTGGAGATGTCATCAATGTGTAGACCGAGGAGGGATGGCGAAGGACAGATTAGTGGGATGCACCAGCAGCAGCTGAGTGTGGGCAGAGGAAAAGTAAGAAGGAATGGTTATGGAGTTAGGGGAAATGGTTTCGTGGAAACCAGGCACTGAAAAATTTTAGCCAAAAGTGTCAAAGCTGCAGACAGACTGGTAAATAAATCATGAAAATTGCCTACTTGATTTGGCAGCTAAGAGCCACAGGTTAATATTCATAGAGCAGTTTGATAGAAAGGAGAGTGGGGGCAGGGGTCTCTAGTGATGGGAAGAAAGTGGATAATGCAAATAAAGCACAGTCTTTCAATAAAGCTTGGGAGTGAATAGAAGGAAAAATTCTGTGTGGCAGCTTGAGAAAGGCACTGTTTTGTTTTTGTTTTTTTAAGCTGAGAAAGACCTGAGTTTGTTAATATTAATAAGCTAAAGGGAAGGAACTAAATAAGAGGAAAAAGCTAAAGGCACAGAAGAGAAAAGAGACAGCTAATGGATCCAGGTCCTGGAGGAGGTGGGTGGGAATGAGATCCAGAGCACCTAATCCAGGTGGTTGTATTAGCATGGAGGTTTGAAACCTCTTATATTGGAACAGGAAAAAGAGGCTAGGTTACAGCATATGCATATCTGTTTGTAGTGGGGGAAAAGGCAGGAAGTGAAGAGCATTCATGCTTGATACAGCTTAAATATAGAACAATAAATTTGTTCGTTCATTCATTCATGCATTCAACAAGTATTTATTGAGCCCATATTTTGCCAGGTTTTCCTTTTCATAAGCCACTGGAAGAAGACAGTGAAGGAGCCATATTAATGATGTCCTAATTAGAACACAGTAAATTTTCAGTCAACATAACCCAAATCATCTATCCCAGAGTACTGATGCCTCCAGGCTCTGGCTTCCCGGATTTTTTTCTGGCAATAGCATATGATAGGCTGAAGAGAACTCTGACTAAGAATCAAAAGAACCCAACTGGTTTCCGTTATGATAAATCCTATAAAGGAGCTTTTGCTGCTGCCCCTTCTTTCCAGAAATACTGGCCTTCAACTAGCACTGAAAATCATAGAGAGTAAATTACCCTGTATTTTTCATACTTGCAACGTCTGACTTAACTACATGATAATGTTTTATTCTGCACAGGTACACCAAACGGAATGAACCATGCTCCTTCTTACCACAATATCAAAAGTTTCACATAAAAATCTGGGTGTCTAGCTTCTCTTGAAAAAGATCTGGTAATCCTGGGCCCAGGCTCTCACGTGTGAAAAAATGGCTAGACTCAAGTAATAGATGTCTTCTGTATACAGTGTTCTCCAGTCTCTGCTATTTGCTACTGTAATATGTCTATTAAACTGGATGTCCATTTGTCCATTCATTCATGTGGAGTATCCATTCTGGGGAAACCACTGTGTTAAACATCAGGGATTATTAAACATCATCACTGGGCAATTTGCTGTAGGCTTTTTGGAAATGGGAAAAAGCAGAAAACAGACCTGGCTGACCCTGGTTAGGACAACTAAGTGGCTATAAATCCAACCTTCCTTCACAGAGACATAAACAGTTCAAACTAAAATATTAAGCTCTGTCTGGTTGAGCACTGATCTCTAAATTGGGGCAGGAATATGAAGAGGCAGAAAGATACAGTGTTATGATTCCTATGAAATCCTTCCATTTGGAATAGTTTCCCAGATAAGTGGATAGACAGGTCCAGTTTCCAGAGAGAAAGGGATGGCAAGTAAAAATATTGGGCTCTAAGCAACTAGGAGTTGTTGGGGTATAAGTGTGTAACACATTCATGGGTGGGTCTGAAACCACTGCTAGTTGCTCCACTGGTAAAGATTGAGCCAAGGAACTCAGCAGAGCGGAGCCTGCAAGCTGAAGGCTGTCAGTTCTTGCACCTGAGCAAGGAAACAGAAAGGTATAACTGACAGAGTAGACTTGTGTATGAACCACAAGGTTTCAGAGAGAAGAGCTCCCCCTAACCGGGGAGAGTCCAGAGGTTTATCAGAAGTGATATTTTAACCACATCTTCAAGGATTAGGTCAGTTTCACAGATGGAAATGAAGAATAGTCATCCAACAAACATGTATTAAGCACCAACAAAGAGCAATGTGCTGGGTATATAAAGATGAATAAGTTAGGGACTTTGCTGTCAAGTACCAGAGTCTAGTGGGGAGAAAATTATATGGAAATCATTAGAGTAAACTGAAATCAGTGCATAAGTATTAATATAAAGTAAGGTGGCAACATAAAAGCAAGAGCAGTGAATTCTTCTAGGAGTCAGGGGAGATTCATACAGGAGTGGGGTTTAAGTTGGGTCTTGATGGATGCAAAGGAGATGGTGATGGGATTCCAAGCTGAAGATAGTGTGTGACAGAGCACTGAACCTTGAAAGCGCATTTCAGAGAGTTGTAAACAGCTTATCATTGCTGAAATATAAAGTAAGAAGTAGGAAGCAATGGGTTGGAGATAGAGCTGCAGAAGGATGGGGACTGAAGAACCTCAGCGGGTTGGAAGAATGCCAAGAGGTCTGCTGTGGCTGGAATGTACGGTGCGTGGGAAAGAACGGTCGTTGCTGAGGTCGCAAAGATAGAATAGAACATTGTTAAGGCTGATCTATGTTATGGAGCTGTGATTTTTAACCTTTTTGGAGGTTACCTTCTAACCTTTAAGAAGAGATCATTTTTCTGAGGACCTACTCCCAAACATTCATGGAGGATCACAAATATCCCAAAGCCCATACACTGCTCTTCTAGGGATTTTCAGGTCATAGTCAAGAACGCTTGCTTTAAAGCAGTGCTTCCAAACCTTTTAAATAGAAACTTAAATTTTAAAATGGTAATGTTTGAATAATACACTGAGGTCATCACCAGAAGAAGCTGCTTGAACTGGGGTTCTGGCTACTTCCACCCAGGTACCCTTAAGTCTGTGGTGATCAGTTTCTTGCCAGACAGGTAACCCATTCCGCTGAGCTATGAACTACTTAAGGTTTCTAAGCAGAAGAGTGAAATTATCAGTGATTCATTTGAAAAGATAACTTCAGCAGCAATGTAGAGAATAGACAGCAAGCAATCAGATCAGTTATGATTTTCTTAGAAAAGCATAGGGGAAATGGCTGTAAAGGCTCGTCATGTGGCTGGTGGTGAAGACAGAAAAGAGGGGACTCTGGAGACTTAAAGATAGAACCCAACGTCTGGGTGCCAGTGAGAGCTTCAGAATCCCACACAGCGGGAGTTTAAGGGTATCTATGGGGCTGAAGAAATGGGTAGGGGATTGGAAGACCACCAAATAGGTTTATGTAGATTGTTCACTGCACAAGTGAAGTCTTACTGGTGTGTGTAAAATAACTTACAAAACAATTTAACTGAAGCTCATGTTGCTTTAAATTCAAATGTAAGCATGATAAACATCAGTTAAGTCTTTTAACAACCTGGATGCTTCAGAAGATTTTAGCCCAGTGAAAACCAACCTGATAAGCAACAGTATTGTTTAAAGTGTTGTTACAAACTTATTAAAAAATCCAATAAATTGATTTCCATTTTAGATATTTGATGTCTTATATATCTTTATAAAGACTGCTTATGAATACAAAGTTTTTTCTTTCCCACATCATCGTATTTTAGCTTTATCTGATCAAAAGGGTGGGGTTCATGACCCGCGATAACCACTAAGCCACCTGAGAAGGAGCAGCAATGGGGTGTGAAAGTCATGTAAATACGCAGTAGTGAGTATAAATCAAGTAGACTCTGTCCATTGCTCTTATACCTTATGCTGAGCTTTAATAATCTAATAAAAAATATGTCCTTCAAGTTCTTCTCTGCATTATTTTTACTTGTCACCACAGAGGTAGCATAGGTGTGATTTCTTTTTTTCTAAATGAAGCTGTTGAGGGGATTTCCTCCCTCTTTCTTCCTTTGATGTCTAAAAACAGAGGTTAGAGATTTTTTTTTCCACAAATGATTGCATGGGTACTTTGAAATTTAAACCAATTTGTTTCTACTAAAATAAAAATACGGTCAGATTTCCTTGAACTCTGGCAGTTGAGAACTCAGGGGACCCTCAAAGGAACAGACTGCAGCTTAGGAGGGGGAGGACTGACCACACTGCTCTACGACCCAGCGCTTTGGTGTTATCTGTTACAGGCAGCTGCTTGTACGTTTCATGCACAACTCATTTGAAGACTACAAAGAACACACTGAAGTCATGCCAGGGAAGGTAAAGCTGAACACATCAACAGAGAGAATGATTTTGATCTATTGCATATCTCACTAGAAGTGAATAAAGGCAAGAAAATAGAGTGGTTTTGGAGAGATTCCCAGCGCACAGTACTGCAGGATGCCCGACCCTCAGAGACCCAGAGAGGAAAGCAGCACTGGGTGGCTCCTCTTGCAGCAAGTGCATGCGCACAGAGAAGGCGGATTTGCATGACATACAGTGTCAGCAGCACTTCCTCCTCTTGTAAAAGCTGTAGTGAAGACGTGCTTCCAGGCCAGGCTGACTGTGGCTGCTCTCCGTGTGACTAGGCGTAGAGAAGAGAGGGGCTCCCAAACAGAAAGAAGTATGACATTGTGCTTCCCATCCAAGGCCAATGTCCACAACAGCTGTACTCATATTCCCCAGAAGCCTATGTCCTGTCAAAGAGGGGCCAGAAAAAGCCATAGCCTTTAAATCTAATAGTGATCTAATTATCACCTCTACCCCCTGGATTTTCCAAATATGCCATGGATGAAAACAAATTTTTCTTAAAGTATCTCAATCCTAATAGTTTCATCCAGGCTTCAGGATGGGACTAATTTCCATCAGAAACCCTTGGTATTGATGATACATTTCCTATACAGATTTTCCTAGATGCAGTGAGGTATTAGACCTACATTCATAAATTGGGAGCAAATAACCAGTAAAGGTACAAGCTGACAATCAATCACAACCAGATTATAAGTGCACTGCAATGGTAACTCAAGCTCAGTTTCCCCCAGTTTTCTGGTTCTATTTACAGCATGACTTGAAAGCAGATCAGACATCATAACCAGGAATACAAATAAAGATTTGAATTTTTTAAAGTAAAGATAGATTTAATTTCCTTAAATATGTATGTTTAAATTCTCAATATTGGAGCTTTGTTCATTAAAATATTGAAGACAATATTATAAATGCATTTTTTTCATTATAAAAAATAGACACCTAGAAATATAGAATGTGATATATGCAATTCGAGTGCCATTTTTTCCTGATTAATCAGGAATTATCTATTGCACATTTCACGCAGAAAGGATATTGTACTTTTGTTTTCACTTGACAAATATGATCCTAGGTTAACGTGGGTTAAAATCATCATATGCTAGGTGACTCTGTAGTATATAACTGGAGAGAGTTAGGAAGAAAGTTTTATTTCAGATTTCAAGAGGGAATCTGAAATATTAATGCAACTGGGTAACGTATTTAAAATCTACAAATAAATCCAAAACTTTCATTTTAACTATGTCAATCTTCTTTCTTAGTATAGTTAAATTCATGATCAAAAACATATAGAAATAGAAATATATATGTTAAGCTTTAGTAGGAACTTCAAAGACTTGGATCACATATGTTTTTCACCACTCTATCTGGGAAAGAAATTGAGAACAAATTCCAATTGTTCTAGTTTAATGAGAGAAAGAAAACTTTTTACTTTGATCTATGTAGTAGAAAACCTAGTTAAAATCTACTAGTTGACCATTTTCCCTTAGTAGAAAGAATATGGTAAACATGAGTAAACGATTCTAGATCTTAAAAGGCTGAGGGTTTTCCTTTTCCTCTTCATTAATTCATTCACTCAACAAATCTTCACTGAACATCTACTATGCTATAGAAGTAAGTACAGACCAACCACAGGGTTCAGTGTATAGAGATTCCAAGGTATGTCTTGGAAACTGTTCTTAAAAATTCCTATCATACAACAATTTTGCCTAAAAGTTTACAATGTCTTTCCTTTGCATCCTCTTAAAATATCTGCTTAATTGAAGTTTCTACTTAATCACATTCTTATTGCAGTGCAAGATAATTCTGTAAAGCAATTACTACAATGTTATGTGACACAGAGATTGTTTACTTGTGTATGACAGGCAGAAACCCGCTGTGTAACCACCAGTCTTTCTTCACTGTCTACATGAAAAAGCCATTTTCTGATGGAAAGGCTAGGCAGTGTGACACAGAAACAGAAGTCTCAGGTGTCAGACAAACCTGGCAGTTCGACTCTGGGGTTAAGTTCCTCATTTTAGCCTTAGTGCCCTTACCTGAAAAATGGAATTATAATGCCCAACTTAAGTTTTTCTGAAGATTCAAGAAGATAATTAATTAAAAAATATTCACCAAGTGCTTTATCTTGAGAGCAATGGAGAATCACCCTAGAGCCCTCAATAGAAAAGGAAACTGGATTTGATTTTTGGAACTATCACTCTGGCTGCAGTACGAAGAATGAATGAAGGTAAGGTATGACTGGAGGGAGGGAAAGCAGTTGGGGTACCTATTATAATTCAGAAACAAGTATAGATTTCATTGAAGTGGAGGCTGTGAGGATGAAGAGAAGTAAATGGACTGGACATTATTAAGAAATTAAGAAAGAATTGACAGAAGGCTGCACATGGATGGTAAGAGTGTAAGGTAGAAAAGAAGCTCTGGGTCTCTAACTTGGGTATCTGAATGGTCGGTGGTGCCATTAACTGGGAGAGGAACATTGGAAAAGCAGCAGGCTTTGTGGGAAAGATGACAAATTCTGTTCTGAATAGGTAGAGTCTTCTGAAGTGCCTGTGGGATGTCAAAGTAGTGATACACACAATGTGGTTGGAAATACAGGACTGGAAATAATGCAGGGGAACATGACACAGGGTGGAAGCTCAGTGATCAGTGGCTATTACTGAACAGACCTCCTAGATGGCTGAGCATGTTTCAGCTTCCCTGGTCTGGAAATATCCACAGCCCAGGGACCATGAGCCATTCATCATAGTGCAGCCCAAGTAATTCATCATTTCGAACATTTCGCAACTACCAGCACCATCTGAAGGGTCTGTCTAGACTCTGTCTCCACTTCTCAGTTTTCCAAATGCTGTTCAAGAGTCAACCTGTTGTTCCATTTTCAGTGATCTATATATTAGTTTTATAATGTGGTTTTTTTAGAACGTCAAATGTTTAAATCTGTATTTCAAGATATGTTTCAGGTATGATGTAGTCTCCCTCACTTTGGTTTTCCATACAGCCACTGAGTGTAACATGTTGGAGTCAGACACACTTCATTAGTGGGAAAGAACATTCAAGCCAGAGAAAATGCAAGCAGCCCTGAGACAAAACATGCTTGATGCGTTCAAGACCAACGTGGAGTGACAGGGCAGTGAGGGGACAGCAGTATGAGATGACACCGGGGAGGCGAGCAGGAGCCAGATAATGCCGGGAAGGTGCCCAGATCCAGAGGGAAGAATGTCCCTTGTTCAGGGAATTGAAATGTCATTAATTCATGGAGTAAAGAAGTAAACCTGCAGAAGTATTTGGGGGTAGAGGTTCAGACCATGAAGGGTCTGATAAACCACACAGGAAGGGCCAATTTTATTTTGCCAGCAATGAGAAATGTTTGAAGAGTTTTACAGAGGGAGATGTGCAGTTGGGAAAGATCACTTCAGTTGTCGTGTGGAGGATGGACTGGATGAGGTACGAGTGATGGCAGCCAGGGGGCTGTCACAGAACGCCAGGAGGGGTGTAGTGGCGACCTGACCCCTGCTGGGGGGGCAGGGAAAGACGGAAGTACTGAATAGACATACTTGGCAGACTGGTGGATACACCGATGTGGAGAGTCAGGGAGAGGGAGGAGGAAAGCATGACTACTGCCTGGGGTCTTGGTGGGGCAACAAATGGTGGCACCAGTCCACTCTGCCCCTTTTTCTTCTACAGAGCTTTTCTCTACCTCAAGTTGCCATGACTGTTTCCTCTGCAGTGGTGACCATAAAATTGCTTATTCACTATTGGTCGGCTGAAAATAAATTAATACTGAGGAAAATGCATATGACTGTGGCTGCTGTATTGATGGGAACAGTTTTACCCTAACATGTCTGATAAGTTGAGCCCCTGAAAGAAGTGGGCGAACAGCCACTGCTCCCTTCTGCGGGAACAGCTGGGGACCCCCTCAGCAGCAGTCCTTGGTTGTCTCATTTTTAGGGAAATTACACCCAAGGGGACCAAAACTTATTCCATTCAAGTTCCCCAGTCCTTCTGCAAAATATAATATATAGCTTCACAATTCTTTAAGATGATCATCAAGTATATTCCTTTCATTATAAAACTGTAAAATTCTATAAGCTGAGTTACCATGTAGAAATACCTGTATTCACCAATTCTAAGATTTGATTTATTGAAACTCTAAACATGTCTAATTCCCCACATGCTGACCACTAGTATGAGCCACAACTTTGTTTAACAGGTTTTTAAAAAACTATTGTGGCTTACCACAGCACCTGAAGGGCTTTTTTTTTCTTCTTATACTAAAATCTATCATGTGTTCAAAAAAAGCCTATCATATTCAAGATTATCTTTTTTTAAGGTAAAATACTTTTAAATTCAGTTACCCTGAAGCTCTTTAAGTTTGATAGTAATTCTGATTCAGACAGGATGTACTTCATTAGAAGAGAAAAAGACAGTAAAGGAACTTCCATGAGTTTATTTTTCTGAAACTATTTCAAGAAGCAGTAAAGATTCACTGCTGTTTTCCTAAGAACTGAGAATAGAAAATGTGTATGATTTTAAGAAAACACAGTATTTTAGGCTATTGATGGCAACTGTAAATTTTTAATGAGGAAGGAAAATAGGGTAATTAATTTTTTTAAGGAAGGGTGTTAGTGATGCTGAAACCAGAAAAAGAAAAGTTTTCCTTCTATGCATGTTGTGTCTCCCATATTTATTAAGTAGTTTTTATAATGAAAATAGTACATGTTCCATGCTCCCATTTCACTGATAGAAACAGTCAGTACATACCAGGTTAGGCTGATCATCATTGTTTTTGGACTTCAATAATTTTCTCTATGTGGTAGCACTTACAATTTTTTTTTTTCCATTTTGGGAATATAAAGCAAAAACGCTGATACACTTTGCTTCCACTGACCCTACATATTTTGCTTTCAGAATCTCTACAGATTTTGGCAGTTTCTTACGAAACTAAATATATTCTTACCATACAACCCTGCAGTTGTGCTTCTTTGTATTGACCCTTAGGAGTTGAAAATTTATGTCCACACAGAAAACTGCACATGTTTATAGCAGTTTTATTCATAATTGTTAAAACTTGGAAGCAACCAAGATGTCCTGCAGTAGGTGAAGGGATAAATAAACTGTGTTACATCCAAACAATGGAATATTATTCAGCACTAAAAGGTCATGAGCTATTAAGCCATGAAAAGACATGGAAGAACCTTAAATGCATATCACATTAAGTGAAAGAAGCCAATCTGGAAAGGCTACATACTGGATTATTTCAACAATATGACATTCTGGAAAAGGTAAAACTACAGAGAGAGTAAATAGATCAGTGGTGGTCAGGGATTGGAGGTTGGAAGGATGAATAAGCAAGCACAGAGGATTTTTAGGGCTGTGAAACGTCAATACTACAATGATGGATAAGTGTTATTATACATATGTCAGAGCCATAGTATGTACCACACCAAGACTGAAGCCTGATGTAAACTGTGGACTTGGTTGACAGTGATGTATCTGTGGTGGTTTATCCACTGTGACTTACGTACCACTCTGTGCCAGCTGGTGGGAAGTTGTCTGTGTGGGGTCACAGAGTACATGGGAACTCTATACTTTCCACTCAATCTTACTGTGAATCTGAAACTGCTCCATTAAAAAAATTAAACTATTAAAAAATTCTAACAGCTCTAATAAGGAACTTGAATGAAGATTATACCATTTATCTTGTATAATAAACACACAAGAATTTGCAGGAAAATTCTGCAAAGAAAGAGTTTTGGGAATGAAGAATTGGGCAGGGAACTGGCCCTACAAACTTTCAAAGCCTAATGCAAAGCTACATTACATAAAATAGTGTGGTACTGGTATAGGGAGAGGCAGACTGAACCCTAAGTCAGAATAGAAAATCCAGAAAAACACTCAGATTTATATAAGATTACAGAACACAATGAAAAGAGACATTTGAAATCAGTGGATCAAAACAGACTAGTCATTTAGATACTGCTATAACCGGCTAGCCAGTTAGAAAAACAACAAAAATAAAAACAAAAACTGAAGTTCATTCCTACCAATTTCTTAAACCAACTACAGTGGGATCAAATAATTTTTATACATTAAGAAAAAATACACATAACATAAAATTTACCATTTTAAAGAGCACAATTCATAATGTTTAGCTATCACCACCATCTAGTCCTGGAATGTTTTTATCACCCAAAAGGAAACTCTGTATCCATTAAGCAGCCACTCCCCTCCCTCCAGTCCATGGTGGTCACTAATCTGCTTTCTGTTCCTATGGATTTGCCTATTCTGGACATTTCATGTAAATAGAATCACACAATATGGGGTATTTTGTGCCTGGCTTCCTTCACTTAGCAAAATGTTTCCACGTTCATTCATGTTACAGCATATATTGGTACTTCATTCTTATCGGCTGAATAATATTCCTTTGTATGAATACACCACATTTTGTTTATCTGTTCATTAGTTGAGGTATCAAAGATTTTTAAACAAGAAACCCTTAAAGATCTGGAAGAAACCTATTGGAGTATTTTTTATATAATCAAGGAGCAAGGAAGGTCTTTAAAGCACAAAATATAATTCTATGAAATAAAACATGTGAATGAACACTTCGGGGAAGATGGCAGCATGAGCAGGGCGGCAGAAATCTCCTCCCAAAACTATATTTATCTATGAAAATACAGCAAATACAACTATTCCTAAAAGAGAGACCAGAGTACACAGGAGGGCGCACACCATGCAGCTACACCCAAGAGGACTCGGCACCCCAAGAGGCGGATAAGATAAGGAACCGTGACCCGGCGGGACCCAAGCACTTGCCCACCCCAGTGCACCAGCGGGAGGAGAGGATTCAGAGCCGGGAGGGAGTGGAAGTACACCCCGTGAAATAACCCGCCCCGGTGATCTACGCGAGGAGTGCTGACACACATAGCATGGTGTAGCAGAGATTGGAGAGACAGAGGGTGCAGGATCTGAGCGGGGAATGCACCCTTGCAGCCAGCTCCTGGGAAGGAAAAAAAAAAGAAAAGAAAAGCGCACGCTTTCTTCGGCGGTCTTGAAGAGACAGAAGCCCAGCGGAGGAGCCAGTTAGCCCTGGCACACTCAGCCCAGCGGGCTGGGAGTCCTGGGGAGTTTAGGACCCCTTAGCTGGTGATGGGGAAAGCGTGGCCGCCCTTAGACTTCTCACTGAGATCAACAGCCTCCCATTCGTTCCCACCCCGGCCAGAGCTATGAAGGGGCCCTGCGGAGCGGTGCCGCCATGGCTGCGGAATAGTGGGGCAACAGCACCACCTACAGCATCCCCACAGAATCTACTCCCGGTGGGCATTTTATGTTTTGTTTTGTTTTGTTTTTTGTTTTGTTGTTTTGTTTTTTCTTTTCTTTCTTTCTTTCTTTCTTTCTTTT
>JAVSCE010020492.1:0-14246 GCA_032199065.1 Smutsia gigantea
ACTGAGCACAAAACAGAAACAGAGGAGATGGAATGCAAGCATGGGGGCATTAAGTTAGCAGCCTCGTTAGTGCAGAGGACCCTCCTAATGCCTTCTTTGCCAAAGGCCTAGAGAGCAATCAGGGCAGATTAGAACAGGTACTGGCAAGGAGGAATGACGTCCCTTTTGGAGTGTTTGTCTCACAGAAAAAGAGCCATGCATAAGGACTGTGGAGGCAAAGAACTGCTGCTTTTTATCACTAATCATTGTAGATTATTTCATGTTGACCGAGTACAGGTCATAAATAAAACAAATGGCTACACATACAAAATAACGCCTGCCTTGCCGTCTGTGACTTCACAATCGAGGAAAACCGTTTAGGACAAAAAGGACTGTGAAGAGAACAAAATATAGTCACAGAATTGAGACACTCCTCAATCTGCCAGAGTGCGCACATGATGCTGTGTGTCTGAGAGTGACTTAGAGGGCAAATCCCAGCACTCCCTCAATGCCGGGGAAAGGACAGAGGGCTGGAGGGGAGGAGTGGGGCTGTGTTAGGCACAGTTATCAGAAGAGGTCAGATTTTTTTTTTTAAGGGAAAGAGAGCTGTTTTGGAAAACAACACAAAACAATGCCAGCGTAAACTATCTCTTTCGTAAAGAAAAACGTGCATAGATAGAACAAATAGGTTACATGCAAGGGAGCAAAAATCAAAATAGGATTTGATTTCTTCATATGAAATGTCAGTAGACAATGAAACAACATTTACAGACTTGTGAGCTAAAAATCTGTACTTTGATAATTGTACAAAGTTTCTTTAATGTCAGGTGTATAAACAAGAGACTTTCATGGACTAAGTATTCAGGGATAAAGAGAAATGAACTATCGAACCACAAAAAGTGGTTTGGAAGAACTGAAGAGCATATCGCCAAATGAAGGAAGCCAGCCTGAGAATTCCACATACTGGATGATTCTAACCAAATGACATTCTCAAAAAGACAACACTCTAGCGACAGTAAAAAGCCAGAGGTTAGAATGGAGAGGAGGGAAAGAGTGACCTTCTCAGATGAAACACAAGGAAATTATTGTGTATGACACAGTTCTGATGGAAACATGCTATTATACATCTGTCAAAACCCATAAAGTGGATAATGCAGAAAGTGAGCTCTAATGTAAATTGTGGGCTTTAGTTAATCATGATGTGTCAATATTGATTCAGCAGTTGTAACCGGTGTACACTAATGCCAGATGTAAGCAAGAGGGGAAACTGTGGGACAGGGGACAGGGTGTGTGGGAATTCTGTGCACTTCCCAACCAATTTTTCTGGAAACCTAAAACTGTTCTAAAAAAAGGCTAGAAATTTTTTTTAAAAAGATGATCAGAGAAACCAGTGCACAGAAAATACATCAACTCATTCCTGTCGTGACAACGTGCTGGTTGTATTTGTGTGGTGGTCGAGAGAGAGAGAGAGAGAAATAAAACTTGAAAACTACCAAAAGCATAAATAAGAATTCAAGGAACAGCTGGTTACAAGGACTATCGGGTCTTCCCCTAATTCGTCTGCCTCCAAGTCAGTAACAGGATTGACCTGTGTGCTGACTGGAGGCTCCATAGAAGGATGGGTTGTGCCTGGCACCGCGGGCTTCCTCTCTCTCTGCCTCTTATGCCTGCCTTTCCCTAACACACAGCATTCCCTAATATTGGATCCCCAAGATATAACGGAAACATGAAGAGTTCTATAGAGAAAGGGTTTCAAATCCAAGGAAAGAAATGCATCTACATATTATTCTTGTTTCTCGAAATGGAAATAACTGTTTCTATACATACCATTTCTTTTCTCTAAGACCAAATTTTTGAAATAATGATTGGTACACTTTAATTCATGTCAAATAATTAACCAGCTTAGGGACACATGGAGCTTAATTTGCTAATTCTTTTTAGCTGACTTCCAGATTACTTCTGAATCCTGTTATTGTTATTAAATGCATTCCTTGTAACAAGACTAAGATATTACAGAGATTTGAAATTGTTTCCATACTCAAATTATCCTAAAGGCACAGAGTCTTGGAGAAATCTGCTTCTCAGGAAGGTTTAAGATAAATCATGAGAATTTTGGAGGGGAAGAGAACATGGATGCTTCAGTGAAAAAGAGGGATAATGTTAGTGAGTTCGACACGTAAATGTTTTAATTTCTTTCAATGCTTATTTTGATAAATGGCTAGTATTTACATTTAATTTCTTACTTAGATAATTTTCAGTGGAAGAGACTGACCTATCTGTGCCCAGTTCCATTTTTAAAGTTTATATGATATCATTAATCTACAATTAAATGAGCAATATTACGGTGATTACACTACTTCCTTCATCAGGTCCCCCCCACCAACCCCATTACAGTCACTGTCCATCAGCGTAGTGAGATGCTATAGAGTCACTACTTGTCTTCTCTGGGTTGTACAGCCTTCCCGTGCCCCCCTAACATTACATTTGCTAATCGTAATGCCCCGTTTGCCCCCTTGTCCCTCCCTTCCCACCCATCCTCCCCAGTCCCTTTCCCTTTGGTAACTATTAGTCCATTCTTGGGTTCTGTGAGTCTGCTGCTGTTTTGTTCCTTCAGTTTTTTTTTTAGTTCTTATACTCCACATATGAGTGAAATCATTTGATACTTGTCTTTTTCGGCTTGGCTTATTTCACTGAGCATAATACCCTCTAGCTCCATCCATGTTGTTGCAAATGGTGGATTTGTTTTCTTCTTATGGCTGTATAATATTCCATTGTGTATATGTATCACATCTTCTTTATCCATTCATCTACTGATGGACACTTAGGTTGCTTCCATTTCTTGGCTATTGTAAATAGTGCTGTGATAAACATAGGGGTGCATCTGTCATTTTCAAACTGGGCTGCTGCATTCTTAGGGTAAATTCCTAGGAGTGGAATTCCTGGGTCAAATGGTATTTCTATTTTGAGTTTTTTGAGGAACTTCCATACTGCTTTCCACACTGTTTGAACTAATTTGCATTCCCACCACCAGTTCACGAGGGTTCCCTTTTCTCCACATCCTTGCCAACATTTGTTGTTGTTTGTGTTTTGGATGTTGGCTATCCTCAGTGGTGTGAGGTGATATCTCATTGTGGTTTTAATCTGCATTTCTCTGATGATTAGTGATGTGGAGCATCTTTTCATGTGCCTGTTGACCATCTGAATTTCTTCTTTGGTGAAGTGTCTATTCATGTCCTCTGCCCATTTCTTAATTGGACTATTTGCTTTTAATTTGTTGACGTGTGTGAGTTCTTTACATATTTTGGATGTCAACCCCTTATCAGATACATCATTTATGAATATATTGTCCCATACTGTAGGATGTCTTTTTGTTCTACTGATAGTGACCTCTGCTGTACAGAAGTTTTTCAGCTTGATATAGTCCCACTTGCTCATTTTTGCTTTTGTTTCCCTTGCCCGGGGAGATGTGTTCATGAAGTAGTCGGTCATGTTTATGTCGAAGAGATTTTTGCCTATATTTTTTTCCAAGAGTTTTATAGTTTCATAACTTACATTCAGGTCTTTGATCCACCTTGAGTTTTCCTTTGTGTATGGGGTTAGACAGTAGTCCAGTTTCATTCTCTTACATGTAGCTGTCCAGTTTTTCCAACACCAGTTGCTGAAGAGGCTGCCATCTCCCCAATGTATATCCAAGGTTCCTTTATCAAATATTAATTGACTGTATGTGTTTGGGTTGATGTGTGGATTTTCTATTTTATTCCACTGATCTGCAGTTCTGTTTTTGTGCCAATACCAAATTGTCTTGATTACTGTGGCTTTGTAGTAGAGCTTGAAGTCAGGGAGCATAATTCCCCCTGTTTTATTCCTCCTTCTCAGGATTGCTTTGGCTATTTGGGGTCTTTTGCGGTGGCATATGAATTTTAGAATTATTTGTTCCAGTTCATTGAAGAAAGCTGTTGGTAGTTTGATAGATTGCATTTAATATGTATATTGCTTTAGGCAGTATACCATTTTGACAATATTTATTCTTCCTAGCCAAGAGCATGGGATGCATTTTCATTTGTTAGTGTCCTCTTTAATTTCTCTTAGGAGTGTCTTGTAGTTTTCAGAGTACAGGTCTTTCACTTCCTTCATTAGGTTTATTCCTAGGTATTTTATTCTTTTTGATGCAATTGTGAATGGAATTGTTTTTCTGATTTCTCTTTCTGTTAGTTCATCATTAGTGTATAGGAAAGCAACAGATTTCTGTGTGTTAATTTTGTATCCTGCAACTTTGCTGAATTCAGATATTAGTTCTAGCAGTTTTGGAATGGAGTCTTTAGGGTTTTTTATGTACAGTATCATGTCATCTGCAAATAGTGACAATTTGACTTCTTCTTTACCAATCTGGATGCCTTGTATGTCTTTGTTTTGTCTGATTGCTGTGGCTAGGACCTCCAGTACTATGTTGAATAACAGTGGAGAGAGTGGGCATCCCTGTCTTGTTCCCGATCTTAGATGAAAGCTTTCAGCGTCTCGCCGTTAAGTATGATGTTAGCTGTGGGTTTGTCATATATAGCCTTTATGATGTTGAGGTACTTGCCGTCTATACCCATTTTGTTGAGAGTTTTAATCAGGAATGGATGCTGAATTTTGTCAAATGCTTTTTCAGCATCTATGGAGATGATCATGTGGATTTTGTTCTTCTTTTTATTGATGTGGTGGATGATGTTGATGGATTTTCGAATGTTGTACCATCCTTGCATCCCTAAGATGAATCCCACTTGATCATGATGTATGATCCTCTTGATGTATTTTTGACTTCAGTTTGCTAATATTTTGTTGAGTATTTTTGCATCTACATTCATCAGGGATATTGGTCTGTAGTTTTCTTTTTTGGTGAGGCCTTTGCCCGGTTTTGGTATTAGAGTGATGCTGGCTTCACAGAATGAGTTTGGAAGTATTCCCCCCTCTTCTATTTTTTGGAAAACTTTAAGGAGAATGGGTGTTATTTCTTCTCTATATGTCTGGTAGAATTCAGAGGTGAATCAATCTGGTCCGGGGGTTTTGTTCTTGGGTAGTTTTTTGATTACCGCTTCAATTTCGTTGCTGGTGATTGGTCGGTTTAGTTTTTCTGTTTCTTGTTTGGTCAGTTTTGGAAGGTTGTATTTTTCTCAGAAGTTGTCCATTTCTTCTATGTTTTCCAGCTTGTTAGCATATAGATTCTCATAGTATTCTCTTATAATTCTTTGTATTTCTGTGGGATCCGTCGTGATTTTTCCTTTCTCATTTCTGATTCTGTTTATGTGTGTAGATTCTCTTTTTCTCTTAATGAGTCTGGCTAGGGGTTTATCTATTTTGTTTATTTTTTCAAAGAACCAGCTCTTGGTTTCATTGATTTTTTCTGATGTTTGTTCTTCTCTATTTTATTTATTTCTTCTCTAATCTTTATTATGTCCCTCCTTCTTTGACTTTGGGTCTCATTTGTTCTTCTCTTTCCAATTTCAGTAATTGTGTCTTTAGACTATTCATTTGGGAATGTTCTTCTTTCTTTAGATAGGCCTGGATTGCAATAGACTTTCCTCTTAGAACTGCCTTTGCTGCGTCCCACAGAAGCTGTGGCTTGTGTTGTTGTTGTCATTTGTCTCCATGTACTGTTTGATTTCTGTTTTGATTTGGTCATTGACCAATTGATTAATTAGGAGAATGTTGTTAAGTCTCCATGTATTTGTGAGCCTTTTTGTTTTATTTCTAAAGTTTAATTCTAGTTTAATACCTTTATGATGTGAGAAGTTGGTTGGTAGAATTTCAATATTTTTGAATTTACTGAGGTTCTTTTTGTGGCCTAGTATGTGGTCTATTTTGGAAAATGTTCCACATGCACTTGAGAAGAATGTGTATCCTGTTGCTTTTGGGTGTAGAGTTCTGTAGATGTCTGTTAGGTCCATCTGTTCTAGTGTGTTGTTCAGTGCCTCTGTGTCTTTACTTATTTTCTGTCTGGTTGATCTGTCCTTTGGAGTGAGTGGTGTGTTGAAGTCCCCTAAAATGAATGCATTGCTGTCTATTTCCTCCTTTAATTCTGTTAGTATTTGTTTCACATATGCCGGCGCTCCTGTGTTGGGTGCATATATATTTAAAATGGTTATATCCTCTTGTTGGACTGACCCCTTTTTTATTATGTAATGTCCTTCTTTATCTCTTGCTACTTTCTTCATTTTGAAGTCTATTTTGTCTGATACAAGTACTGCAACACCTGCTTTTTTCTCCTTGTTGTTTGCATGAAATATCTTTTTGCATCCCTTCACTTTTAATCTGGGGATATCTTTGCGTTTAAGGTGAGTTTCTTGTAGGCAGCATATAGATGGGTCTTTCTTTTTTATCCATTCTGTTACTCTGTGTCTTTTGATTGGTGCATTCAGTCCATTTACATTTAGGGTGATTATCGATAGATATGTACTTATTGCCATTGCTGGCTTTAGATTCGTGGTTACCAAAGGTACAGGCGTTGCTTCTTAACTATCTAACAATCTAACTTAACTTTCTTGTTAAGTTATTGTAAACACAGTCTGATGTTTATTTCTCTCCCTTCTTATTCTTCCTCCTCCAATCTTTCTATACTAGGTGTTTTATTCTTTGCCTTTAGTTAGTACTTGGATGGTCTGCTTTCTTTGCTATGATTTTATTTTCTTTTTAGCCTTAGGAGTGCTTCCCTCTAGAGCAGTTCCTTTAAGATGTCCTGTAGAGGTGGTTTATGGGAGGTAAATTCTCTCAGCTTTTGCTTGTCTGGAAATTGTTTAATCCCTCCGTCATATTTAAATGATAATCATGCTGGATACAATATTCTTGGTTCGAGGCCATTCTGTTTCATTGCGTTAAATATATCATGCCATTCTCTTCTAGCCTGTAAGGTTTCTGTTGAGAAGTCTGATGTTAGTCTGATGGGTTTTCCTTTGAAGGTGATCTTTTTTCTTTCTCTAGCTGCCTTTAATACTCTGTCCTTGTCTTTGATCTTTGCCATTTTAATTATTATGTGTCTTGGTGTTGTCTTCCTGGGGTCCCTTGTGTTAGGCGATCTGTGGGCTTCCATGGACTGCGAGAGTATTTCCTTCCCCAGCATGGGGAATTTTTCAGCAATTATTTCTTCAAAGACACTTTCTATCCCTTTTTCTCTCTCTTCTTCCTCTGGTACTCCTGTAATGCATATATTGTTCCGTTTGGATTGTTCACACAGTTCTCTTAATATTCTTTCATTCCTAGAGATCCTTTTATCTCTCTCTGCCTCAGCTGCTCTGTGTTCCTGTTCTCTGATTTCTATTCCATTAACAGTCTCTTGCATCTCGTCCAGTCTGCTGCTGAGCCCGTAGATGGCTTGTCTCATTTCTGCATTATCTTTCCTGACTTCCCTCATTTCCTCCCTTAGCTCTTGCATATTTCTCTGTAGATCCATCAGCATAGTTATGACTTTTATTCTGAATTCTTTTTCAGGAAGATTCTGCATTTCCATCCCTCAGGTTCCTTCTCAGAGGTTGTCTGGGTCTTGGTGATTTTTGTCTGTATCATGGTCTTCTGTCTTGTCATGTTGATAGGTGTGGTCGCTGGTAGGTGCCACGTATGTCAGCTGGGCTCTTTAAGGCTTAAAAAAAAAGCACAAAAAAAAACAAGCAACCAAAAAAAGAAGGAAGAGAAAGAAGAGAGAGAAAGAAGAAAGAAAGAAAAGAAAGAAAAAGGAAAGGGAATAAGAAAAAAAGAAAGCCCACTGGAGTGGATTCTCTAAGCGTGCTGTAGGTGTCGCTGTTGCTCCACTAATCCACAGCCGCAGCCGCGCCGCTTGTTTGTAGCTCTGGCCGGGGCAGGAACTAATGGGAGGCTATTGTTTTCTGTATAAATTTCCAGCATGGCTGGTCCCTTCTCTCTGCCACCAGCAAAGGGGTCCAAAGTTCCCCAGGACTTCCAGCCTGCAGGGCTGAGCCCGCCGGGGCGATGGTGTTCCCTCACTGGGCCCCCCGCCTCTCCAAGACCACTACAAACTGCGCGTGCTTTTCTCTTGTTCCGGGGCACTGGCTGCACGGTCCCGGTGCATTCCTGGGTCAAAACCTGCACCTTCTGCCTCTCCAATGTCCAATGCACCGCGCGATGTGTGTCCGCGCTCCTGGCGCAGACCACCGGGGCTGGTTATTTTGCGGACCTGCTCTTCCACTCCCTCCCGGCTCCGAATCCTCTCCTCCCGCCAGTGCGCTGGGCTGTGTGAGTGCTCAGGTGCTGCCAGGTCGCGGCTCCGTATCTTACCCGCCTCACGGGTTGCTGAGTCCTCCCTGGTGTAGCTGCATGCTGTGCACTTTCCTGTGTGCTCTGGTCTCTCTTTCAGGAATAGTTGTATTTGCTGTATTTTCGTAGATTTATATAGTTTTGGGAGGAGATTTCTGCTGCCCTGCTCACACCGCCATCTTCCCGGAAGTCTCCCCAGTTCCATTTTAAAATGTCTTAAGAGAATTTATTTTCTCTTGTGAGGTTGATTTTAATAAATATTTAAAATATTCCATCTTTAACAGATCAGATTTTTCTAAGAACTCTGTTTTTTAGAGAGATGACACAAAATAGTAGTTACACAAGTATAATAAAAATGTCTACATCTATATTTTTAAAAGAAGCTAACTATATAAAAGAGAAAAATCAAAGTTACATTTTAAAACAAAGTCATTTTATATAGTTTACTAGTTGTTCTCAACTATGTTCCTTCAAGATAAACTCCCTTTTAATATAAAAGTACTGAAACCATTATTCCAGAAATGAATTTCATAATAATGTACTTGAGGCTGGAATAATTAATATTATTTTTTAATGTTGATAAGTTGAAAGGTGAAAATGCTATCACATTACTATTATAGTTTGCATTTCACTGATTGTTAACAAAGTTGCACATCTTATTTACCTTCTATAAATTGTCTGAGACTGTCAATACTAAGATTTTATGGCTTTTCTCTTACAAAATTTATAAATTCCTAAGACGATAAACACATTTTTTCCCCACTGCTTTTATATTTAGAAAATACTTTCTTATTTTCTGATCAGGTATCCAGGTAAATTATTTTCTAGGTTTATTTATTTTTTCATTAACACTTGAATCCACTGAGAAGTAAGAACTAAAGCATTTAAGTTATTGTGATATTTTGTTAAATCTGTTTTGGCAAATTCCCATTCCTAATCTTAAAAAAAATTCTAATTAATTATGCCCATTTACTTTTTCAAAAAACTTAAGACTAGTGGAATATCACAATATTGATATTCATGCCCCTAAAGTCTCACAGTATTAATTACCATCTTTGACGAATCCGGAGGGAGAGTATACATAATATTCCAACTTTAAGTCAGTTCATTGGCTTAGCTAAGTAAATTCTCCACACACACACAAAAAATCATCAAGGGGAAAAACACTAATATGCCATGGGGACACTGTATGTTTAATTTTGTGAGCTACTACACAGAAAACCTGACTTAAATATTATCAGGAGAAGACAATCAAATGTGTAATCATCTGATGGATCTCAGATTTAATTTGTTAGCACCTCAACAAATAAGTATCTCAAAATTATTTCAGTATATTTTATTTCTATTTCAATATTAGGCAACGTAATAATGGCCAAAATATTATGATTTTACTTTGTTCAATAAAATGAAACAGTGTTAAATTGACTTAATTTGGAGGTAGAGTTGTATTACTTGAAGACAAAAACATTTGACTCTTAGAAAAGGTGAAAAAACAAGGTGTTCACTAAAAATTAACCCATTAAATTATTTTTTTAAGTTGGCATTATTTTTGGTCATCAAATGCAGCATGCATTTGTTTTTCTGATATTCAGAGTATATGATATCTTGAAAAAGAAAACCTGAGAGAAAATCTCCCCTTTTTTCTGTTCCTTTAAGGACACTGGAGAATAAGAATTGATTCTCCTATTCTCAGTACAGAAAAATCTCCCTTCTGAACTGCTGTGGTTATCAGCTAGTTTTTAGGAGTGCATTTTTATTTAAAAAGAATCAGCACTGATTTTAAGCAAGACTAAATCCTTGGGAGTGCTTCTTGACTTCAGACATAAACAGTAATAACCACATTTAAGGTTGTTCTAAGTTTCCCTTGTCAATTAAATGATTGAAATAATAAAATAAAACACACTTTCCAAAGGAATGGAAAAGTACTGGGACTATTATTGTGTGGTCAGTGACTTACCTGTATTTTCTGTTCTCTGTTTCTTAAATGTCCATACACATTAAAAATGGAATACATTTTCCTCTTCAATTTTCAGTGAAAACCAATCAACACACTGATTCCCTGAATATAGTGCCGTCATGATCCACTAATTACTGATTGTGTTTTCCGTTGACTCATGTAACAGCTAAATATTTTTCAAGATGAATTCAATCTAATGTCAGGGTATTCTGTCTTCCCTCAGTTTAAAAGATCCCCACAATGCTGAAATTTCTCAATTTCCCTTTATATAGGATACCCCTTAAGCTGTACTATTTTCGCACAGTTTGCTTTCAGTGTTTGCCTCCCACACAGCTAAAACACATTTAGGGTCAAAATGCTTAAAAACAAATCAAGAAATGCAATCCACAACTTGCATGTTAAACTACTTTTGAAATTGAAGCAGTTCATAATTCTCTACTTATAAATCATCAACAAATTTTATTCCTGTCTTTCTCTCCTGCTGCCCATTCTTGGTGTTTATTAGTCCTGTCTAATTAATTCTTGCAGTGTTTCAAAACAATCCCTTTTTTACCTCCCATAAGAACAAATGCAGGAAATACAATTATTATTGTAGGCAACATTATTTTTCTTTTCACCTTTAAGAAGGAAAACAACTGAATCCCATGGAAAAGGTGTATTCTTATAGTTTAGAATATTTTCTTTATTGAACAGAATAATATACAAGAGACATTAAATAAGTAAGGGAGTAGAAGCTGCTTTCTAATCACTTACCTTAGATTAAAAGTTACAGGACTTGTGTGTCTGGATAATTCACACATAACTTGCATCAATATGTTGCCTATCACTATACTAAACAGAAGTTAAAAGAATTACTCTTAAATTGATAATGACACTCTTTCCTATAAATGTAGAAAAATATTAGGTAAGTGGGATAATTTCTTAAATGTTATCAGTTGTTTTTAGTTATTCCAGACCCTTCTCTGTACCTAAATTCAACAACTCTTTGATTCTCCACAACATAGAGAGTCCTGCAGTGGGGGATTTAAAATATGGGAAGGTTTCCTCCAGCTTGAAAGGCGCTTCCACTGCAGTTAGTGAGAACATGTATCAGAGTATATGTATTAGAATATAACATGTTAAGGTACATATGCTTTATGTATATAACTTCCTAAAATGAATCATCGTGACAATATTACAGCAGTTAAAGAAGAAAAAAAAACCACTACTGGTCCAAAGAAGAAAATTATGATAGCTATTAACACGAGAATAGATTTTTTTTTCTTTGAAGACATATCTTTGACTAATACAGTACTTGGAAGATACTGGAAACAAGCGTCAGAATTTTTGGTGAAATTCACTTGAAAATGTATCTTGTGAACCATACTTAAAACAGCTTTCATATATAATAGTAAGCAGGACAATTACCTTTAAAATTGGGTCTGATTCTCGCATCGTACCCCGATGTCCTCCCCATTAATTTATCCAGGAAGTCCGAAGGTGACATGGGAACACTTCGAGACCTCGCACTATGTGTTTCCTTGGTTGCAACCAAGCTACGAACAAGAAAAAGATATGATTTTACAAAAAAAGCCTTCCTACCAACTATTACCTTCAAATATAAAATAAAAACTCTCAGCAAAACAACTTTGAAAAAAAGAAAAACTTTATGTACTCTACAGTCAATATTATAATGACAGAAGGTATTTATACATTTGTAGTCAGTTTATAAGGTCTCCCGTGTATTTGGCCCAAAGGTCAGTGGTGACATTACTTTGCATTAAGTCCGAAAACAAAGCCACTTCTAAAGTATTAGGCTTTCAAATTTGTATTTACCTAACTTGATTTCTAATTGCAATTTTTAGCTAAAAATATCCTTAGTTATTCGGGCATAAGAAAATATGAAGTTTTAGCTGTGAAATACAATTCTCACTGCTTTTATTGATGAGAAAACATCACCTTTCCGGTTCTGTGAATTTTTCTGAACAGTAATAAAACTTCTATCCAATAGTGTAAACAGCAAAACTCTTTTCTTCTATTAGAGTGTTTCCGACCCAATTAAATGCACCCTGCTTTCACTTTGTGTGATTCAGCAATAGCACATGTTGCTCAGGTCTCAAATGTGTGCATCAAGATTGAGAAATTCCCATGAACGTGGTCTGTGTCCCTGGGTTTCACTCAGCGAGAATCTGAGAATCTGTATCCAGGAAAGGTGAAGGGTTATGGTATTTTTTTATTCGAACATTTTTGTTTTATGCAACAGCTCATCCTAGAAGTGCTTGCTAAGATGAAATTATCTTTTTCATCCACAGAGCAGTTGCTCAGTCAGGGAAGTGAAACAGACTGAGCACATGTGTGTTTCCAATGGATATATTCAAGCTGATGTTACTTCCTGGAGCTTGCCAATCATCCAACTCAGCTGTCACTCAACTCAGAGCATCGCTGACCCCTGAACTTTGTGGTTACTGCCTCATCTCAAGCAGTACCAAGTTATTAAATTCCTCCTCCCAGAATCTGTAATAAATAGTAGTGAAAATGGGCTTTAGAGCCATCCCCATTGAATTGTCTACCACACACACAACGTGAGAATATTTCTGGAAGCATAGGACCATGGCCAAGAGCATCTGTTAACGGCTGCATTGCTCTAAAGGTTCTGTGGAGTTGTGCCCATTCTAAACCACGTATTTTCCCAAGGACTCTCTGCCTTTCTTGCTTTCTCCCTAAAGAGAAACTCCTCTTCTTATTCTGTTGGCTCCATATTACTTTGTGACCTTTTATCTCTGATTATTATCCGTCAGTTGAACTCTCTGCCATCGTGATCTTTGAAAAATTGATTCTAATGTAATAATAATAACAATAATAAAATCATGAAAAGAATAAAAGAAAAAAACCCAGTACCTTATCAGTAACTCTAGACCTTTCCTCGACCACGTGGTTTTAAGCAACTTTTACCTGCCCACTTAAGCCACGTTTGCTAACTTTCCATGGTCCAAGAACATAGAGCAGAAAGTCATTTCAGAGCTCTCATTGCTACATATTGCTGCTTCTAAGCCACTGCCTTTATTTTCTTTGTAAAATCCTTCCTTGCATTATTGAAAAATAAATTATTACATTCTCCTACCAACAGATAAACCAACTTATGTGGATCTGAACCAATAATACCCTGCCCCACACCTTTTAAAAAAGACAAATACCATGTGATTTCACTTAGATGTGGAATCTAAAAACAAAACAAAATGAACAAAACAGCAGTAGACACATAGACACTGAGGAGTGACCGGTGGTTACTGTAGGGGTGGGACTGGAGTGGATGGGTGGGGTAGGTGACAGGGACAGAAGCACAGAAATCACAATCATAATATAAATCGGTCACGGGGATGGCAGTACAGCATGGAAAATATAGCCAACGTTTCTGTAACATTTTTCTATGTTGACAGTAACTGCACTGGAGGGGGTGAGGATTTAATAATGAGGATAACTGTTGGATCACTGTGTTGGATACTTGAAACCAATATAATATTGTATATCAACTATACTTCAATAAAAAATACACTTAAAAATAAATAAATGAAATTTGGAAATAATAGAATGCTATGTATGTTGAACCTGCAATCCCTTATATTGTGCAGCCGCTGGAGGAGATGCTTTGGGATTATCCAGGTCAGCATGCAATGACATGTATCCTTATAAGAGAAAGGCAGAGGTATATTTGATTACAGAGTGGGAAGGCAATTTGAGCACAGAGGCAGCGATTAAGTGATGTGGCCATTCTTCAGAATGCCTGCACTGCACAGAGGCTGCAAGAGGAACATATTAACTACCTCTTGAATTATTACAAATCTCTGATTAATTGCCAGAGTTCTGAAATATTTGGCTGTCACATTTTAACAGTTTTCTTACCGCTTTTACAGAGGAATTTACAAGTCTGTACTCCACCATTCTTGCTGACATCACCACCACTCTGATAATGACTTCCTAGACTTCTCTTTAGATTTGTTTTATTATATTTGTGCTCCAAGGAATCACACTTTTCACAGCTCCATCTGGGAGCTGCTCCTCTTCTTCCTTTCTCTGGATAATTATATTC
>JAVSCE010020493.1:0-25152 GCA_032199065.1 Smutsia gigantea
TAATGAATCATTTTCTTTATCAAAAGACAAGAAATACATGATCTCAAAGGGGGGAAATGATAGATATTAAGTGGATGTCACCATTTTTAAAAAGGTTACTAAATGCAGTATAGTATCCTGGACTGGACGCTGGTACAAAAAGATGACATAGTGGAAAAACTAAGGAACTCCAAATAAAGTCTGTAGTTAATAGTACAGTACCAATGTGAATTTCTTATCTTTTATGAAAGTATGATGGTTCTGTGTAAGATGCTAACAGTAGGGAAGGCTGGATGAAGGGTATTTCGAAACTTATTCTATCTCTGCAACTTTTCTGTATATCTGAAAGTACTTCAAAATAAATTTTTTATTTTGTATTTCAAAATAAATTTATTTTAAACAATAGATTGGAAAATGAACAACCTCAAACAAACTTTTTAATCATTGAAACACTAAAGGTCTTTTGAAATTATGATCACACACAAAGGCATCCAAAACCCCTCAACTTTGGGTTGGTTCAATAAGGTTTGCAAGAGTTACATTTAAAAATCACCTACACTGCCCATCTGTTACACAACAATCACGCTTGTTGGAACTAGGTTTTAAGAAAGGTGGACTTTTCCAAAAAGATCAGATCTGTTTATAGATGGATCAAGGTTAGAAAAATTTTCCTGTAAAGGGCCAGAGAATACTTTCGAGTTTTGTAGGCAATAAGGTTGGTCTCACAACTACTCAACTCTGCCATCATGACAGTGCAAAAACAGTGATAGACAAAATCTGAGTGACTGAGTAACTGTGTTCTATTAAAACTTTATAAAAACAGGCAACAGTGGACCACAGCTCGCTGACACCTGGATTTGAGGGACCAGATGAGAATCCATTTGGTAGTGAAAAGTTGGAGGAGATGAAGCCAATGATGGCAAACTCCACTGGGCTTGAGAGATCCCTGTTCCCCCTTCTCCATCCTCACTGGCTGTGGGGCAGGGGGCTCCTATTGTGTGCCAGAGGCTTATCTACACAACACCCAGGTCTTTCCTGCACGAGACGCTCTCTTCTCCAATTGCTCACAATCACCTCTCATGCAGGAGGGAGACAGGCAATATTTCAAGCCAGCAATCAAAGCAGTAACTTGATCACACTCAAGAAAAAAAGGAAGGGCACTGGAGGAAATCACTTGAGCACAGATAAGATGGAGCCTTTTGAAGTGGCCCTGGCCATGCTGACCACTCAGTCCTCACTCACCCTGTGGGAAGCTGAGAATCCTGGGTGTTTTCTCTCCTTAACAAGACAGGACACCACCATCGGTTCATCCTCCATCTGACAAAGTTCCCTCCCAGGGGGCTCATTCCTTGGGTTTTGCCAGAAAAGAGCTATCCTAGAGCTACATCTCTAATGAACCTTTCGCTCAAAGAGGGCTCCGTGCATCCCCCTTGTTCTTCCTTCCAGATGATCAGTGGAATCAGGTAAGATGTTGAACTTTAGCTTGCTAGCTGACCAGAAAAGGAACTGAAGCTTTATTTCAGAAAACCTTGGGGCTTTAGAGGTCTCAGTGTAGTGGTCCTGCAGGATAACTGACAGGAAGGTTTCTAACCAGCTCAATTCTTACAAAGAAAATGGCTGCTACCGAACATGAGAACTGAACTCAGAAAACAGGGGCTACCAAGCGCCGCTTGAAAGGGGCACAACGTTCCTCTGCTAAGCAGAAGCCCCCGGCCACTTACCAAGCTGTTTTTCTGGGTTCCCTGTTGTGACAGGTGAACTATCCATACTGCTCAGAATAACTCCCTGGGTCCTGGGAGAACCCCATACCTTGGTCGTGTGTTATCCAAGGGCCCTGATCCCAGAGGCTTCTGCAGAGCAGTCCATCCACACAGGCTACAAGACAAGCCCCACGCTGAGTCGTCCTGGAGTCACTGCGCTATCTGCTCGGAACAGGGCAACTTCAGGTCACATCTAAGCTTCTGCAGTGTTACAGAGGTTACTTCCCTGAGCTACTTAGTGAAGAGATCCCACAACTGACCAACGAGGAAGTTGGGTCAAGTAAACTAAGAAAATCAAATTGGGTTCTCAGAGGGATGGAAAATCTAAGCAGAGGGCCACCCAGAGCTCCCCAGGGAGCAGTACTGGGTCTTACTACATGTGGTACCTTGAAACCTCACAACAATCCAGAGGGGTGGATGCTGTTTTCCCCTTTCACAGATAATCCTACCAAGCCATGGCTTGTTTAAAGAATTTAGTTAAGGCCCCCATGGTTCTAAGAGGCAGAATGAGGAAGGCTGGCCCATTTGACTCAAATCAGTGCTTTACCAGTCCAAACCATCTCCACCTTACAGAGAAAGCTCCTAAGGCCCCTGCCTGCATTTCTCTGTTGAAACACAGCCAACCAATCCATGCACAGCAAATGACAAATTCCAACAAAAAAAATAATGAAACTAAAAAGAAAAACAACACTGATGAACAGACTTTTGTTTTGTTTTGTTTTTTTGGGTCTTAAACAGTATAAAAGGTACTACTTGTATCCATGCGTCTGAATCCATGTCTGAATCCATGCGTCTTTATTTTGTAAAGTCAACTATTCATTGTGGGGTTTTAAAGTTATGTGAACAATCAACATTCTGGCTTGAAAATAAAACCTCCGAATTTCAGAACCTGAAGTTACAGCACAAAGGAAGACGTGAATTAGACCACAAGCAAGTGCCAAGTACACAATACAAATACCAAAAACACCCTAGTAAGACGCGAGGGACGTGTCTGAAGGATATGAGGATGCTCGGCAGTCGCAACAGCATAATTTCTATACAAAGTCGGGAAGAAGAGGCACATAAATATACAAAAGTTACACACCCAAAAATAAACGTCCAAAGACATTTATGGTCACGTGGGTCTATGATTAGCTTCAGGAGCCTTACTGCAGCTGAAGGGTGACAACTGGCTATCACATTACTCATAAAATGATGATGGATGCTGTTCTGCTGCAAAATTTCCAATCTCCAAGTCTCCCACTCTGTTTCGGAGAGGATGCCCTCTTTCCGCATTTCAGCCAAACGTGTTGGATGAGGAAATGTGCGGCAACCAGATTCAAGTGTTTATTCCCCTACATAACAAACCACAGCCATGTGACTTAATGGAGGGTCGGGGCTCCCGCTTCAGAACAATGGCAATGACAGCTGGCAACCACGGTTATCTCCCCGGGTCTCAGAATCGGGAGAAAGCTACAATTCAGACAGTTCCTATATGCAACCAAGTAAGTTCAACCCTTGCAGTAAAACAAGTCTAGGGAACTTGGGGAAGATAGATCAGGATCAAACACCACCTCTGTCCCTTAGTCGTACATCGTGGGGGGCAATTTTGCTACCTTTTTTTGTGCCTCAGTTTCCCTATCTTTAAAAGCGAAGATATACCTACCCCCACTGGGTTGATGTGAGGATTAAAATATCATTTATAAAGCAGCTAAAACAAAGTCTGGTAGCCCCAAAAAGTAATGTTCCATCGTCTTTGACCCTGAGAAATGCCAGAGGGTAACTGTCTAATCAAGCCTCCTCTGCAGACCAGCCCACCAGCCACTGCTGCAGCAAAACCCTCTGCTCCCATAAGCCCCCAGTTCCCCAACAGAAGCCCAAAGGAGCTGGCCTCGGAGCAGAATTTTAAAGGCTGCTGTGGGCGCACAGCAAGGCGACATGCTCCTTCTGCTCATCTGGCCCTGTTCTTCCTTACACATGAGCTGTCTCAGACCTCAATCTTTCTGAGCCCACCCAGGGACTCTGCTGCTCACTTAGCTGTGAGAGAGAGACTGGCTTCCTGTTCGCTCTTCTCAGACCCCAGCACCAGAGAATACATCCTTCCCTACAAAGGCACTGGCTCCAGTAGCCATCCCAGTCCGTGCAACCTACTACATTCTGTTACCAGGTCACCCAGAGAAAAGGTGCGACCCTTATTAGGATACGGTCTCCCTACTAGCCAGCAGATGCTGCAAACTCCTACGATGGGCAAGTCATCCATTCAGGTTAAGTATCATCCACTACTGATCTCTTTTTAAGGTTACATAGCTTTTTTTCCTTCCCTTGTTACAAAAGCAGTAGGTATTCATTTTAGTCAAATTAGCAAAAATAAGCAGATGTGGAAAAAAAAACTTTTCAAAGATAAATTCCCCATTTTCTTTTGAGACAATAATCATAATAAGAGAGGTAGAAATATAAGACACCAACTTCTCAGGGTTAAATGACTGCCCCTGCCCCACAGAGGTTGGGAGTAGTAAGATCAAGAAGTGATGGAGTTGAGGAAATTCTCCCTGGAGAGGTGGAGGAGAGGGAAAAAAATAAAGGAAAAGAGAGAAAGGGAGGAAGTGAAGACAGTTGGTCTATGACTGCTACCTTACAATTTCTAGTATGTGCCAAATTTCACAGAAATCTGTTAAGAAGTTAAGACTGTTCTTCTGAACTTCAATACATTATTCATGGTATGCTGTGGTATACTAAGCCACAAATCAAATTTAAGGGGTACTCTGGTATCGCCCAGCAAAATCCTTCAACTTCCTGAAAAGCCATCAGAGAACCAACAGACAAGTAATTAAATGCCAAATAGCTGTCAATGGAAACCTCTATTTGTTTGCCCAGTTTAAAGGAAGGGAGTTATTTCATTGACAAGAATACAAATGGTCACCAGTGAGTGCACACACAGTCTATGGATGACACGCATAAGGCTGTAAATGAGAGCGGGAGTCTACTGTCTAATGATTTTAAGTAACTAGCACCAAGTCTTGGTAGGTACAAATCTCTGCCACACAATAGCGGCTCAAGCAGGCCCTGGGATGGCTGCCTCGAGAGTGCCTTAACATTCAGCATAAACTAAGCCGAGCCTCACACCAGGTGGGGGAGAAGGATCACTGCCCCCCTGGCCTGCTAGAGCAGAGAGTAAGTTGCACCAGAGGGTACTGACATTCCCAGCTCTTCGGAGCTATTCTAAGATGCTACCATCTTGAATGTGGGCAAGTGCTGGCAGAAAAGGTGTCCTTTTCATTTGAAATCTGTAGAGAAAGCACAGAGCAATGCCTGAGTATTTCTTCCAAGAGATTTTTCTTTTGTGGCAGGGAATCTAAAAGGATTACTTGTCAAGGAACTGCTCCATCATTTACAATTGAAGAAAGCCTGTTTAGAGAAAACTACTTCATTGGGGGAAAAAACAAACGACTTTGGAACATTTGAAATACCTTGACCTATGATGTAATGTCCTCCAAGGAGACTGAGCTAGCGATTCTTCACTGGCAATGAAGTCACCCATCACCTTACTGAGTGTATAGGTAAGTAATAGCTCCATTTTGATTGACCGCAATGAATAAAACCCACAAGTCATAAACATCAGCAGAAACCGAAGAAATCCAATTCTGCTGGCTTGTTTTCTAGTTGTCAGAGGCTACGGCTGTCTTTACATGCTGCCTATATCAGAATCTCAGCTGCTGCACATTTTCCTCTGCAATTTGCTGTCCGATGGCTGAGGTCATGGCATTTCTGTAGAACAGAGCCACTTGGGGTCCTATGTGAGCCACAGACATTTGGACTCCACTTTTCAGGACCTGAGATAAGGCAAGTCTAAGTTCTGGAATGGAGACTCACTGCCCTGGATTAAAACTAGGCAGCCAAGGCATTGCTTCCTTTTTAAAGCCCTGGGTAGAGTTTCAATGACTCCACAGCAACTCTGGTTTGATTAAAAGGAATCTTAATCAGCATTTACTCAGATCCTACTATATTCAATATTGTATAGCTGGTATGCAGAGATGATGGATTAAAAAAAATGAAAATATTACATACAAAAAAAATTAAATTTACAAATGCTAAGGAAACAAAGAAAGATGTTGCAAAGTGAAGATGGTGAGATCAATTCTGTGAAATTCTTGGAGGAAGTTTTTAATCTTTATGATGAAAAGGAAGATGGATCAAAACCCAACACAGTTGCCTAAGAGACATTCAGTGATAAACAGGAAGAAATGAGTTCCAGAAGGAAAATATTTTTATAAATACATAATAGTTAAAATGAGAAATAAAATATTCATTAATAACTACATGAATATCACTAAAAGTTCAAAGACTGTAAGGCCTAATTGCTGTCATCAAGAATTTTATGCTCTATCTTAGAGTGAGGGAAAGATTAGATAGAGTTATGTCCTGGTTGTCTGTGTCCTCCTTAAATTTTTTTGTGGAAACACTACCCCCTCCCACGTGATGGTATTAGGAAGTGAAGCCTTTGGGAGGTAATTAGATGAGACGTAGCCCTAAGAGGGGGATCCTAATGAACGGGATTGGTGCCCTTATAACAGCCACAAAGAGGTCAGCAGTCCACAAACCCAAAACGGCCTCTCACCAGAACCCAGCTTTGCTGACACCCTGTTCTTTGAAATCCAGCCTCCAGAACTATGGGAAATAAATGTCTGTTGTTTATAAGCCACTCAATCAGAGTATTTTTGTTACAGCAGCTCAAACTAAGATAGAGATGGAGATACTGATACAAATACACAGATACACAAACACTACACCACTGAACTATCAAATAACAGTAAATGGTAAATATTAGCTAATACTAGAAGGCAGTATTTCCCTAATGTCGAATTCTTGAGTATAGATGGAGAAAAATATTATTTAGAATCTTCCTGTAGACTAGTACTGGACAAAGCTTACTGGGGTGAAAACTTAAGTAGACCCTGAAGACAGATGAGATTGTCTTGAGCAAAGAAAGTGGGGGGGGGGGGTCACACTTCCCACAGAGCGAAAGCACCGGGAAGCCATACAAGGGCTACTTGAAGACAGCAAACACACCATCCCAGAAGAGTTAAAAAAAAAAAAAAAAAAGGAAGGAAGGAAGAGATATCTCTTCTCCTACTTACCCTCCTCAGGGAAGCTGTTCATAACCTACACATGCCTAGAACCACAGGGGGGTGGTTCTCTGTGTTAGGGTTTACCAATCGTCACCTGTTATGTTACAAACACACATTTTCAGGCCGCCCCTTCCACCTGAGTCGCTCTGCTGTGGGGCCCAGCAGTGTGGCTTAACAAGCCCTCCATGGGACCCTGATATGTGCTCAAGTTTGAAAAGCCCTCCTAACTTAATGATTAATCTGGACTGAAATATACTTATAAATAAAACCTTTAAAAGATACACAAGAAATATTCTATATACTTAAAAGAAATATACATGTATTTTATCCAATGTACAGAAAAAATCAAGTTGCTAAAGTAGAAGAAAGTCTACATTATAACAAAAATCTCCATTCCAGACTTTTTTCAACGGCTTATTTTCCTCCCTCCCCTTTTGGTCCCTCAATGTTGGACTGCTTTTCATGACATTTTAAAATTTGTATGAATAGGAAGCTGGGGAATTCCTTACTTGTTTGATTTATGACCAAAAATATCAAGCTCTTCCCATTTCAGGCATGGATGTGCTATGAATCAAACACTGGCTACATTGTGGCCCCTGATGTCGCTCTCCCCCAGAACCACTATGGAGTAAGGATGACTACACTTTTCGCCACTGACTCTGATCTATGCTTACTGAAAGAAATAATTAGAGACCTGATTTTTGCTTTAAAACACACACACACAGGCTAAATCCCACCCCAAGAGTGCCCAAGATTACACACTCTAGGTTTCTATTGTAACCACTGTCTCTGGTGCCTAGAGTACTAAAGTGAAAAGGATATTTTTATTCTGGAAAAAGAATAGCAAAAACCGACAAGCATGTTCACATAATATGTAATTTAAATCCACAATGCAAGACCCTCAGCAGAGAGATTATACATTTATGATAACCTTGGAGGGCAAAAAAATCTCATCTGGAGGATGTGTGTCCATACTTTAGAGTTTCACTTTGATTTTTGGTTGGATTTTTTTTTTCATTGGATGTTTTTTTTTAATAAGTTTATTTTGATATCATTAATCTACAATTAAATGAGTAATATTATGGTGATTACACTACCCCCTTCATCAGTTCTCCCCCCCAACCCCATTACAGTCACTGTCCATCAGCGTAGTGAGATGCCATAGAGTCACTACTTGTCCTCTCTGGGTTGTATTTTCAAAGTCTTCGGGTCACCCCAAAATTTCAGCATACCAAATTTCTCCCAGCCTCTTTTAATACTTAATAAGTTCATAATGATTTCATGTGAACCCGCAGTAACTATAAAAAGGCAAGTAATGTGAAGAATACTTTCCAATTCCATTTAAAGTCCCAAGAATGCCCAACGAGGGTCAAAGGATATCATTACCTAGGATCTATTTTAAGCAACTTTGACTTTTTTTTTAATTTTTTTAACTTTAAAGACAGCATGCCCAAATAGTCTCAGGCTGAATTATAAAGGTATTTTTGGATATGATTTGATTAACTAATCAAGTAATGACATGTAATTATTAGTGGAGGGTTTTTTTTCTTCTCTGAGCATTTGTTTGAAATCTGATGCTCTTCTGATGTCCCACGCCACCACCCATCGGCACTTACAGCACAGCCTTGGTTTGCACAGAAAGACAAACCCTCATGCAGTCAAACCAGGTCCATAGCATTTTGTTTGTACTGGTATCATTTGTCCTAATATACCTGAGCACACCAAACCACCCTGAGAAGGAAGATAACATCAGGTATTTCATCCATCGATTGTCAGTTCTGCAGAATGCTATGAAGTAAATAGAGCAGAACACCAGCTTAAAGCTCTCAAAACTGCCAATAAGTAATCTATCTTTCTATAGATCGTCTCAATAGTCTACTGATCACCATGAATACAGTCTCTTGTCTTTAAAAGGTAGTAAAATTAGTGACCAAACATCCCCAGTAGGACAATGACAAACTTCCCTTGTGCAAACCCAGAACTGCCAGGAAGTAAACTTAACAACAGCTTTGAAATAGCACCCATCCACCCCTTCCACAGTGGGAACACAGACACTATTCAAGAAAGGCCTTTTGGCAGCCCCACTGATTAGAGAACAACGGTCCTTAGATTGAATGGCTTCAGCATCCACTGGCCATGTCACCTTCAAAATGAAGGTCAAAGCCCTCCTTCCCTCAGCACCAAAGAGAGGCACAGCTACTTACGCAATAGATGCCCAGTCCCCAAAGCCACCCCCATCCGTGAGGAGGTGGTCTTTGTCTGGTCCAGGGAGCCCATAGACAGCTGCAGCCGTGGGAGATGGGGAAGAAAGGGAGTCTAGGCTGCTGGTAGGGGTGTCCTCCTTAGGAGGGTTAGGACTGTCACCTAGGGAGGAAAAAAAAAGTCATCAACCTTCAAACAAATACTCAAAGGAGAAAAAACAACTTCACTAGTAATTATGTGGCATCATTTGATTAGTCAATCAAGCTATATCCAAAAATCACACTTACAACTCAGCCTGAGAGCATTTGGGTATCCTGTATTTAAAGATTTTGTTTTCTTTTTCTTAAACCAAAGGTGCTTAAAATAAATCACAGGAAAAAACTTAGTGAGGAGTGTTTCCCAACAAGAAAATACAGTAATCAGAATCAGAGCCAATGGAAAAGGAAAGCCTTAGTATCAGCCACAATGACTTCCTCATGTACAGGGAACACAGCTATCTATCAGCGATGACCTCAGGAACACCTCAGAGCAGAATGCCCACAGGGTCCAGCCTCCAGCGTCCTAGTCGCCTCATGGTTCTTTAGGGCACTGCCAGCGCCCACCTAGTGCATAATAAATTAAACTCTAAAGGGACCTTGTCTTCTGAGCTGGTGTCTTGGATTACAATTTAATAGCCCAATTTATTAAAATCCCGGACATAGAGAAATGTCTATTTCCCTGAGAACATTAGGGAGGATGTTACAAGAATCAGGCTCCTGCAGTGACGACAGGGGTTGACTTTAAACCAAAACTAAAAAACCATTTTTTAAATGGGTTGCATGACTTATTCATTCACAGAAAACCATTTTGTGAAATACCTTTACTATCATTTGTACACATCGTAGGCTTGGGTAGAAAATGTAGAAGATGGAAGAGAGAGCTCACAAGAGCAGCTGTTTGCCTCCCTGGTCTTTTTCCTTTCACGGTACTCCCAGTTTAACCATAAACGTACCTGAACAGAACCCATCCGAGCTTGGACCCTTCGGCCAGATTCCCAGCCCCCATTAAATACGAACTGCTCTGGGGTGCCCTGGAGAGGCAGCAATATTCTATTAAGATGGCACTGACTCAGCCCTGATCTTACAGGTGATGGGTCACAACAGTTGTTCAACTTCTATTATGTTGCCAGGGGAACATAATAGAATGTGAGGGGCCATACCCAGTCACAAACAGCTTCTAGCTGATTAAATCTTCATTTTTCCTCCGTTCTACATCCTAGAAATAGAGTAATGCACGAATGCCAGGAACAGCAAGAAACTTAACTCTCAGAAAACCACCTTAGATGCAGTCCAATTTTACGGAAAGGGAAGCATGAGAGAAATCCTGGGCTCTCATTAAGCTAGATCCCAACACGATGATTGTGAAAACTGACTGTATGAAATAATTCTTACTTAACTCTGACCCACCTTACAACTAAGGCTAAGACAAAGAGTCTCAGAAATGGAGATCTAGAAAAGATGAACTTAGAGAAGTCAGAGTTAGAGATCGGGGCAATGGCTGGAAAAGGGAATTCTTCCTGGGGGCAGTTCGGAGGCAATACTAGGATGATCATGTGCAGATTCTGGTAAGGGAGTTTCTGAGCTTTTTTTTTTTGTAAGTGTGTTGTCAGGGAGGCTAGAAGGCATGGTGGGATAAAAGGCGAAAGAGATCTCTGCGGGCAGGTCTTCTCCCTGGTCTGAGTCTCCCTGAGTAAAGGGAGTAAAAGTCTTGCTCTGGCCCCATTCACAAATACAGTATGATTCCACTTTCTGGGAAGTCACTTTTTCTGCCACCCTTCACCACAAAACTGTTCACCCTATTGGAGGAATTCAGCCCCAAACAAATGGGCTAGTTTTCAGGCAAATAAACCAAACCCCACTGGTAGGCCACTATGACTTCCTTTTTATTTTTGTCATGGAATACAGTACACTTTGAAACTAAAGCTACTTCTCCTGTGCCTGGGTAGTTCAATTCTATCCAGTTGTTTTCTGCAAATAAACCCAAAGGCAAAGGGCCAGAGCTCCAGCTTTCCCAGGCACTTCCCCATGCCCACTAGTCATCATTAGCAGTGACTCTCTTCCAAATCAACAGGGTCTCAAATATAACCTCAGCACAGAGTCTGTTAAACTCCTGAACATTTACCTGCACAATAACTGCCAGTTTGGGGCTTGGCTAGAAGTAGCAACATATGACCAGTTCTGCAGGAGAACAGGGTTAATGTCAACAGTGAGTCAGGTATAAGCAGCTTCCTGGCTTGAGGAGGCTGGATCCTGGCCCTCTGCTCTCTGGGCCTCATGCCCTGTCTCCAGGGCAGGGCATGACATAGCAAAAGCAGCAAATGACAGTCTGGGACCAGCTATGCCCTGACTCATTCCTGCACAGAGAAACCTGTCAATGAGAAGCAATTTTGGGAAAGTGGAAAGCAAGGGTCTAATGTTACTTTCAGAAGACGCCTGACATGAGTTTACAGCCAGATACACTAGCTCATCTACATAACCTCAAATCCTTTTCCCAAGCAGACTGACAGAGCACAAACTGTCACTCAACATATTAAATCACATTCTATTAAGAAAATGTCTCTCTTCCTTTCTGCCAAACAGTGGTAATCTCAGCCCTCAACTGAAAAGAATATTGGTGGAAGGGAGTATGTTTACAGAAACTGATCAAATGAAGAGATACCCCACCCTCCTCTTTGTGTGCACAAATTTTCTCCTTTTCTCCTTCACTGTTCAGGGGTGAGCTTATCTACCTGAGAATCACTGAATTTGGGAGCCACCAGTTCAGACATATAAACATTAAACATTTACAACAATTCCTGACACTTCAGTTCACCAAAATCAAACTGCTACTTCTTAATTAGTATGAAAATAATAAAACTTCTTTTTAAAAAATACTATGTTCAACGATTTCTGGAATAAAGAGTTTAAATTTTATGAGACTAATATGTACCTGAGAATTAAACTTAGATACTCTTATCATTTTTCACTTTTTATTTGTTCGGAGTCTCACACAACCTCTTCCCTTAGGTGTTACCCTTTAACAGACATCTACAGTCAGACAAGTCACCTGTGAGTAACAAGTCCAGGAAGTGACCAAAATGGTGAAGGACTTTGTTATGAACAAACTCCAAGATGAGACACTAACTAGAAACAGAACTACCACCATCTAGAAGAGAAAACGACTTCCTCACAATATCCAGCTTCATTCCCACCTTCTCCACAAACCACTTGCCAGCCACCTTTTCTGCCTCTTCTGTCCTTTTTCACAACTGCAAGCAGCAGTCAAGTCTGCACTTCCCTGTCATGGACTGGTTTCATGATGTTGTTTTCATTCCGCATTTCCATTAAGCACTTTTTGAGGGTGGAGACCATGTCTCAGTCTTGGTGGTCCTTAGAGAACATAATGCCATGCCAGGCAAATCAGGAATTTTCAGGAAATACTGTGGACTCAATGCCACATGAAATATCATGAACATGGAAAGCCAATGCCTTTAGGAATTAAGAAAGGGAAAAAAACCTACAAGCCTCAAAGAATTGTTACAAAATCCACACACAGCTTCCGATTATCACCCTCTCCCCTTTTAAGCCAAACATCTCTCACCCTTTCTATTCAATCAACAAGCATTTAATAAGCTTCTATTTATGTAAATCACAGACACTGAGTTATAAAGGTGAAGAATCAGGCCCTGACCATGCGGTGCTCACAGCACACAGCAGAAGCCAGCAGGCAAAGGCAGGCACAGCACCTGATGGTACGAGCTGTGCTGGGATCGCAGCAAGGAGCTCTGAGACCAGGAGAGAGGAAAAATCTGCCAGTGGTGGGAGCAAAAGATATGGGAATCGGGCAACAAATATATGAAGAAATTATTGCCAGACTTTCAATGTAAGAACCTGTAATAGAGAAAATATCAAGATTAAAAGCATAGAAACATGAGAGAATGTAGCAGTTTTTCAGAGCTACAGGACGTTGGAGCTGGCTGAAGAACAGGGTCCAAGGCAGAAAAACAGAAGTACAAAGTAGGGTAACATATAATACTATGGTTTCTGAATTTGTCCCACAGGCACTGGGAAGTTATTGTAAGGATTTCACAAAGTGATGTGATCCAGAGAATAGATTCAAAAGATATTCAGGTATTACAGTCGCTAGGACTCTCTGAATAAGAAAGGGGAAGGGTGAGCAAGGAACCTAGGCTGACCCTCAGATTCTTGGCTTAGGGAACTGGGTGAGTGGTACAATTACTAATTAAAACAGGGGGAAAAAAACAGGGAGCAAATTGTGTGTGAGAGATAATAAGACCAGCTGTAGAATTCTTGGGTTTGAGATGTCAATAAAAAAACAGGTGAAGCTATCCAGAGCGGACTTGGTTATATAACCCCAGAGCTCAGGAGAAAGCTCTGGGGCAGTTTTATTGATTTGAGAATCATATGGGCAGAACTGAAGTCACAGCATTGGATGGAAAGAAGATGTAGAAATGTAGGAGAAACTTGGAGGAACTTCAGATGTAAGGAGCAGGCCTCTCTTACTTTTGGTTTTGGTGGTGGTAGCAGTGACTACTGCTGTTATTATGTTACATACAGGGAAGTGTTATTTTGCAAATATTTAGGATTCCCCACTAGACACAGATTCTCATAAAAATTGGGCAAAAAACCATGTCAGAGGACATGCCTTTCATGACAACTACTGAATTTCACCATTTGGTCTGATTTCTTCATGACCCTGAGTACAGGAACAACTGTTTTATTTTCACGAGAGACTAAAACAATCTTCAAAGACTGGCAAGAAGAGGGATTAAGAACTTAATACTTCTACCATCACTAACAATTTAGAGGATGTTTGTCTCAATTTTAATACACTGGTAAGTTGTGCCTCTGGTTAGTTGAACCTCGTTTTGATGACGACAAACTGTTCCCTCCATTCATCTCTGGGTCGTTTCACTTAAGCAGAACTGCTTTTGGCTGTTGGAAGAAACAAGGCTTCAAGTGTTCCCTCCCATTCCATTCATTTCCTCTTTGTCTTCCTCTCAAATACTTCCTAACTGTTAAGAAGTCAGAGACAGCTCCCTTTACAACCCTTTCCTGCTGTTTTCTACTTAGCCTAAAATGTCTGGGCATGGTATGGACCCATAGCAGCTTTCTGTTATTCCTCAGAAATGGATTGTCTCCACAGCAAAAGTATTCCATGTTTTTCTCTCTTAAAGCATCCTAGCTTATGCATTAGGAGAGGTAAGGAAGAGAAAGGGCGGGGGTGGAAGGGAGAGAGACAGAAAAGAGAAAGAAAGTAGCCTAAAAAGAAAAGATCTGACGTATTAGCTGAGCTTAATTCTAGCAAACCTCACAGTTACGCACTTGGGTTCACCGGAAGACAACTGCAGGTTACCACCACGCTTCTACCAGCCCACAAATACACTTCCTGTCAGGTCAGAATCACCTTAGAGGCTTCTAAATATCAAACAGCTCAGCAGTAGGAGCAAAGAAAGATTTACTGAGGATAAAGGCTGCACGTAACACCACAGGAACACTTTTACAATAAAAGCCAGTCAGGAAACCTCCAGTCATGATGGCAATGAAATGTTAAGTGGAAACCCAAACCCCACCACACATATGCCCAACACACAGAAAACCAAAAGAGAACATTTTAAAAATAAATAAAAAGCTATAACTGTGCTCAAAAACTTGTTACACATATCTGTGAAACAGACAGAAAAAGGAAACCATTTCAGACATCAGTGGGATCACAAGCCAAAGGCCCACTGGCCCCAGGACCTATTGAAACCACAGCCAAACCAGCCAGGTACTTAAATCCTGTGGTGTCCCCAGTATAATAAATACATCAGCAGGACACCAGGCCTGGGCAGGGGGCTAGAACAGGGCTTCCCAGGTGCAAACCAGGGTTGGAAGCCGCTCTCCAAACTAAATGGAGGCCAAAAATATATGACCATGTTCCCCACTTGCATGTCTACCCCTCCCATCCCCAGGATAAGATTTACGAGCAGGAATAATAAAACCTGGTTCTGAACTCACATGGTAAACGCAAGAGGCAGAGGGAGTGAAAAGAAAAAAAAAAAGCAGGAGGAGAGAGAAGGAGGCTCCAACTCCTTGCAACCATGTGCACACACACAAAATCCTCCCTCACGAAGGGCTTATAAATGACAACCTCTAAGAACCTGAGAAACTGAGACAGTCAGCAAACTCAACAGATTAAAAAATTCAGAGATTTAGAGAAATGGAATATGGAGAGTAGAAGTGAAATTGCCAACACTCAGGTCCCAGAAGAAGAAATGAATTAAAGGGAAGAAATATTTGAAGAAATGATGACCAATTCCTCAACATTAAAGAAACTTCAAACACCTCAATCCAAAGGACCAGAGCGTCAAAGAGGGAATCAAGAAAATACTGCACATAATATATATTATTGCAAAATTTAGGCATATCAAATACAAAGGCAAAAAAAGCATTCTGATAGAGATATTTTAAAAGAGAACCAGACTGACATCAGCGTTCTCAACAGCAACGCTGTCATGCACAACAATACTGAAGTAGTGCTTTTGACGTATTCAAGAATTGTGAGCATAGAATTTTATAATCAGATTGCCAAATGCCATCCAAGGGTCAGGCCATAATAAACATATTGTTAGATATAACAATAGCCGAGGTTTGCCACACAAAGAATTATACTGATAACTCTCTTAAAGAAGTTTTTCAAATATTTAAACAAAAGAATATGAGATGTTCAACACTTGATAATTTCTACTGTCTTCAAAGACTTTAGGATAAAAAGAAAGGGTAAAAACATAACCAAAATGATCCCGAACCAAAATTCTAGAAAATGGTGGGGGTGGGGAGCCCAGAGAGAGATGAGAGTCCATTAAGTTATTTGTCTTTTTTAGGGGTAGACAGAGAAACTAGATAATTAAGTTTAAGAAATTAGTGGGTAAATGAGATTTTACATCCCAAAGTAGGGGCAATCACCTTAGTAACAAAAACAGAATATATATCCTTGGAAACAGGTAAGATCCTTTGCTTTTTGACAAGAAGGCAAGAAAGAAAAAAAAATATCAAAATTCATTAAATAAAAATTATAACTGAAATTCTAATATAATAGTAATCATAATAATATATAAATGAATTAAAATTAAACTCAATTAAAAGATAGTGACTCTCTGAATGTATTTTTTAAATCCAACACTATGTTAACTTCAAGTAGCATGCTTAAAACAAAAGACAAAGAAAGGTTGAAGATTAAAAAAAAAAAGACAATGACCTTAAATAAACTACGTGACAGTCATTTACTACTGATAAAGGGACAAGATAATCAAAGAAGATAAGCATGTCATGATACAATCTCAAGCAACAAATAGACTTGTAAGGAAAATAGAAAAACAATTGTAATTGGATATTTTAATACACTCCTCTCCAAAACAGCTTTCAGGAAACAAAAAACAGGTATCTGTAATCAACAATACAAAGCTGATTATTTCACATACATATGTACACACACCTTGCAATAAACAGAGAATTCATGTTCTTTAAGAACAAATAGAACAGTTTTGAAGGAAGAAGATTAAGTCTTAACAAATTCCAAAGGATGAATATTATACCTACTTTCTTCTCAGACCCAAATTGCAAAGTATTTATAACTTCATAAACACAAGGATACATTTTACAATTTGCATATGCTGATAAATGAAACATAGTTAAAAAGAAAATCATAATGGATTTTTCAAAAGATTTAGAACTCAGTGATAATAAAAAACACTTATCAAAATTTGTAAAACACAGGAAAATAATACCAAAGAGAATTTTATAGTTCTAAAATATTTATTACAAAACAAAAAAGATTCAGATCATTTTTATGCCATATTTAAATAGATAAATTTCCTAACTATTGATGGTCAAAGAAGAGTCATCATGACTGTTTAGATATTCAAATTAAATTCAGAAAGGGTGAATTCTCCATAAAACTAGAATTTACTGAACTATATTTGATGTCTTAATTTTCATGAAGTCACTCAACAGAGATTACTTATATACTATAATAAATATACTCAAGCAATACGATAAAGTGAAAAGTTAGTATGTCTCCAAAACTAAACATCTACTTTACTTTTGAGGGTGGCTTCAACCAAAATTAGGTGGACTCTTTCACCAGCAGGGGGCCAACAAAGCTGCCGTGGTTGACTTCCACCCCATACCTGTCACCCCTTGTGACCAGATTCCCTCTCCTGTCATTCTGCATTTTCCATCTTTTAAAGGGGGCTGCTCAATAATAATCAACAATGGCTCACTTTTAGTATTTCAACTTCTTTGCCCAGTTGGTGCGCCTGCTCTAAGGATGCCGTACCCAAGGATGGCTCAAGCACCAAAAATTCATGAGGAGGGCTGAGAGGGGGAGGATGAAAGAAAGGGTATTTCTTTCTTTTGGGGACAAACATCTGCCACGGTAGCAGACAGACTAACAGCCCTGGGAAAGAAGCGATGAGAAGAAGCTGAAACGGGGAGAAGAGTATGAAATGCTGCAGTAGGACGACAGTTGTGTTAGTTTTGCTAACTTATGTAAGCCTGTTCAAAACATAACCTTTGAACGTAGCAGGAAACATTCATGCTGCCCCAGTTTCCACCATGTGGCAGATACTATGACGCCAATAAAATCTCCCTGAAGCCATAGTGGTCCTTCCTCCTAAGGTTACCCCAGGACACAGTGTGCTGAAAGGGAGAGGGTGCTGGTATCAACAGCAGGACTCCCAAGTTCATTTCATGTATTTTCTAACATAATTTCTACTTCATTAAAGGTCTGAGTTACTGTGTATGACCATGTCAAAAACCGTCCCTAATGTTGTACTGACTAAACTAGAAAAAATCAAAACTTTTTCCCTCCCCCAGCTCAACATGCCATTGAACTTGACATTGTAAATAAAACCTATTGCTGAATAAAAAATATGAAAGTGACTTTTATAAATAAAGCTAAATCTGTCTAGGAGCTGGTGAAAAGGTTCCAATATATGAAACCGTAGAAAAAAACCTATTTTTCTACCAATTTTCATAAAGCCAACATGACAGAAGGGATGGGGGCCAATAGTGGAATTTTCTTTTTTGAAATATATTTTTTTAATTTGGTATCATTAATACAAAATCACACGGGCAACACTTTGGTTACTAGATTCCCCCCATTACCAAGTCCCCACCACATATCCCATTACAGTCACTGTCCATCAGCGTAGTAAGATGTTATAGAGTCACCACTTGTCTTCTCTGTGCTATACTGCCATCCCCGTGCCCCCCCACACACATTATGTGTGCTAATCGTAATGCCCCTTTTCCACCCTATCACTCCCTTCCCACCCATCCTTCCCAGTTCCTTTCCCTTTGGTAACTGTTAGTCCAGTCTTGGGCTCTGTGAGTCTGCTGCTGTTTTGTTCCTTCAGTTTTTCCTTTGTTCTTATGCTCCACAGATGAGTGAAATCATTTGGTATTTCTCTTTCTCTGCCTGGCTTATTTCACTGAGCATAATACCTCTAGCTCCATCCATGTTGTTGCAAATGGTAGGATTTGTTTTCTTCTTATGGCTGAATAATATTCCATTGTTTTTATGTACCACCTCTTCTTTATCCATGCATCTACTGATGGACACATAGGTTACTTCCATATCTTGGCTATTGTAAATAGTGCTGCGATAAACATAGGGGTGCAAATTCTTTTTGAAACTGGGCTCCTACATTCTTAGGGTAAATCCCTAGGAGTGGAATTCATGGGTCAAATTGTATTTCTATTTTTTGTTTTTTGAGGAACCTCCATATTACTTTCCACAATGGTTGAAACAGCTTACATTCCTACCAGCAGTGTAGGAGGGTTCACCTTTCTCCACATCCTCGCCAACATTTGTTTTTCCTAATCTTTTCTATGTTGGCCATCCTAACTGGTGAGGTGATATCTAATTGTGATTTTAATTTGAATTTCCCTGATAATTAGCAATGTGGAGCATCTTTTCATGTGCCTGTTGGCCATCTGAATTTCTTCCTTGGAGAAGTATCTATTCATATCCTCCACCCATTTTTTAATAGGGTTATTTGCTTTTTGGGTATTGAGGTGTGTGAGTTCTTTATATATTTTGGATGTTAACCCCTTGTCAGATATGTCATTTACAAATATATTCTCCCATACTGTAGGGTGCCTTTTTGTTCTGCTGATGGTGTCCTTTGCTGTACAGAAACTTTTTAGCATGATGTAGTCCCATTTGTTCACTTTTTATTTTGTTTCCCTTGCCTGAGGAGATTCGTTCAGGAAAAAGTTGCTCATGTTTATATTCAGGAGATTTTTGCCTATGTTTTCTTCTAAGAGTTTTATGGTTTCATGACTTACATTAAGGTCTTTGATCCATTTCAAGTTTACTTTTGTGTATGGGACTAGATAATAATCCAGTTTCATTCTCTTGCACGTAGCTGTCCAGTTTTGCCAACACCAGTTGTTGAAGAGGCTGTCTTTTCCCCATTGTATGTCCATGGCTCCTTTATCATATATTAATTGACCATATATGTTTGGGTTTATATCTGGGCTCTCTAGTCGGTTCCATTGGTCTATGAGTGTTCTTGTACCAGTACCAAATTGTCTTGAGTACTGTGGCTTTGTAGTAGAACTTGAAGTCAGGAAGCGTAATCCCCCCCACTTTATTCTTCATTCTCAGGATTGCTTTGGCTATTACAGGTCTTTTGTGGTTCCACATGAATTTTATGGTTCCATATTTGCTCTAGTTTGTTGAAGAATGCTGTTGGTATTTTGAAAGGGATGGCATTGAATCTGTAGATTGCTTTAGGCAGGATGGCCATTTTGACAATATTAATTCTTCCTATCCATGAGCACGGGATGTGTTTTCATTTATTGGTATCTTCTTTAATTTCTCTCATGAGTATCTTGTAGTTTTCAGAGTATAGGTCTTTCACTTCCTTGGTTAAGTTTATTCCTAGATATTTTATTCTTTTTGATGCAATTGTAAATGGAATTGTTTTCCTGATTTCTCTTTCTGCTAGTTCATCATTAGTGTATAGGAATGCAACAGATTTATGTGTATTAATTTTGTATCCCGCAACTTTGCTGAATTCAGATATTAGATGTAGTCGTTTTGGAGTGGATTCTTTAGGTTTTTTTATGTACAGTACCATGTCATCTGCAAACAGTGACAATTTGGCTTCTTCCTTACCAATCTGGATGCCTTTTATTTCTTTGTGTTGTCTGATTGCCATGGCTAGGACCTCCAGAATTATGTTGAATAAAAGTGGGGAGAGTGGGCATCCTTGCCAATAGTGGAATTTTATGGCCCACAAGAGATCAAAGGATAGAGCTGCCATTTATTCCCTAATGATCTAACCCACAGGATGACTAGCACGTGCTAAGCAGTGCTGTTTCTCAAACATGGTTAATACTGGTCAAGGTATATGGCTTGACTCATGAAAAGCAAGACACCATAGAATTGTCATACTGGATCTGAACAAGAAGCCAACCAGCATAGAATTCTACTTTGAACAAGGACATTCTAGTTGTCCATGGCCTCACTCCTCCTACCCAAGCTCTGATCATATGTCATAATGTGTAATTGCTTTCAAACTACTGAGTGAAAATTATCATAGATGGTAAAGCATTCATGAGTGCAAACTCTGAGTCAAGGAGTATGACTTCCAGAACAGCTTGCCACTCCCTCCTGCTCCAAAGGCAGCTTCACCCTTCTGTCCAGTAGTTTGTCTTTGCAGCTTGTCCTTGGCGCTGGCATTCCCACACCTACTGACTTACAGACCCAGGGGAGGCAAGATGCCCGCATATACTGCAGGACGGAGGGAAGACTCAAAGGCCACATGTGAACAACAGAGAAGAGGAGCCTGTGTTGCTCAGGGGGATGACTTAAGACGGGTTTCAGGTAGCCCACCCTGGTTGCTGAAGATAAGTGAACAGGCTTGTTTCTTCACTGAGACGCGCAGCTGGGCCAGAACTCTGCAGAACTCTCTGGCCTTCTGTAACGAGAAGCTGCCATACACACACAGAAAGACTGGCACACAGCAGAGCAGTCTGTGAGCAGCAAGGCCGAGAAGGGTCATGGTCAGATCCCAAGCCCAGTGAACACCTAAGCAGTCAGAAAAAATCTGGCACTCCCTTCTCAGCTTCCCGTACCCAAATCTACTTCAACTAAACTGGGCAAAGAATGGAGATAACTTGCTGTAGGAGGCACAATCAATGATGGCATTAAACAGGTAAGATCGAGAGAAAGGAGTCCAAAGTGAGACAAAAGTTAATTTTTTCAGGCCAGAGAATTATTCTTTTCCTCCTCAAAACACAGGCTAGAAGAATTACATCCTATTATCTCATACATTAGCTTTTTTTAACTGGAAAAGTACACAGCACACACACAGTTCTTTTCTTACACTAATTAGAATAATAAGGATAGGTTAGGAAACTCAAAGTTTGACTTTAAAAATGGACTTTTAAAATTGCCAATGTAATTAGGTATCCTTCTTTAAAAAGCAAATCCAACCCTACCATTCAAAGGGAATTCTTTACTGAGAAGAGTAGTAGGTGGTAAATGATCACTGTTTTAAAGACTCTTGATTCTTTGATCAGAAAGTCTTCTCTAAGTCTTACATTAGGGAAAAAAGGGGAAGGGGGTGGACCGAAGAAATTAACACTCCCAACTGCCCATTAAGGAGAGAAAGCTAATTGTGTTTCCCAGCAGTAGGAGGTACACTGAGACGCAAGTTATAATTGCCAAGTGGAAGGAAAGGTTCCTAAAGTCCCACTTACCCCAGTTCTCAGTTCTCTTCAAGTTAAAGCAATGCCACGCTGGGTAGGGGGCAAGATGTTCCAATTCCTCTCATTTCATTCTGCCCTCACCAAACAAGACAAACCATAATGGGAACCATAAAGAAGCTAAATGACATGCAGATGAATGACAGTCAGTGGCTAGATGAGAAAAATTCACTTGAGTAATACAGTTTATCTAAAAATTACACCTAGGAAAGGGAAACATGACTCTCAATAGAATAAACTCCCACCCCAATCCCAAAAGCACAAAAAACAAAACTACATATAGATACACATCCCCCCAAAATTGAATAAGAGAAAAAAGGCAACTCCTGAATTATAAATTAAAGTGTCATCACATTAAGGTATGAAAAGATGTAATGAAATTGCTATAAAAACATAAACCATATTTTACTTTCTAGTGCCCAAAGATTTGAAAAATTAAGCATAATGCTTGCCCCCAAAAGCTACTGGACAGCTAAAATAAGCCAAAAGTGTATGCTAGGAAAAGCTGATGAGGGCATCGGCTATGTTATAATCACATGACATAAAACAGAGACCCCATTATGATGTTACAGCAGCAGCTAATAGGCATTAGGTTACAACTCCAGGAACCACCTCTACTACTTGCAAAGGTCGATGGAAGTCTGCAGCAATTCAATTATAAAGTGAACAAAACCAGTTCAGTTGCAATGTCAATAGAAGTCAAAGCAAATTGCTTTACTCTGTAAAGCAGTGAGCATTTTTATATCATAATCATAGTCCCGAGGCATCATTTACAGACTGAGATTTCTGCTTACATAAACAAACAAAAAAATATAACCACCATGTGCTATTATCCTTAGGAACCAAAAAGTAATCAGACACTGAGTCAAACTGCCTCCCATAAACTGAGGAAGCCCGACACTTTGACAGCTCAGGAATTTAGAGCACGGTTCTCAGACCAACTCTAGGCCAGCTGAGGCAGTGAGGGCTGTTGGACTCCTAGCTGTTTACCTGTCCTCTTAGCCTGGTTGTTCTCCTCACCTAAAGAACATTAATTGCAAAATTAAAATGCTAGCAACAAATAAACTTCAGTATTATGCTCGACAAAAATAACCAAAAATAAAAGACTAAGTTAACATTTTCTTTGAAAGCACACCGTCTATGAAAATACATTTGAAGTCCTCTACTTCAAACACCAGATCCTCAAAAAAACATAAGCTAAAATACTTGAGTATTTACTAACTACTGGGTGAGGTACAACCATTACTCATGTGTTCTTAGTAAACACCATGTGAAATTATATTGCCCCCAAACCCATGAGGCTTAAAAGGGAATTTGAGGAGATTATGAAAGAGAGCAAGAGTTAGAGATTTGAATCCAGGTTAAATCCAAACCTAACCACAAACAGGTCTACCATTACTTAAACTTGTTTGCTGCCCAAGTAATCCCCCACATGCTAGGACAATGTGGCTATGAGAGAGCGGTGCAGGGAGAAGGTGAAAGATGTATTAGACCTACAGGGAAACCGCTAAGCAGCAAGAGCTACTCATTCTCAGTGGTGCCAGTGAAGTCTTCCCAGGCCAATTCATGCCAGAGGCACTCCACAGGTTTCTTTCTAGAGATCTGCTTCATTCTTTCCACTTCAAACTGGTAAACTTACACCCAACACAACAAGTGCCAGGCACAGCTTGCATCAGCATTAAGCTGAAACATTTGTAACTTAAATACGTAAATATGTATGCTGTGTGTATGTGTGTGTGTGTGTGTGTGTGTGTGTAATAGGTACATGAGGGTATAACAAGTAATGCACTATAGGAAAAAGAGATGTGTATAAAGAAGAAAATCACCAGGCTCTCACCCACTAAGTATAGCTACTGCCATAACTGATTAACATTCTTCCAGATTTACGTCTATGCTTATGTATTTATTTACATAGTTTTTTCTTTAGAAGTGAGGTTATTCTGAAAATTCTATTTTGCAATGTGCTTTATTCATTCAGAAACACAGAAGCCTGTGTGTGCTTCTAAGGGACCTGCATCGCCTGCTTGTGTTTGGCTGAGAACTCAAATGTCCACAACAGAACACACAGAACACTATACAGCAGTAGAAAAGGGAGAGGGGTGCTCTCTTCGTATTGACATGAAAAACTAAGGAAATACACTGTAAAATAAAAAAATTTTTTAATTAGGTACAACCACTTGGCTGCACAAGGAGGTAAATAAGCATCTATATTCCTTTTTGCTTATGTATACATAAAAAATTCTAGAAGGATAAATGAGAAACCATAGGTTGAACCATGTGAAGCTGCTATTCAATCATGTGTGATGTACACAGAGCAGTTTCATGTGGTACAACCCCACTAACAATCCAGTTTGGATCTCAACTCTGAAAGTATTTAAGAAACTATAGCTTGACCTATATGAAATTCCTGGGGCTTTATGATTTTTGACCTACTAAGTGAAAAAAAATTGAAATTGCCAATATTAGATAACTTTGGAACTATAGATGGACCTTGTGATGGCTCAGCCCCGTGTGGCCATGAGATGCAGATGCAGCAGGGTGCAGGAACTGAAGTGACGCAATGCAATGGAGACTTTACACTGCATCATTATATATTTTCTGTTGCTGCAAACAAGGGAACATGCTTTCTTTTTTAAAAAAATTTTTTAAATGAAAGGAAGAGAACAGAGAAGAGAAAAATAGGAGGAAAAACCACTATATTAAGGCAGCATCAGATTCCGGATTGTATTCACTTTACTCATTTCCAACAGTCTGTTAAAGCATGAGGTGCCTGAGATAATCACATCACAACTAAAAACCAGGTATTTTTTTCACTTAGGTAAATGGCTGCAGACATCACAATAAATATATCCTCAATATAAAAGATTGCTTTCCTTTCTCCTTTCCCATAAAATGAGCCTCCCCTTTTCGCTTGCAGGGCCCATTTTTATTACAGTGCATTGTGTCCTGGGTTTAAAACCATACTCACCTCTGGCTGTTTCTTATCCTTTATCAAGACCATATATTTCAGATTCTCCTAAAACAAAACTAGCCATTTTCAAAACTAAGGATCATTCTTAAAATTTAAAAAGAATAAATCAACATAGTGTTTGAAAGATGCAGAGAGTATCTCTGAAAAGACTCAGGAAAACCAGTCATGTGTGTTGACTCCAGGGAAGATAAGACTTTCCCACTGCACTTGTGTTAAGCACTTTCAGGGTTATAAGGATCCCAGGCTCTGGATTCAATACTGGCTTTGTCACTGACCAGCTGTAGTACTTGGGTGAGCTACTGACCTTCTCTGTGCCTCCGTTTCTTGAACTA
>JAVSCE010020494.1:0-60316 GCA_032199065.1 Smutsia gigantea
TTCCTGGGGAGCAGGTGGCAGGGTAGGCCCCTTTGGTTAAGTCTCCCCAGGGAGGACATTAGCTGTGAGCTGACAAGGCCCAGCACTTCTGGTGGAGGGGCCTTTGTCCCTGGGGGTGTCCAGGTGGCTGCCCACAGCATCCACTACAGTGGTGCAAGGCCTCCTCCTTTGGGTTCTTTCAGCCAAGGTTTGTCCTGAGCCCTGGGGAGATGGTGGAATTGGGTCCTGTCTTCCTGGAGCTCACATTCTGGCTGGGAGGATGTAGAGAATATGAAAGTTTCTATGGCCAGGATTCTCATCTGATCCTGGTTGGCTTACCCACTGCACACATGTGGGCAATAGGTTATTACTGACTCTCTATATAAAGAGCTCTGTGGAGTCAGAAATGGAGGTGGATTACTGACCTGCAGGCTGCTGGATGCAGACGTAATTCCAGGGCTCGTCCTACTGTTGTGAGAATAAGGCTGGGTATAAACCCTTTTACCCCAAGAATGTTCAGTTGTCATTTCTCAGTCTCACTGAATCCATAGTGAACTTGCCCGGGGCTGAAATACTCAGGTGAGACATAACTGAGGATTGGAAAGGACAGAATTGACTGAAGTCACATAGCTCATCACAGGTAAAGGCTGCACTAGATGACAGCTACCTTTGCTGCTAATGTGGGGAGCCAGCCACGTTACCAGGTAAAGTTCAGTCTCATAAGTGATCATGCAGGAGGCATTTATATATAAACAGGTAACAGGACATGGCTTATCAACAAGGCATCAAAACTGGTTTTCCCTACATGGGGAGCTTTTTTTTCTGATGACTTTAAAGAAGTATTGATCTGAAAGTTATTATTGAGAAATACATCTAAATTACAATAAGGTAAAAAGAAGCAGAAGAAATGTCCCATTATTCCAAGTCCTAGGTAATCTCTGAAACCTTGGAACTCCTGGTCTTATGTACACACACGGACATGTAGACATTTAACATTACTGATATCATATTGTCTACACAATATTACAGTTTGATTTTTTCATTTAAAGTTGTGGTGTAAGCAAATCATATTATTAGGAGCCTTTTGGAAAGAGCAATTTTAATAAGAGCATAATCTATTCAACATTCAGCAAAAGTTTTTGAAGGCCCATAAGTGTCTGACAATGGGGTCAGGGGTAGCAAATGAACCAGTCCTTGCACTAATGGAGCACACTTTCTAGGGTGACTGGGGTGGGGGAGGAGATAGAAAACAAAAAGGCAGATATGAATTAAAAAATTGCTTTCTGATAGTGGTAAGTACTTTGAAGAAAATAAAGTAAGATAACAGGTTGGAGTTCAGTTGCGGTCTACTTTTGATACATCTGGGGATGTCACATGTAAGCTGAGACCCAAATAAGGGCAAGAATCTAGCTGTTTGAAGACAGGAGGAAGTGTTAGGCTTATTCAGCTAAAGGGATCAGCAAGTGCAAAGGTCCTGAGGCAGAAATAATCTTAGCAAGTTTAGGAACAGATAGAAAGCTTTGTCTTCTTTTTCTCTAGGCTCACTGGGAGAGGGGGCAACAAGGCTTTCTATGTGTGCACTTGAGGCTTCACAAACCGGTGTCATCACCTCCCAGCTTGGATGATGGAGTGAACATACAGCAAGGCACTTGGTTGGCCACACAGACTGATGCCTGCCATTCGGAGCTTTTTGGAGCACCCAGTCTTGGATCCAGGGCTGGTGGAGCGTCTTCCCCTGCCTCCCCAGCACTTCCCAGCTGACCCACATCCTGAGCTCTCTGCAGATCTAGAGCTCAGGTTTGGGCCAAGCTAGCCTCCCCAGGCCTTTGTCTCTGGGAATGTTTGCCTCTCAGGCGAGGGGAGGCAGGGCCTGTAAATCACCTCGCTTTGTGGAGTGCTCTCTCCTGGCATGAGTCACGGCCATGGTTATCTCATTCATTCTTTCAGTAACAGCTTTTTTAAAAGCATCTCCTGCCAGCCTTTTATGTTTCACTTTCTTTGCTGTGATTTTCTATAGTTATTTAATCCAATTATTATTTTTTTAATGAATGATGCTTTTCTCCACCTTTTCCTCTAATCCTTTTATGACTCTGAGGTGCTTAGGGGTAATTTAGGCTACAGGGCCCCAGAACCAAAGACTGCAGGCTGGCCCCTGGGTAGACCCTATACCACGGAATGGTTCCATCTCTTTTCCTTGGAGTCAGGAATGCTTAGCCACATCTCCACCCTGCTTTCCCAAGGCCCAGAACACCTGCTTGCTCTGTGTGGAGGGTGGACTTGCCTAGGGGCCATGTTGAGGCTGCGACCTCCAAAGATGCCGTCCTGCTCCCTCGTCCAGGACCCTCCCAGAGCTGGTGTCTCATGGCCCTGTGGTCCTGAAGAGGGAGGAAGCCCTGCGCCCTCAGGCTTGCCAGGCCCCCTCAGCCTACATGGCCCTTCACTCTCCACAGGCTGCAGGAGAAACCAGAATCAGCCCTCTGCCTCGCCTGGTGTGGCACTGGCCGGTGGTCAGTGGAACCTTTAGAGCCAGAGGGCTCTGCCGGCCACAGCCCCCTTCCCCACCGCTCTGGCCGGCTGCTGCCCCGGGAGGGTGCTGCTCAGCAGGAATCTTCCAGGGAGGAGCCTGGGAGCTGAGAAGGCCCGGCACTTGGGGTCAGAGGCCAGGGTTCAGGGTTCGGCAGTGGATGCTCTCGCAGGAGCCTCTGGGCCCCAGCAAGAAGACGGGGGCAGACGTGTGGGCAGGGACACTCAGCGCTTAGTCCCCACACCATCCTTTACACGTGGTGCGGCCCCGGGCTCGCAGAGAAAAGGAGTCCCGCGCCCAGAAGCCACGGTAAGGACGGGAGAGGGCATTTTCCGTGCGGCGCCCAGTCCCCGCAAAGCCTGGGAACAGCAGGACAGCGCCTGGGAGCCGCGTGCGGGCCAGCCAGGGTTCAGGCGGCCCCGAGCGCAGGCCGAGTCCCAGCCCGCGGCGGCCACCCAGGGCCCAGAGGCGGGCGCTGTCCCTCCCCGGAGACCCAGGCGCGCGGCGCGGGTCGCCGCGCTGACCCCCCGCCCCCTCGAGGCCTGCGGCGAAGGGGCGGGGCGCCGGCGCGTCCGTTGCTAAGGCCACCCGCCCTGGCGACGAGCGCTCGCGGCCCGCGCACGCGTCGTGGCGCACTCCGGTGCACTGTGGGATGGGAGCCCGAGCGACTCGGCGCGGCCGGAGCTGGCGGCGGCGGGCCTGGCTGCGGCCGGGGAGCGCAGTGTAGCTCGGCGGGCCGTGGGGCGCGGGCGGCGCCGCCATGAACGCGGCGGTGGTGAAGCGGACGCAGGAGGCCCTCGGGAAGGTGATCCGAAGGCCTCCGCTTACGGAGAAGCTGCTGAGCAAGCCCCCGTTCCGCTACCTGCACGACGTCATCACGGAGGTGGGCGCTAGGCCGGTGGCCGGGGTCGGGGCCGGGGTCGGGGCGGGGCTGGGGTCGGGCGGGGTCTGGGCCCAGGTTTGGGTCTGGGCGGGGGTCAGGGTCCAGGTTTGGGTCGGGGCAGAGGTCAGGGCCCAGGTGGGGCCGGCGCTGGGGTCTGGGCCCAGGTTTGGGTCGGGACCGGGGTCGGGGTCCAGGTTTGGGTCGGGACCGGGGTCGGGGCCCAGGTTTGCGTCTGGGCCAGAGCCGGGGTTCCAGATGCAGGTCTGGGGTCAGAGCCTGGTTGGGGATCGCGGCCCAGGTGCGGGTTCGGGGCGCAGATGCCGGCGTGGTCGGGTGCCAGTGGGGCCGGGGTGCGGGCGGCGTTTCGGTTGGGGCCCAGGTGCAGGAAGCGTTGGGTGTGGTCCGCGGCAGAACCGGGCGGCGTCAGGGTCGGGCCTCCACGGCTGTGCGCAGCCCCTGCCTCGGAGCCGGCTTCGCCGAGGGGCCTCTGCACTGACCCTCCCAGTGCTCTTGCCTTTTCACGCATTCCCCTTGGGCCGTGTCTTTCCGGAGCATCCTTCTTCCCAGCCTACCCCTGTGTCTGTTACAGCACGTCTTCCATTCTGCCCTAGAGCGGGTCAGTGATTCCTTCCGTGCCTAGCAGGGTCAGGATGCTCAGAAATCCTGGAGAACGGAGTTACTGTTTTTTATCCCCCCGCCCCAGGTTTCCCTCCACTTTGCTCCACACAGTGGTCACCGCGTATTGGATGCTAAATAAATACCTGTGGGTGATTTATGGAAGGTAGGGGGACCTGAGTCCTACAACTGAGATGGTTGTAACTTTTCCCCAGTGGATGGTGAATCCGGAATGACGGAGATGGTAAAGCCCGCTGTCGCCACGTCCCGGGTGCGCTGCCCCGGGGAGGTTCACAGAAGGCACACAACAAACCCTCGTTGTCGTGGAGGCTGGGAGTCTGTCAAGGCTCTTGGTAACGGGCACAGCCCCTCCCCATGGTGCACCTGAGGAGGGTGTGGACTCAGGACCGCCAGGGTCCTTTGGGAGTTAGGAATCATGGGTAACCTGCAGACTGCTGATGGGGGCTCCTAATTTCATCCCAGGTTGATCCTTAAACTTTATTTCTCACTCTTTCCAGCAGGTTGGGTGCCATACCGTTCCACAGGCTTTGCTCTATCTAGGATTTCTGTGATCTTACCTTAGTTTCTAAGTTGTGCCTCTGTGTTAGTCACTCTAACTGTGCTTAAAACTCTCTGGAATCCCATCCACATGCCCTGGGCTGTTTTGCTGGCTCCACCTCCTCCAGCCAGAGCAGCATTTAAACTATCCTGGACAGGGTTTGGGGAAGGGGCAGGGGTGTGGAGAGCCCATGGGAGCTGGGTGTGCAACATCGCCTCCACCTGGTGAAGCAGGTGGGTAGTGACCTCTTGCTCAGGGGGAAAGAAGTCAGCCGGCCAGGTGAGCTAATTTCGGACATGCCTGTAGGCCTCCGTGTGGTGCTGGCTCCCAGGCGCTTCTGTCTCCACGTCCTGAAAGGTTGGAGGGTGTCGTGATGGGGAGGGAGAAGGAGAAGGAACAGTCCAGCAGGAATTAACGTGATCCACCAGGCAGCCAGGCTGTGTGGAAGGAGTCGCACAGTCCCAATCAGAAACCATCGGTCTGCTTTTCTTTCACAGGTTTTTCCTAATTTAATGCCAAAATTAATTTTTGTATCTGTAGAAAAGAACGCTGTCACCCACTTGACAAAGATATTAGAGTGCTTGACGTATTGGAAAGCATTTTCAGATACTAGGTGAAGAGCCTCCTATGAAAATTCTTTACTGCCCCCTGAGCGTTGTGTTCAAATCACCATGTTAGTATCTTGGCCACAGCTAATCTAATCCTGCCTATTTCAGAAATCAGAGCGCTCACCTGGTGATGTTAATCTCTTGTAGCTTAAAACTGTTTTTCATTATTTTAACTGCCAGCAAACTGGGAAAACCTCAAATGAGACTAAATGAAAAGGTTCTAGCAATATTAAGTGCAGGATGCCCCTGCTATCCCACTTGTCTTCTCAGAAAAATAATAGCACAGCCCTTAAGTAGTTTGAGAAGGAATGAAAGCTAGCTTTTGTAATTATTGTAGGTCCGTCTCAGAGAAGGAGCCTATGTTAGTGTGGGGCTTTTTTTTTCCAAACATGTCTTACAGTAAAAACACACTTGTATCCAGCCAGGACACACACATATAGGTGTATTCGTCTTTACTGCATACATTGCAGTCTGATAATGTCTTTTCTGTTTCATTTTTTAAAAACTCCTCTTGCTACCCATTAGGTTGATTTTACAGTGGGGGACCGTATTTTGAAAATCTCTGGTCTGAGGAACCTAGGGCCCTGGCTGTGTGTAGGGGTGGGGAGGAACAGAGAACATCACCTCCCCAAAACTACTTTTAGGGGTAATTGGAGGTACAGGTTGACTGAGGGGAGGGTCAGGTGGGGAGACCAAGCACCACATGGACCAGAGCGCCCCTCTGTCCTAGGGAGTGAGTGACACAGTGGTGGGAGGAGGCCTTTCGTCCAGTCTCAGAAACCCCGCCTAGGAAGTGCCCTTTCTTTCTGGAATCCGTTCTCTCCACTGGGCCTAGTGACTCTTGCTTTTGAGCCTTTTGGGGCTTCCTCGTGATCCTTGGGCTAAGTTCCTATTCCTGAATAACTTTGAAAAAGCCATCTGGGGCAGGCCCCTGCTGACTCTGGCCTCAGGCTTCTCCTCTCCTGAGCTTCTTTCAATCCTAGTCCAATGAACAGGAGCTCTGGGCCCTGGGCCTTGGGGAACTGCTTAGCCTGGCCTGGCTTCCTAAATGCCCCTCCCCAGCTCCCCAGCTCCCCTGCTCCTCTTCTCCTGGAAGCCTCCTGGCTCAGTTTAGCATGATTTCTTCTGGGAAGTGTTCCCTGGCACCCGTTGCCTTGCCACAACTGCATTGGCTACTAATCCCGAGCACCTTAGCACCCCACAAGCCTTTGTGATGTTCACCTGGCCCTATAGCCAGGCGAGGTCTGCGTGGTACAAAGCCTCACACGTAGTAGACAGAGATGCTTGTTGAGTAAGTGAATAAATTCGATCCTGGGTTCAGGCAGATTTTGATGGACCCAGAGTGGGGTTCAGGGCATGAGGCTGGGGAGGGGCTGTCCCATGGGCTGCTGACCATGGCTGTACTTGATTTTTTCAAGGTGATTAGGATGACCGGTTTCATGAAGGGCCTCTACACTGATGCTGAGATGAAGTCTGATAATGTTAAGGTAGGTTTGAGTGGGGGCCCACCTGCTTGCCTTAATGAGTGGGGCTTTTTGTAAGCTGTGTACAATTGTGTATGTCATTTATGCTGATATGTGGTTGGAATACAGGGTTGATTAATTCATGAATTGACTTATACCCTTCTCATTTCTTTTTCTCATTTTTGGTAATTACATATCATGTTGATTTTATCCATTGAGAAATGGAATTAGTGTTTCAAAGGTTAATGCCAGCCCATCAACTAAAATTTAACAGCTTTATTTCTACTTTTGACATACATCTAAAAATTGTATTAAAAACCTCATGTAAGTAGGAACTGTGTCTATGGGATATCTATGGGATATATTTAAGATAATGCAAACTCTATTGAAGTTTTGTAATACTTGAGTTTTAAATGGAAATCTTTCAGGATAAAGAGGCGAAGATGAGCTTCCTTCAGAAGGCCATAGACGTGGTGGTAATGGTTTCCGGAGAGCCATTGTCAGCGAAACCAGCCCGGATCGTGGCTGGGCACGAGCCAGAGAGAACAAATGAGCTGCTGCAGAGAATTGGAAGATGCTGTCTCAGCAAGGTAACACTGTGGCATTGGGACTATAAACTTTCAGAAACACACCAAGTGGCGGGTAAGTGGCTTGAACGCAGTGGCAGGTGTTTCTGGAAGGAGGTTTTGAGGACGTGTGCTGAACGCTGAGCTTTGAAATTAATCCCACCTCGTCTGGAGTCTTGGAGTTACAGGAGACACAATTTAAAACTGCATAAGAAACAAAGATGTGTCATGCACAAGTTGTACAAACTTTGAGTATAAGCTAGGGGGCTGCATAGCTGCTTTGCTCCTGGCAGGAGGCTGGAGGCCATGTGCCGCCACCCAAGCCCTGCATCCTCCCCGTTCAGGTCTCCTTTCGGGGCTAGTTTTGGGGCTTGTGGGACACCTGTTCTCTTCCTGCCTTTCCAGCCTCTGGTGTCTGCTGCTCCCTCTCCATACCCCCGCTTCCTTTCCCGCCCCTCTCTCTGTCCCTTCCCTCCTTCCCTCTCCCCTTCCCCTCTTCTCCCCTCCATTCCTCTCTTCTGGCTGTTGATCGCTGAGCTGCGCTGCCTTCAAGGAAATCCTGTTTCACTCGTACAGGGACTGGATTTGTTACTTCTGGAGACCCTCACGGCAGGCTGGAAATTTGGCCCCTCTGGTTAGATCTACCCCCGACTGTTTTTGCAGAGACACTGGCGGAGGGCTCAGCTTGGTGATGGGAGCATTTCAGGGGGCTGTCTTCTTTGTGGGAGCTGAGGTGGACCCTCACCAAGGGCATAGTTGATACGGCCCTTTGTGAACCGGGGACTATTGTTTGATGTTACCAAAATGGGAAAAGGTGGGCTCCAGCCCCCAGAGCAACAGTGCAAGTGGGGCTGGGGGTGGGGATGGTGGCTCCTGGGAGGCCTCAAAAAAGCCTTGTCCTGGTCTGCTTCCAGCTCTCAGGCTTGGAGATGCAGAAGCTCATTCTGCTAGTGGCCTGGCCTCTGTCCAGTCCCCACCCTGCACCCTTCATGTTGCTCATCTTCCTAAAGTGCAAATCTGACTCCTGTCTTCACTGAATCCTTTGCAGCTTCCTATTGCGCGGGACACAGCCCCTCAGACCTGCCTCTTTCCTCGCTGTCTCCCACACCTGTGGCCGCACCCCGAGGTCTCCTATGCTGGCCACACCCCCCAGCTTCATCTGGCAGCAGTGCAGAGTCAGTTGCTCTTCCTGTGGCCCTGGCCTCTCCTCCCTCCTGGGCTGATGCTGGCGCCCTGCCGTGTTTTGTGGCACACAGCCGTGTTTGGCCATTGCCGCAGTCCATGGCATGTCCGTGGCCAGGGTCTGGTGCCTGGCTTGTAACACTCTGCGCTTTGTGGAAGGAGTGCATGAGCGAGTGGGGTCCGGACTGGAGGGAGTTGGAGGCTCTGGATGGGGGCAGGGATGCTGTGGGAGGGATTTTTGCATTTGCTGGGGTTTGGGTTAGATGATTCCTTAATGTCCCTCCGCCTGGGCCTGGGATCCTGTGAGGGGCGGAGGGCACGTGTAGAGCTGTGTGGGTCATCGTTGGTGTCTGTGAACAATATGTGCGCCCACGTTTGACAGCTTGCATGGAATGGCCCTGGGGCTCGTTCAGCTTGGGGGGGTTCACCACGAAGGACCAGAGGCGGTGGCTCCTGGAGGAGATCCTCTGCTTCGTGGGGACAGCCTTTCCCTTAACACTTTATCCTTTGAATTTCACTGGTAGCAGAGAATCTGTTTAATTTGAGTGCTGACATTGACATTGGTTGCTGTGCTGATCTTCTTCTCACCTTGCATTTTGTGTACACCTGTTCGGACCACTAGCTGTCCAGTGATGATGCCGTGAGGAGGGTGTTGGCTGGAGAGAAGGGGGATGGGAAGGGAAGGACCTCACTGACGTCAAAATCGCGAGCACCGGACAAGGATGTGAGAGGAGACGAGCCCGGTCATAAGGATAAGGAGGTGAGTTGCCCAATGCACATATTTGAAAATGAGATCATGAGTCTTTCTGTAGCACAGCTAAAGACATTTCTAGCTGAGACTTTGACTTTTTTCAGGATAGGAGAAACTCTGATGTAAATGAGAGCAGGCCAAGCAGAGATGGAAAACAGAAGGAGGAACTGAGGGAAGAGAGCAAACCAAGAGCGAAGGGACGGGACCGCGAGAGGACCAAGGAGCGTGGCCATGCCAGGCACCAGGATGCCGACAGGGACAAGTGCCGAGAAAGGGAGAGCGAGCGAGCCAGGAGCAGAGCCAAGCAGGGCGGAGACAGAGACAGAGGCAGCGAGGACAGGAGCAGAGACCTGGAGCACGCCCGCGAGAGGAGGAGCCGGGGGGGCCGGGACCAGCGGAGGCTGAGAAACGGGGGGCACTCCGGGGACCCCGACCGGGAAAGGAGCAGAGAGCAGGATAGCCTGGAGAAAAAGGTAAAGCCCTGTTTGAGAACTTCTGTTTATGACTAGAGTCTGTGGTGGCTCTGAATGACCTTTGCCTCTAGTATAGTGTGACTGGGACACTGGCTTTATCACCAGCTTAACATTGTTGTCTATCTGGATTCAGAAGCCTGAAGAGATAGCAGTTTTCCCCAGGTTTTAAGATTGGCTGCTTTGTGCGTCCTCACTGTGTGTATTTGGGTTTGCTGAACACTTTGGGGCGGCCTCTGCCCTCGTGTTGTGAGCAGTGCTTGCAAGCAGTCTAGCCGTGTGTGGGCGCGTGGGGTCTGGGAGTGGCTGCGTTTATGAAGGATCAGGGCTGCTTCCTAAGTCTTTTAGGCATTGGCAGTAGTACAGGAAAGCCTCACTGTATTATAATTCTTGCTTAATTAACTTTTCAGGTAAATTTAGGATTGGCCAGAAGATCGGTTTGATCCCTAGCAGTGTTTCTGTGTTGAAGGTCCTGTTGGCCTTGTTCGGGTAGCATGGGTGTCCCAGCTGGCTGGTGTCTGTTGCCTGTGCTCATGGGGACAGCACATAGGAGGGAGCCCAGGTCTGGAAAGGTCCAAGCTCTGCCCAAGTGATGAGGCAGGTTGTGGGTAAGGCCCACATGGGCACCTGCTGCTCTTTCCTCCCGAGACGGCCGTTGTGCTGTATGGTGCTGCAAATCAGTGTGGCTGTGGGCAGACGAGCAGGCCCACAGGCTGACCCTGGGGGAGCCCGAAACTGGGCTTTTCTGTTGAAGTCAGAGTGTACTTGGTTTGGTCAGAAATTGGGTTAGTTTTCTCCTGGAAACCATGGGGTCCTATGAACCCCCAGGAGTAATGTACCCAGATATGTGTCATGAAAACCAGCATTCCCTCAGGAGTTTTAGAAATAAGAGAGATGTTTCCCATCTTTTGCCCCTTCTTAGAGGCCCAAGAAAAAGTGTTTTTTCACTGATCTGAAGTTTGCAAGGTGCCAGCACATTCTGGTGCATTTTACTGTGCAAGAGGCAGTCCCTGAGTGGGGTAACTTTTGCAGCCCTCAAGCGCTTCAGGCCCAGCGTTCCCGTCCATTATGTTAACCAGAATTGCTGGTGCCATGACTGGTGTTTTCAGTAGAAGACAATTCCAGCGAGAAAGTTTGCAGGCAGGTTTGTGGCGCTCATGGGCCTTATGGAGCAACGAGTATGTTTTTGAAGGTGAGGCCTGTGGAGGCCTGTGCGGGGGCCTTGCTCCCTGCAAGCCGGATCCACACCCTCCGTGGTGGCTGCTTGCCGGCTCTCCCGGGGTACCTCCTGGCTCCTTTGTGGCGCGGGCCTGGGAAGCAGCATGCTGTTTTCCTTGTGGGTAGCACTGCGCAGGGGGGCAGTGGTGGGCCTCCCAGAGAGCCAAGCTCCCGCAGACTGGAGGCAGCTCCAGCCCCCTCTGCCCTCTGCACCCCTCAGTCAGATCCCGGGTCCCTCCTCCATTTGATTTCTGTCTAGAGGAGACAATGATGAGGTGTTCTCAACCTCCCCAGGGTTTGTGAAGAAAAGGTGAACAGGTGTGAAAGCACTGAGGAGGCAAAGGGCCCATGTCTCAGGTCAGAGGGGCCGGCTGTGTGGACTGTTTCTGTCACCTCCTGGGCGACAGCTGGGTGTGCAAGGGAACCCCGGCCCTCAGGAGGGCATTAGTCTGACACCTTTGTGATTAAGTGACGAGGACGTCTCGTGGCTGAAACGCTGAGCAAGCGCCCTTTGCTTTTCAGTCTTCATGGAGGAACAGCTCAGCGACTGCGGTCCTTGCTACAGCTTATGTCGCTGTGTGCCTCTTAGAGACCTGAGATAAGGGGTGAGATGGCGTTTGCAGTGCTCACGTAACTTGTTTTGAGCGTGGGTCCCGATGCAGAGTCTGAGCCTTTGCTTAAGCCCCTGGGTCTGAGAGGCGCAGGACTAGTTCTGCGGGTGTCAGAAGTTTCGTTGGCCCATCTCCAGGTGGCCTGGCCTGGGATCCCGTGTGCCCAGAGACTGTGCCATGGCTTCCTGAGGTGCTGCCTCAGACGCCCTTGCCCCTCAGACTGCGCGCGTGGGAAGCGATGTTGGAAGCCCTTTGGGAACCAGGCTGCGGGCCAGCTACAGAGAGCGGGTCTGGAGGGCAGTGCTCGCAGGAGAGCTCTTGGTCACCAAGAAACATCTTGCATCTTGGTGTATTTTTAGATATAGTGGATTTGAGCGATTCTGGAATTTGAAGAAAAATGTTTTTGTTTTATAGTCATCAAGCCCTGGGGAGGCAGCTAAAAGGTTGGCCGATAGATCTTTTAAAGACTCCAAAGCTGAAACAGAGGTAAACTTTAAAAAATAATTTGAAATAATTTTAAGAGCTGTAATCACGTAGCTATGTTGAAATAGCACAGTGACTGCTGGGCTGGGGTCCTGCCCTTGTACCCTGAGGCTTGCAGGGAGGCATGGTGTAGGCTTACACACAGTGGGTCCATATTTATGTTGTTGTAAAGCGGTGATTTATGTGTTTACTGCCCGGTACAATGACGGGGTGCATTTGTCCTCTGGTTTCCTGTGGTGAACTCTTGGATTTCCTTATACCTTTATTTGACAAAAGTGGTATGTGGTGTACAAGGGACAGGGTAGTCATTTGGAGAGGGTGGCGATGGCCCTTTAAATCAGTCTGGGACCCCAGGCAAACAGGGAAAGGAAGAGCCCACTGGCGGGACCCCTCTGAGCTCTGCTGGCCTGTGGGGCCCTGGGTCTGGGGTATAGCTGAGGCTGGGCCACATCATCTCCATACGGCTGCCCTGGATTCTAGAGTCATTGCAGCTGTTAATTCAGTTTGCACTTCAGAAAGCATATCCAGGCCACTGCAGGGAAGAGGCAAGGAGTGGCAGCTGGAAGGCCAGTTAGGAGCTGTGATGGCAGGTTGGGAGGGGAGGCAAAGCAGGAATTGTGCCCCCGGTGGGAGGGCAGGAGGGCTAATCCCTCCAGTTGGTGCTCTTTAAACACAGTGTGTGCATTTTCATTCAGAGCTATTTACAAATGCATCCAGGCAATTAAGCACATAGAAACAGGGTGAGTCATCTTAAACACACCTGCTAAGATGGTGTTTCTCAAAGTGTGGTTGGCAATTGCTGGCCGCCTTAGGGTCTTACAAAGAGGGGATTCTGAGTGGAGCGTGGAGAGGGTTTCAGCCTCCTTCCGATTCGCTCCCTCCAGGCTTGAGTGCTGGCTGCACCAAAGTCGCTGACCCTTCAGGGCATCTAGCTGTGTTCTGTTCCCTCCTGCCACCTCCTCCGGCAGAGCTGGGATGATAAACCTGCTTCTGGTACTGCTGTGTGATGCAACAGCTCTTCTTTCATTCTCTTTTCTTTAAGGCTGAGATTTCTCCTAGAGCATCCAGGTCAGTGACAACAAAGACATCAAAATGGCGATCCAGGAATTCAGTGGAAGGTACTGCACGGTTTATCATAGAAGGAGCTGAAAATAAGGGCATTAGTTTCTTTGCCTTAATCACAGTATCATAGGCAAAAAATCATGTGGCTGGAAAGCAGATCTGTCATCGGGGCTATGAACACAGACTGAAAAAGAAGCAGACATACATGTACATACATGCACCCACATGCATGCACCGGGGCGGAGTCGCACCTCTCTGCCGGAGATCCGTTGCAGTCTACAAGATATGATTGAATTTTATTTTTCCAAAAATATTTATTAGTCATCCATGTTTTATTGACGCTTGTCTTTTGAATTGGTAGGCTAAATGTAATCCTGTTGCAAAGTGGACAGAAAGAGCATTCTGCTCTTAGACAAATGGTGTTTATGCATCGAAAAAATGGCAGAGATTTTCACTGGGAACCATGCTAAGAGCTAAGAGCTGAAGCACATGTGAACAGGCCTGTCCTGAGCTTTCCCAGGGATAGTCCTTTGTTCTAACAGAGCAGTAAGTAGAAAGAGTGTCAGTGTGGCGCCCAGAAGAATGGCTGCAGGCCAGAGGTGGTGTATGTCTCAGCTGAAGTGTAAAGTGACTGTGAATGAGCAGTATCGTTTCTGAATACATCCTTTTCCTAAGCTGCCGAAGTTAAGTGTGAAGAAAGTAATGGCTGGGATTTTCGGTTAGTGATTAGGTGGCGAGTCCCAGTCGATCACAATGTGACATAATCCTGAATGAACATGGTTGTGCCCAAAACTCTTTCTCTTCTGGGAGCTCTCTGTGACAGCTCCTGGGAGTGTGACCACTGGCGCAGAGGGCATGGACGTGTCCAGGTTTCAGTGACAGTGTCCTCTTGACTGTGCCCCACGTCCTCTCCAGTGTCTTCAGGGTCTGCTGATTTTGATAGATGACAAACGAGCTGCTGTCCCTCTTTGTGATTAGGGAGATTGTGCATTTTTAATGTGTGTTGGTGAATTTTATTGGCTTTCCTGACTTGCCTGTTTTTTCTTTGCCTGATGCCTTACGGCTCTGCTGGGAGCCTGTGTTATTAATTTGTACCAGCCCCCAGGACATCAAGACGTCAGGACACCTGCCAATTTTAATGCTTGCTTAGTGTTTGTTTCTTATATTTTTTTTCAGTTTATTTCTACTAAGTATGTTTGGCTTCTGAATTGCCTGAGTGTCTAATTTTTATGCACTGTTATCTGCCAGTCTTCTATTTTTATAGCTTGTCCAGAGATTTGAGGGATGTTTTGTGTTTTGTCAAACAATTTCTTATTTAATCTTTTTAGTCATCTCCTACTTTAGTCCATGGTGTAAGGTGAGGCTCTGAATTTATTTGTTTTCTCAGAAGAGTCATGGGTGTCCAGGGTCACTCACTGATTGTACCCTTCCCTCACTCTGTGACCCCTGTACACCTTTTGTGTTTTACTGCTAGTTTTCTGTCATTGTTCTTTTTAAAAAAGCTTTCAGCCTCTTGATAGCCTTATTCTTCCAGGTGTATTTTAAAGTAACTTAATGAACCAAAGAATCCCACTTCCCACAGACAAAACCGAGAAACTTAGCAGGATTTAGTGGGACTTGTGTTAGACTCATGCTGTCCTCATTTGGGGAGATCGGCACCTTAGTTCCAGTTAGTACAGGTGTACCCCTCTCACCAAGAAGGCCTGTGGGCATGGGCTCGGGTGTGTCTGTTAGTCAAGGATTACATGGTAGTTTTGTGTTCTGTGTTTTGGAAATGGTACCTCCCTTCCCCTCATTATTTAGTGATTGCTGTAATTGTATCTTAAATCTAGCCATGTGTTGAATCTTTACCCACAGTTCTTCTGTTGAATTTTGGGGTTTCTTAAGCTTACAGTTATCATCTGCTTTTCTTTTCTAATAACGCAGGATGTTTGCATCAGTTTACTGGTGAGTTTATGCTGAAGTTCCCTTTAAATGGTTAGAAGAGAGTTGATGATCAGGGATTTGCCTGCATTATGACATTAAGCTTTACTGAGCTGTCAACATGGTGGTGGATTCTTTTCTTCCTGCCAGTTAGCCAGGGCACAGACCTCCCACCGCCCTTACCTGGCAGAGCCCGCACTCTGCCCTAACATACCGCCCAGCTGGAGGACAGGTGGGAGGGCTGGAGAGCGGATCTGTGGTTCTCGTGGCATCCAGGTGGGCGACAGTGATGGCTGTGCCCGTGGGTCACTGAGGGGGTTGGGCATAGGATGTGTTTGGTAGAAGGGATCAGTGGGTGGATTGGGTGGACTTGTTAGAAGGGAGAGGAAGCAAAGGCAAGATCAGTTGGAGGAGGAGTCTGGTTGCCCGTGTGGTGCCGCTTATTGAAGTAGGCAGGCTGTGGGAGGGGCTGTTTGGGGGAGTGGGCGGCAGGGCTGGGCATTCTATTTCAGACACATGGTGTGTGAGACGCCTGAGAAACAGCCAAGTTGGGTTTGCATATATGGGCCTGGACTTCAGGGAGGGAGTTGGAGCCACTTAAGGTGAAAAGGGAGAAGCCTGCGGCTGGTAGTGTATGGGCGGTTTTTGCAGCGGGGACCAAGCTCAGGTGGTAATTGGCCCAGGGAGCGTGGAGGTGAAGGTGCACTCTGGGCCGGCTGGGCTCTCAGGTCAGAGAGGGGGAGCTGCTGGCAAAGGAGTTGGAAGGCTGGGGGGCTGGAAGTTTGGAGAGTGGGGGTCCTGACAGTCATGGGGGCAGGTCAGGATAAGGGAGGGTGTCATGTCAGAGGCTGAGGGGAGGCCATTGGGGGCTGAGTGACCACTGAGTGGAGGGGACAGTTAGTTGGTGACCTTGGCATAAACCCTTGTAATTCCTAACTAAAGCAACCCAATACAAACACCTTTGCTATATTTTAATCTGTTGTTAACTATTTTATGTCAGGAAGAAAGGAGGATAATAATTCAGCTAAAATTTTAGACCCCGTAGTGTCTGGATTAACTAATGAACCAGATCAGGAAACTACAACTTCAGAAATAGGTAAGGAAAAGATACTCTTTAGTTTAAATTTCTCACCACTTTGATAGGAAATGTTTGCATCTCAGTGTCATTATATTTTGTATTCTAACCACTTTAATGTTCATCAGATTGTTTTCATGATCAGTGAAGATCAGAAATGACTTCACACTGTTTTAATTTGCCAAGTTATATGATAGAAGAATATCAACTCAGCTTTAAGTTAACCTTTACATGTCTTTTTATGTAGAACTTATTTTTGCCTCTAAATCAGAATACTCTTTTTATGTTGCTATTGGAATTTTACAAAATGATGTGCTAGATAAATTGTCTTTCAGTTCTCCATTCTGCTATGTTGTGTTCTGTTAAGAAAAGGTTCTACAATAAAGATTGCAAGGTGCTGGCTTATGACACACCGGGAAGTTGTTGCTGCAGTTGCTCCTTTATTTACACGGTGGGCAGTGTGACACTGTGCACCCATCCTCGTCCTGCTGATGCGGTGCGATTAGATGTATGAATATGGAATTTCAAATGGGATAATCTTGGATTAAATTGTAAATAATTGTGGTCTTCTCTGATGTCAAACTACATTCTTTAGAAACATTAGAATGTTTGCGTGACACTTAAGGTAAAAAATAGTGTAAATCTTGATCGCAGGGAAAGATAAAAATTTTTCTAGTCTGAACTCCACTTGTATCTGATTTTTACTTGACTGTCTGATTTTTAAAAATTTTGTGTCTGTCACTAGGATAGTGGTAAGTACCTCTTTCTGTTTGTGTTTTCCCTTTGAGAAGTCACACGGCTGGTTCAGCAGGCCTGGTGTGGAAGGTGGTGTGAGGCACTTCCAGGGAAGGTGGCCGTCCAGGGCGAGGCATGGTGGAGCCAGAGCTGGACATGTTCTTGCTGGTGGCTCTTCACAGTGGGCCGCGAGCTGCATTTAGCCACGTCTTGTGGCTGTTTCCTCTCTGTGGGAATTTTTCTCAGCTGCTGGCAGGGTCCTGGGGGAAGCACCCAGGCCGACCCGGGGCTGTGGAGAGGGGAGTGTGGGAGGCAGCACTTGAGTGGAGACTGACGTGTGTGTGGCCTGTGTAGACTCGCCCGCAGCTCAGACCAGTGGGAAGAGCCCGGTCTCTCCCGCTCGCCCACCTCCTGGCCATGGGCTGCCGCTTGGGTGTGTTCTCTGAGCCACTGCCTTTACTGGTGAGCGGGTGTGGAAGTACCTGTCTTGAGAGCAAATGAGCTGATATTCATAAAGTGGCTGCCTTGTCTCAGGCAGGCAATGCACAATCTCCTTTATTCCACACCAGTTACTGAGGGCCCAGTTGAGGTGAGGCAGGTAGCTGTCTGAGCCAGTACTATGGATGTAAGATACACTGAAGTAGTTACTTAGACACATGTGTAAGTACTGCCTAGGGCGTGAGAGTAACGTGAGCCCAGTGTTTAGGCAGAACCGGCAGGTGCAGCAGGCAATGCTCCAGGGCTTTGCAGATTGGAGCGTCACCTGGCACCCCTTGGTGGCGGGAGTGAGTCCTGTGTGCTTGCTGTCTGTGGGTGGTCCTGGGGACCCCTGGTGCACCCCCACCCTGTGCCTTGCATCCTGCCCCTGCACCACTGTGGTCCTTGTCATCACCAGCATGCCAGTCACGTAACTTTTGGAATTCAGGGTTTGTGTGCAGTTGTTGTAGTCCCTTATTTCTCTCCCGAGCACTGTTTCCAGACACGCTGCCCCTGGCCTCTGAGCCTCCTGGAGGTGCCCATCTCTGAGCTGGCGCTTTGGGGGAAACAGCCCATGTGTGGCTGGCAGGGCCTGTGGCCCTGAGATTCTCAGGGCAACATGAGAATTCAGGGGCTTTGCTGTAATTGTTTTTCTTTTCCAGGTAGACAGACAAATTCAACAAGAAATTTCCTCTTTCTTTTCCAAAGTATGAACTGTTTCTTCCCCTGTCCACATCCTCATGCAGGCTGTCTGGCGAGCCCTGTTCTCTTTACAGTCATGTGACTGTCTGAGTGTTCCTGGAGCATCACACCATCCAGATCTTTATTTGGCTCGGGGTCCAGCATGTCATTTTGTTTTATTGTACAAACTTTTTCACTATGAAAAATACAGGAAGTATAACAATGATTAACACCCATATACCTCTCACCTAGAATCCTAGTTCCCACATTTTGTCATGTTTGCTTCATCTGTAGCACTTTATTTTGAAGTATTTCAAAGTATATTAAAAACGTACACTTGTCCTTTAAATGCTTCCTCTAAATGTGTTAGCACACAGCTCAAACAGTAAGACCTGCCCCTACTCAGCCACAAAGCTGTTCTTGCACCCGCAGAATTGGGCCCTGACAGTATCAAAAATCCAGTGTATTTTACATTGGCTCAAGAAAGCTATTTTTTCAAAACCAGGATCCAGTTAAAATTAACACAGGGGATATATTTTATTATTCTTTTTGTCTCTTTGAATCTGGAATAACACCCCCACTTTGTCCTTTTATGCCAGCATATTGACTTTTTGGCAAGATGAGGTTGCTTGTCTTGTAGAATATTCCATCTGCTAGGTTGTCTGCTTTCTTGTGGTGTATTTAACTTGTGATGTCCCTCTACCCACCCACCCGCCCCATAGTTCTGTTAAGATTTGAAGGCCTGATTAGGCGCAGGCTGAGCGTTTTGCTTCGCCCTCACCCCTGCTGAGGTGGTGCTCACCCTTTATTGGTGTACTGTCTAGGGGTCCTTAGCGTCCCGGCACTCCATAATCTGATGCCTGATCTCAGGGCCAGGCAGGTGCCCCCATTTTAAACGTGGGCACGCTGGCTCGGAAAGGATGAGAGGAGCCCGCTCATAGTGTCAAAACTTAGGAAGTCTTGACTGCAGTGCCCACAGCCTGACCTGCACAGTTTGTTAACTACCGCAGTGCAGACAACAGGTGGTGCTCATGCGCTAATTGTTTGGCCTATTCATAGTAATTTTAATTTTTTGTGCAGTATTTACTTTTTCAAAGCTATTATTTGGCAAGCTGGTTAATCTGCTATGATTAAGAATTGATTGTAGTATTATTAGTGACTCATAGTCTGATTTTATGGTCTATCTGTGTGAATGTGGGATTTAGTAAAGTTTACTGAAGAATACCACCAGAAGTGTTCAAACAGCCATCACAGGCCTCTCAAACAAACAAAAACACCACTAGAACTTCCAAGAGAGAATGTTGTACGAGGTGTCCTCGGGCTCCTGAAGCCACAGATGGAACGTGATCCTCCTGTACTTTACCCACTGTGCTGCTGGGTTTTTTATAGTATAGAAAATACTTAACACTTTCAAATAAAATAGAACTTAAAATTATTGGGGTGTTTTCTTCTAATGGATACTGTACAGCTGCCAGGCTCGTATTTATTTGTTTAGATTTGTTTGCTTTAGAACTTAGTGTTTCCTTTTGGTCCTTGGCTGCCCGCTGTTAAGATGTCACAAATAATTACTTCAATCACGCTATTTAATCACACTTATTAAGTTCTATTTTTATAGATTGAAAGGTATTTCCTTAGAAAATTCTGTTGTCTACTTTATGTAGTTCTGTTACATAAAATAGGCAGTTAACGACAGGTTGATTCTGACAGAAACTATTTCTTTGAACGCTTTTGAGGAATTGTAAGACTGTATTTCAGGAAAGGGAACATTCTCTCATTTTTTGTCTCCTGGTTGCATTTTAGAGGGTGAGGGGTCCTTTATTGGTGGGTTCGTTTTCTACCCTGGGTCTCACCACAGTTAAAAATCTGTTAGCATCTCCCTTTCTCCTCCCCGCTTTGTTTTTAGAAGGAAAACTACTTTATTTCCAAGTATGTGCTATTTTTCCTATTCTTATAGATAGTGGCACATCAGTCATTAATCGGGAGACGAGTGTTTGGGTCTTTCCTACGTCTAGTTCTGTGCACTGGGCCATCAGTGTTTTCCTCCTCAGTGCCTGAAATTGTCCCCTGCTTGCAGCTTCCAGGTCCCAGCCTGGCTGTAGCACAGAGGCCACCAGTGTTGGGGTCCCGGCTTGGCTGTAGTGGGGAGCCCGGCAGTGTTGGGGGTCCTGGCCTGGCTGTAGCGGGGAGGCCGGCAGTGTCGGGGGTCCCGGCCTGGCTGTAGCGGGGAGGCTGGCAGTGTTGGTCCCGGCCTGGCTGTAGCAGGGAGGCCGGCAGTGTTGGGGGTCCCGGCCTGGCTGTAGCGGGGAGGCCGGCAGTGTTGGCATCCCGGCCTGGCTGTAGTGGGGAGCCCGGCAGTGTCGGGCTACCAGCCTGGCTGTGGCAGGGAGGCCGGCAGTGTCGGGGGTCCTGGCCTAGCTGTAGTGGGGAGCCTGGCAGTGTTGGGGGTCCTGTCCTGGCTGTAGTGGGGAGGCTGGCAGTGTCAGGGGTCCCGGCCTGGCTGTAGCGGGGAGGCTGGCAGTGTTGGGGTACCAGCCTGGCTGTAGTGGGGAAGCCGGCAGTGTCAGGCAGTTGTAGAAATGGAGGCAGAGGGGTGCAGCCTGTGATGGGCTAGGCCTGGGTCCTGCCTGCTTCTGGCGCCCTGGCCCTCTCCTGACCCCAGAGCCACACCTGTAGGAGCCCTTGGTGGCCTCACAGTGCAGGAGAGCAGAGAGAAGTGGTGACTGGCTGGAGTGTTAGTCTTAATGACTTGTTTTAAACTGTTTTATGTCAGGAGCAAGAGATGCTAATACTAACTCAGCTAGTGTTTCAGATGATCATTCAACTACACTGTGGCATGAGAACACTGCACCAGAGCCGGCAGTGAAGCAGAAAGGTAAGAAGGACCCCAGTTCCTGCTCTCTCTCCTGGTGAGGGGGACCGAGCACCTCCAGCTGTCCACGGGTCGGATGGGCACTTCTCTTCTCAGGGGCCGGCGGCCAGAGCTCTTGCCGGGTCCCTGCCCCATCAGGCCAGGGCTGCCTCTTGCGTGGACAGTGCAGAGTGTGTGGGGAGCCTGGTAGCCAGGCTCTGTTGTGTGCCTGATGTCCCTCTGAGGTGAGGTGGCAGTGCCCTGGCAGTGCCAGCAGTGACCTGGACAGAAGCATCAGGGCCCCCGCCAGGAGCCCCACAGGCCCAGCTGCACACCACCCAGATTTCATGTTCAAAGGGGACTTCTAAAGACCACAATTTTTCTGTTTGTTGCATTTGTGTGTCTTACATTGCACGTGGGTGAGATTTTGTTTCGTATAATTTTTCTCATCATTTAGTAAAAGCTATGGTAAAGCACACATTCAGCATTTATTTTTTAAGGCCCTGGAGCTCCCACGAGGCAGGCAGGGGTTCCTGTCCCTCACGGCATAGCTGTGGTGCCCTGGGAGGCAGGGTAGCTGCTGGGCCAGTGGTAGGGTGTTGGGACCAGGGCGGCAAGGGGTGGCCAGGAGAGGGCTCGTGTTCGTCAATCTGTTCACACAGAAAATACTTGTTGGCGGCCTTCTGTGTGATAGGCCTTGAGGCAGTGAGTGCGTCAGTGAGCAGATGTCAGGCTGGAAAGTGGTGCCATGCATTAGGGCCGCTGGAGGTAGTCAGGGTGGAGCCTTTGCACCTGGGTTGGGGCAAGCCTCCGGACAGGGGTGGGGGAGTTGGGGCCAGCTCCTGCGTGGCCTTGTGGCTGTATTGGGGACTTTAGCAGGAGGACGCTGGGGATATTTTTAGGATGAGTGGCTTAGTCACATTTAGATCATGTTAATTTGGGAAGCTTAGGCAGAGTCTAGAGGAGAGGGAGGCCTGCACTGTGGTGGAGCAGTGTGGGGGGCCTTAGGCAGCTAAGGGTGAATGCAGGCCAGCTTAGGAGGAGGTCTGGTTGGAGATCCCATGCGAGCCCTGCTGGCACTAGGCTCTGGTGGGAGCCGGGCTGTGGTGTGGCCGCTGGAGGGAAGCAGCATGGGGGAGAGGAAAGGCTGGCTTGTGGCCTCTGGGCCTGGAATCTGGGGAGGGTCCAGAGGGTGGCTGCATGGGGTGTCCTGACCTGTGAAGGGCAATAGACACCATGCCACTCACCCTCCAGGTGTTGGCCCCCTGACTCGGTGGCTCCACAGTCCAGGCTGTCCCTGGTGCCGACACCAGGACTTCGAGGGCAGGTGGGGCTTGGTGCCCAGCGGCCTCTGCTCCTTTCCCCAGGAGGGCTCTCCTGCCGCACCCGCTGAGGGCGGCTCTTGGGTAGCCTGCCCCAGGGCTGGACCCAAGCCCGCATTGTCCTCACACTATCCAGGCCCTCCTGACTGCCTACACTCAAGCTCCTGGGCCCCAGCTTGTGCTGGCCTGCCCTCTGCTGTGGCCTCTGGGAGGCTCCTGTGCTCTGCACAAATAAGGTTCTGGAGGGCCCTCAGTTCTTGTTGCCTCGTAAGCTTAGCTCCACCTACCCAGAGCCCCTTCTTTAGGGCACCGTGCATATGGCTCCCTGACAACGGAAAGTTCCTGAAGCCCTCCTGTGGGCCCAGAAGCGCATATCTGGGGAGTAGGTTCACCCTGGGTTGCGTGCGTTTCCTCAAAATAACCAAGGGTCCCATTCTTGAATCTGGTGGGGGGGTGTGTGGAATGGTCCCTTCTGGAGGTGGGGCTGTCCTCAGGGAGGTGCTTGTGTGGCAGCGGCGGCTAGTGGTCCCTCCCCAGTGTCCTCGGTGCCCACCTGACTCGTGCAGGTGAGATGCGGCTGCAGATGAGCTTGTGCACTTGAGAGTGGCTCAGGTGGTCCCCCTCACAGTGGGTCTGCTCGTTTGCTTGTGGCATGTAGGTCACGTTGTCCCCAGAAAGCAGCACTTGAAGGAAAGAATCCTGGGTGAAATGTGCAAAGGTCGGCCTGTGTGGCTCTTGGGAAATGTTTTTATTTAGTTGCTGGTGGGAAACCCTGAGTGTTGAGCTAGGCCAGCCGAGCCCGGAGCCTGCAGGCGGACGGGGGCCTCGTTTGCCAGGCTCGCGCCTGCCTCGTCCAGGCTTCCGTGGCCTGCCGCCTTTGGCACCTTTTGCCTCATCTGTTTTATTGCTCCATGAGCCTCTTCTTCAGATCCTTGGTTCCTGTTTTCATGCCATAAAGTTTCATGATCCATAGTTCTGCTGGTTCTTTGTCTTTGAAAGTGAAACAATTGCCATAGGAAACTAGCAGAGAGGCTGTGAGGAAATGACCATTTTTCCCCAATAGACATCTGGAATTACTTATTGTGTATGTTCCTTTAATCCTGTTCGGCCAATTTAGTGTACTGAGGTTTACTAACATGAAAGTTGATTTTCTGATGTGCCTTTTTTTCTTTTAGGGGACTCTCCTAGTAATGCAGGTAAGGAGTGGCCCTAAGGGAAGGTGTTTAGTATGAATCGTATATGTGTGTATGGATGCTATCATGTACTCAAATTCACATTTTACAAATCATGCTAATGAGAGCAATGTAAGAAAACACAACTATACCAATCTGAGATTTAATTTACATGTTTAATGAATCAGAAGGATACATTTCAAGATTTTTTTCCAGAGTATAAAGTATATTTCCAGTGTTCAACTTCTGATTTATTTTCACTCTTTTCCAAAGTATAAAGCCCTTTTACTTTAAACAGTAGAGTAAGTTTAATTGTCTTAATATTTTAGGCTTGTTGTTTACTGATTAAATCTTTTTATCAAAGTGAAGATAACTGTTCAAATTATAAAAATAATATGGTATATACCCAAAGTAGAAAATTTTTAGAATGCAGAAAAATATAAAGAAGAAAATGAAAAGCACTGATAATTCTGCTGTTTATATCGTAAATGAATGGCCTTTTAGAACCCTGTGTGTATATGTGTAATTAATAGATACATTGCTATATTCTATTGGCTATAGATTAAAGTGATGACATCTTATACCAGAGGGTCTGGCATGTGATGCCATAGTTTACTGAAGTTACCGATTGTCTCCACTGTGGCAAATGATGACGGGTGAACATCTGGACATGAGACTTACATGTGCCCACTCATGCCCTTAAAGTGCAGTGGCTGACTGAATCGACCCACTATTTGAATTCCATTTTTTGAGAAGTTGAACCAGTTTATATTTCCAGGGTTTGAGGGAACCCGTTCCCCCAAATCTTCACCGAATGTAGTGTAGATATCAAATGTCTGCTTTATTTTCATCAAAGTTGTAGATGAAAACAGGTAATTTATATTTACAGTTATCTAGTTGCTGTCTTTTCAAATATTTATTAGTCGTCTGTGTTTTTTCCTCTGTAAATCACTGATTGGGTCACCATCCTCCAGAAGGAGAAGTCGGGCCTCCTGGCCAAGATCCGTCTGAGCTGTCTGTGAGCACCGAGCTCCCGAGCGAGGCCTCCCCCGTCAGGTCCGTACGCTTGGGCCCCTGCCCGGCCCCACCGTGCCTCTTTCAGCTTGTTTAATGCTTGAGCTTAATCTTGAGGAAGTACTTATATAATGAGAACCATTTAATTTTCTATGCCTGAGGGCGTAACTACCCAAGAACACTTTAGAGATTGAGGGAAGTTCATAATTACAGCCATGTTATGTCACGTTTTGATGACAGGTAGTTATGTTACTACTTTTTATATATTAAAATTAATGAACATAGAAGATTAAACGATGGATGTTTTCAAACTTGCCAGGTTAATGGAATGTTCCTAATATTCTACAGCCTGTGTCCTAACTAGCATGCTGACAGTGGCCTGGAAATTAGTGTAAACACTGACCTGGGTTTTCTTTGGTCTACTTTGAAATGTACAAGTATTTCATATTCCTTTTTTGGTTTTCCCATATTTGGGTCTAGAAGAATACCTCGGCCTGGGAGTGCAAGACCAGCGCCACCCCGGGTGAAACACCAGGAGAGCTCGGAGGTGCTGCCCACAGACAGGTGGGCACCCAGGGAGGGCTGGGCTTGGCGAGGGTGGGACGCCCTGCTGGGAGATGAGAGGCAGCGCCTAGCCCGGACTGCTAGCAAGGACAGAGACGCGGGGCCCGCCTGAGCTCAGACTGTGCAGGGACCCCACTTCCCGTGGGTGGGAACGCACAGATGGCACCCGCCGTACAGTGTGGGGGGAGGTGTTTCTTTGATCTCTGGGTAGCATTTTCTATGCATAAAAACAATGAGGGGGGAAAATAGGAAAAAAAGATTTAAAGGCTTAGTTATATAAAAATTAAAGGTTGTCAGAAAGTCAAAAATAGTTACAAGTTTTACAAATCTGCTAGTGGATACACCGTGATCTTTAAAGAACAAAAAAATCAAAACAAAAATATAGAAAAATAAAATAGGTGGATCGGAGTGGTTTCCGCTGGAGCAAGAGGCAGGGGCTGGAGGCGAACATGGCCACGGGGAAGCGGTGAGAGGGGTTGTGTCCTGAGGCTGCCCCCAAACAGCTAGTATTTTCCGTCTTTACAGTTTGAGGGCCAGCACTTTCTCTGGTGGCAGGGTGATTGGTGGCGGGCTGGGTGGGTGGGCATTGCTGAGCAGAGTCCCTGGCTGGCAAAGGGACCTGGAGGGACTGGCTTCAGAGCAGGTGGAAGAGCCGGTGGGGCTGAGGCTCTTCCAGGTGCCTCCTCTCTGGGGCTTCCTTTTTTCCATGGGTGAGAGCATGTCTGTGGCAGAGGTAGTGGGGCAGAAGGGCAGGGGTGTGGAGGGTCAGAAGGGCAGGAGGGAGGAGGGGGCTCGAAGCCAGGGGATGGGTCAGAGTAGAGGTTCTCTCGGGGTCCCTCTAGCCCCAGGGGATGCTGGCGATACTGGACCGTGTGTGGATGTTGTGTAGCGTCAGGATTAGGGAAGAGTGTTTGAGGGATTCTTGGCATCTACTTGGGCTTGGGACCAGGATGCTGCCCAGGGCCCTGCAGCAGGCAGGCATCCCTCACGGAGGGCGACAGCCTGGAGGCCCTGCAGCAGGCAGGCGTCCCTCACGGAGGGCGACAGCCTGGAGGCCCTGCAGCAGGCAGGCGTCCCTCACGGAGGGCGACAGCCTGGAGGCCCTGCAGCAGGCAGGCATCCCTCACGGAGGGCGACAGCCTGGAGGCCCTGCAGCAGACAGGCATCCCTCACGGAAGATGACAGCCTGGAGGCCCTGCCCGGTGTGCAGAGCAGGGCTTGAGGCTGGGCTGCATCCAGGGCACGTGGGTGTGAGGAGACCGGCGTCAGCGTTGCTGCGGACTTTATTCCCTAGCCACGTCAGCCCTATGGTGCAGGGATGGCATGGGCACTGTTGGAACAATGGGTGTGTGGGTTTGAGACTGGGGGCTTGCCATCAGCAGGCAGGGTTGTGGCCCTGGGAGTCTGGCTGGGAATGGGCGTGGGTGGTGGCTAGCGAGGTCAGGGACCCCAGTGCCAGGGTTTAGGAAGGATCATTGCTCAGGGCTTGAAGCCTTCCTGTTTTGATGGGAGCAGTGTTGGCAAGAGTAGCAGGAGCTGGGGTGCCAGGGTGAGGCCTGGGGCTGGCAGATGGCGGCCACAGTGATGGTTGAGAGCGAGAGATCCTGACTTTAGGAGGTTCAGAGTTGGCAGATCTTAGAATGGTCTGGAAGCCACAGGAAGCACATGGAAACCCCTTGCCTTCCATCTGGGCCGGGCACCAGGAGGCCAGTGGGAGGAAGCACAGGGACGTCCAGGCTGGGAGGGTGGGTGGGGTGGGGCCCCTGAGACCAGGGTGAGGGAGGATGCGTGGGAAAGCTTCAGCTGGGGAGGGTGGGGTGCAGGCCTCATGGGGGTGGCGGGGGGTGTGAGATCCAGGACAGTGAGGTCAGTCCCACTGAAGGCCAGACAGATGCTCTGAGGGCCCGTGGGGCCCTGGGGATGACGCTGAGGCTCTTTGGGGGCAGGTATTGTTCTGAGAGCTCGTTCCCCAGGGCACAGACTCCCTTGGACCTGGTCATTGCCCTGCGGCAGGAGAGGGGGCGTGTGGGTGTGCAGGGGCTAGAGGGGCAGGGGAGTTACTGGTGTGCGTTAATATGTGATTTTGTTAATTTGGTCGGGAAGAAATGAAGGTGGGAAAGGGCTGACAGGGAGTGTGTGGGTCTGGGGGCTTGAGGTCCAGGACAAGCTGGTCGGAGGAAGTGCCTAAGCAGAGGGACACTGGCAGTGGCCTGCAGTGGGGCGAAGTAGGTGGGACAGTGCCCGCAGTGACCACTGGAGGCTCGAGACAGTCATTGGATGGAGGTGGTCATCTGGGAGGACCAGGTCAGAGGCCAGTGGGCTCTGTTGAACATCAGAATGGCCCAGGATGATGGCAGGACCCGGGGGAGAGGAGGTGCCTGAGTGCGGGTGCTGGTTTCCCCGAGAGCCTGGTCAGGGGAGTGGAGAGGCTCCAGGAGCAGAGGCAGAGGAGCCGGCGGTGGACGAGGGGCTGGCAGCGGGTGGACAACTGTCTGGGGCTGGCGGCTCAGGCAGCAAGCAGGGCTCACAGGGACCCAGGCCCGGGAGCTCCACGCAGCTTCCGCCTGTCTTTTGTGATTTTCTAGAGATGGTTAGTGGTTAAACTCCTCTCGTGGAACATGCCTGGGACTTATGAAAATGTGTGGCCAACATAGCATGTCTAATTTAATTTAATTTCTTTTCATTTAGGACAGGGAGTGGTAAACCCGTTTCAAATGTGATTATAGATTCACAGAATTCTGACAACGAAGAAGACAGCCAGTTTGTGGTGGAGGCTGCGCCCCAGCTCTCTGAGACGGCCGACCTAGGAATGGTCAGTTAGCCAGGAGTGTGTTTTCCTGATGACACTTAGAGGGCATTGGAGTGAACACTCCAGCATTTAGATTTATGGAGACACAATTTTCCTCCGGTTTTTCAGTTAGTTTTCCAACCTCTTTAATTCTGTCATTCCTTTGATGAGACCCATGGAAGCATGATTTTGAGAATTCAGCAAACCTGAATCTCCTTTCTCCGCCCCCCCTTCCTTCCCTGCTCAGGTACAAGCAGTAGAATTTGAAGAAAATGAGAAGCATGGTGAGTCCTGGGTGGCATGCACATGTGTGTCTGCTCTGGGTGTTTTAAAAGGACCTGCTGCAAATGGGCTTCCTGTGCCCCACTTTGGTCAGGGCGCTGCATAACGAAGCAGGACGCCTGGGCTCGGATCCCGCCTGAGTGATGGCTTTTGCATGGGACACGGGGTTCTGTCCCCATCCACACAGGGCTGGGGGGTGCCTGGGACACCGGGGGTCAGCCGTGACTGGGTGTGTTCTCTTCCGAAGCACATAGTCTCCTAAAGAGCCCCTGTGTAGGGGTGACACAGTGTTGGCAATACCAGCTCCCTGTGTAAGCCTCCAGCCGCTGTGACCCCCACTCCCTGAGCTGCTCTCAGGGCCCAGAGGGCCTCAGTGCCAGTCTGTTACAGACTCTCAAAGATTATTTGAAGCTGTTCCCAGTTGACAGGAAGAATAAGAGCTCACTGCACCCCAACCCTGGTCCGCCCATCTAGATAGAACAGCTTCTTGGACAGAGAATAACTTGAGCATAAAACGACTGATTTCCAACAGGAGGACTTGTCAAAAAAATCCTGGAGACCAAGAAAGATTATGAGAAGTTACAGCAGTTGCCCAAGCCTGGAGAGAAGGTAACGGGATGATTTCTGCCGACAGTGGCATTTTAACAGTCTGTTTCCTATGCTTACTTTGAAAAATTAGAGGCATCTTTCAAACGTAATTATCAGTAATGTCTCTTTACTTATTTAAAAGCCCCGCCCCTCAGTTCAGAGGGTAGAAAATTCGGGTATCCTTAAGTGGGATGTTCATTCCCTGGACCCCACCCAGTCCTGTCCCAGGTGTGGCAGTGGCCTTACACGGGGGTTGGGAGTCAAGGCCAAAGGCCTGCTCTGACCCGGTCACCCCATTCCTGCCTTGTATGCCCCTTCTCCCTGCTTGCAGAGCTGGGAGGCTGGCTGCCTGGCCCTGGCTGATAGCAAACTGAGAGGCTGGGGGTTTTTGAGTCTGGCTTTAAGCACATGTGCTCTTTGTTTCTGGCCCCTCAGCAGCTCCCTGACAGGCGTGCAAGGCAGTTGTGCTGGAACCTACAGCTGCCTGCCAGCCACTGCCCTTGGGCGTGTGACCCTGGGGCCAGGGGTCTGCCTCCGGTGTCATGGCTAAGTTTCTGTTATAGCCACTTCAGAAAATAAGAATAATCTTAATTTATTGTTTTTTTAATAGAAAGAAGTTTCTTAGATAGTTTTATCAGCAGCTGACTATTCAGTAAGTTTTATACACACACAAACATGGTTGAATTCATGGTTGTTTGTTTTAGATAATTCTGTTTAAAGTGTTCCGTTTGTCCTGAAGGAATGGCCTGAAATAGCCGGGGAGGAGAACTGTACAGTTGAGGCCAACAGTAGAGGAGCCCTTTTAACGACACTATTTTGGGAGAATAACGTTGCCCGAGGCTTCTCCTGCCCACTGTTTGCTCTCCTGGAAGGGGAGCTGCCTCTCTGTGGGCTGCTGTCTGTTGCTGTGGAATTTTAATATGCCGAAGTCCTTATGTGCCTGAACAGTTGTCCTGGTGTCCCTGGCAATGTTTCTGCGACCCAGTGGAAAGCCTTGCGTGTGTCCTGCCGGGCTGTTCATGTGGGTAGTCTTTGAAGCTTCAGTTGGCTTCAATGCTATAGCTGTGTTTTTTATGCAAAGCACACTAGGCCTGTGTTTCAAAGTTTCCTCTGGAGTGAGTTTCAGAGCAGCAGACTTTACAAGATAAATGAGGAGCAAACAAAGGCCCTTGTTCGGTGAACATTTGCTCCTTTAAAAACATGCAGTGTAAGTGTCGCAAAGTCAGGAGATGTGTGTTAATTACAGGTGGGTAGGGAAAAATCAGCAAGTTGCTCTGTTTTCTTAGTATGTTGATAAATGTCACATTTAAATTTAACTTTTTAGTCTTCTAAAAACATCTTAATTACGTTAAGTTAAACTGTACAGGAAAAGTTGAAGGCCTTTATGCGTCTGCCCCACCCTGTTGTCCCTAGGGTGGACACAGGATGAGTTCAGTGTGACCCTTCTTGTGTGTGTATTTGGCAGTGTTTTATGAGTTTTGATATTACCGTTTTATGTTCTGCAAGTCGCTTCCTTTAGGCAGCGTGTATCTGAGACCCTCGTGGTTCTGATACCTGTAGATTTATTTGTTGTGATGGATGACAGGTACTCCGTTGTTTATGAAATCCTTTGTTTGTGGTGGACATTTAGATTTCTTCACCGTTACAAACAGTGCTTCCAGTAGGCTCCTTCATAATGGTTCCTGGCCTATAGGAGCTAGTATCTCTTGACAAAACTTTTCTGTAAAGGGCCAGATAGTAAACACTGGAGGCCCACGAGCCATACACTCTGTTGCAACTTCTCAACTCTCCTGACCACCTGGAAGCAGCCATATCCTGGCTAGTGGCAAACAGTGTGTAGCTGTCCTGGTACAGCTCCATTCATAGCAGGGCAGCCTGTCACTGTAGTTTGCAGCCTGCCTTTGGAGTCTGTGCCCAGGCTTAGAATTGCTTCAGGTTCATCGGTTACTCCTCAACGTGGCTGTACCGATTGACCCGCCTGGTGGAATGGAAGCCTGTGTTTCCACACATCTGCGCCAGCCACAGTCAAGACAGTGACTATATCCATTGCCTCAAAAGTGGCCTGTTGCCTTGGAATCCCTGCTTTTTGTCACTGTAGTTTGCATTTCCTGGATTGTGTGTGAATCACATGGCATGCACTCCTTTTGGCCTGCCTGCTTTTATTCATCACGATTGTTTTGGGATGTATCCATGTTGTAGCACGCACAACAGTCCATTCGTTTTTATTGCTGAGTAGCTCGTGTGGACACACCACAGAATGCTTGTCCGTCTATCAGTTACTATACATTTGGGTTGCTTCTAGTTTTGGACCATTACAAATCAAGCTACAGTGAAATTCCCGTACAGGTGTTTGTGTGGACAGATAATTTCATTCCTTTGGGTAAATGCCTAGGAGTAAGACTGCTGGTCAAACGGTAAGGGTGCTTACCCTTGTAAGGACTCCCTAAACTGTTTCCCACAGGGAATGGGGGTGCCAGGTCCTCACATTCTTACCAAAACTTGGTATGGTCAGTCTTAATTTTTGTGATTTTCATTTTCATTTTCTTAATGGCTGATGATTATTCTGTCTCCATTGCTAGTTCCTCCTCTTCTCACTCTTTTCTTTATTGAAGTCTTAATGTTGCTAGCTTTTCTGTTCTCTCAAACGAATCTTTTCTGTTTGTGTTACCAAGTCACTTTCTTTAGTGGGTATATTTTGTTTCCCCATTTGAGTTTCTTTTGATGATTAATACTTGGATCAGTTAAGATCAGGTTTACCTGTGAGTGAAGGAAGAATCTAAAACAAAGTGGCTTTAATGAGGTAGAAAGCGCTTTAGTTCATGAGTCAGAGTCTGGAGGTAGCAGTGACCTGGAGGAGGCACCTTCTCCCTCATTCCTTCACAGATGTGCCCTCCATGCATCAGGGTAGCTCATGGGCCAGGATAGCTGTCCCAGGTCCAGCCTTCAGGGGTGTATTCCAGCCAGTAGGAAGGAGGAGAATGGCGCACCCCTTCTCTTTTAGGCTATTTTTTGGGAGTTGTGCACATCACTTCCACTTGTATTTTATCAGCGAGCTATTTGTCACTAAGGGGACCGTGAAGTGAAATTTATTCCAGGCATCAGTTTGCTCAGCTAACAGTCAGGGTTTCCACTGACACAGGCGGGATTTGCCAGCTTTTCTCACTGCCTGGCATGCTCAGAAAATGATAACATTTGCGAGGTGCAAAGAGAAGACGAGGAGAAGCCTGCGTGGCCAGGGCCACGGGGTTAGGAACCAGCACTTCCTCCATATGTGGGCGGTGTGCAGAGCTGTAAGAAGGCAGATCAGAGATGGGGTCGGCCTGCAGTCTCTTCGACAGTGTTTCTCTAGGAAATTATTTCATTCATATTTTATGAAGTCATGGCATGGAGATGTTTCAGGGATACTTTTATGATTTCAAAAAATCATATAAAAATATCTACAGTTTTCTTCCAAAAACTTGTTTTTTTTTCCTTGAAACTTTAAAAAAACTATTGAAATAGACACCTTCTGGAAAGAATCAGCTTTTGGTTTTATAGACATTCACTTTTGTTTTCTTTTCTTTGATTTTTACTCCTTATTTTTCCTTTTAATTACTTTAGATATTTACTTTTTCTAGCGTCTTATAAAACACCTAGGAAACTCAGTTCTTTATAGTCTTTGTCATTTAAAATCTTAAGTGTATTTGAGACTATACATTCCTTAGGCATGCTTTATCCTTGAATTTTAAGTTCCTTGAATATTAATATTAAATACTAAAAATTCCTTGCATTTTGGTATGAAGTACCTTGTTGGTGTTTCTTTTTAACACGTGGGCTATTTAGGGGTCTGTCATTTGGCTTTCAGACATAGGGTTTTAAAATGCCTCTTTATTGGCAATATCGCATATAATGGCATACTCCGAGAACATGGCCTGTATGATGCTGTTGGTTGGGGTGAGCCTTTCTTTGAGGCCCCGAGTGTACTCAGTGTTTATCAGGGCTTCAGTGCACGGGCGGTGTCTCCTAGACTCCAGATCCAGGCGTCCACCGCCCTGCTGGCTCTGTGGGGCGGTGATGGTGAGAGCGTGTGCCCAAAATGCGTAGGCTGTGTCCGCTTTGCATCTTCACTGATTCATACATCTCAGTCACAGTGTTAACTGCTTATCTTCTGTCTTCTGTCTCCTTTAAGAACTCATATAGTGTTTTCTTTGCTTTTCGCATAAACTGTGCTGTGCTCTTCGTCTTAGTACTTTGCATTTTTTGGAGGAAGCGTTTTTTCAGTGCCAAGGAAATAATGTGTTTGTAGTCCGGCCACTTCTCCAGTCTGTCTTTGAAGTTGCCTTGGAAGAAAAGCCATTTCTTACTGTACTAAGGGACTTGAATAACACATTATAGAACAATATGTGAATTAGAATGCTCTGAGCATTTTCTTCATTATCCTGACTTATTTGCTCTCCTTTCAAGAGGAAATATAAACTTTGTTAATATAAGATATTAGCTCATGCTAGCATTTTTTCCTTCAGATTTATGAAGCTTTTTAAAGCAACCAGAAAAGCAGTTTTATTAGTGTTTCTCATGCTTTAAACATACTTGCTTTTTGAACTTTATAAATGAAGATGATTTTGGATAATAGTCAGCAAATTTAAAGGTGGTTCACTCACTTTAAAGTGTAAGATTTCTCTCTTGAGTTTTCAGTCTCCTTTTACATGATCTCCCAGTTGTTTTGCATGTTATATTCATTCTTATTGAATGTAAATTTTAGATGCTTTTTCTTTTTATTCACATTCTTTATTTTGAAATAGAGTATTTCTTAGAGTATTTCTGCTTGTAGATTTCTTTCTCACTTAGCTTATTTAGAGTTTTTGTGACTTGATCTCTTCATGGTCTCAGCCATGTGAACCGCCTCGCCTGGGAGTGCACGAGGTCAGGCATCCAGATGGGACCCTGGGTGCATGTTGGACTGGACTTGCATGTGTGTATTTTACTGCCCTTCTCAATGAAGCTATAAAAAGGGCTAATGTCACAGCTAGATGGCCACAGAGACTGTGAGTGGATGTCTTAAGCATTTATTTGAGAATGTGAGAACCTGTTGTATCTTGAAATGTCTCTTGGTGGATAAAATGACCTTATCATAAATATGTTATGTTTTAATTATAGTAAGTGGTATATAGCAAATAGTAATTAGCTAAATCCTTATATGAAAGAGATTTTGGTCTTTCTTTCTCTGGCGATCTGAATAGACCTTAAATCATTTCTTATCTCGGTCACTTGATGGTGTGGTCTCATCATGGACGCTTCGACCCCGTCAGAGAAATGCTCTTCCAAATCCCTCCTTGACTGAAACTTGCACCTGGTCAGAGTATTTTTGATTTGGATGTTTGTGGTTCTAGAATTATTGGATGTTCTCTTACCTCAAGTATTGTTTCTATTTAAATTCCTGTGAAAGAAATAAAAGGGACGTAGGCTACAGTGTTTCCGCACTGGTGACACTGTCACAGCTAACTTGGGGAACCACTTTTTAATCATAAAGAGTTATTTTTTATTCTTTTAGGCAGTAAGGCAATAGTTTTATGTTCCCAAGTAAGGCAGTATCTGCCAATATACAGCCTGAAGATTTTAGGGTTTGAATACAAAATTGTCACCACCGAATTATCAACATTACAACCTATTTACAGATACATGCCAGATATATTATAGACCATTGGAAACCATCAAAATGTACATGGAAATGGTCTTTGTGAAGTTAGTTATGAATAAATAGGCCTTCTTCGTATAGACAGAGGTCATGATATGGGTAAAATGTCAGAGTACTTGAAAAAAAATGTCTTAAGAAAATTAGATTATAAAAATGTGATTAGCTTTATAGTTTTACAAATATTTCCAAATTGAATGGTCATCATCTTCTGTTTAATATGTTTACTCAGTGAATGATAATGTGATGAATAAAGATTTTTTAACTCAAAGTGTCAACTTAAAATTCATATCATACCATATTTATCACTTCTAGATTTTAGCCAGTTTTGGTCTAGGTGATTTTTGGCCTTAATTCCACCAATACCCTATTCTGCAATTTGCATTAAAAAATCCTTAGTTCAATTGATTTGGACAGCCTGAGTCTAGATGTAAGTAGTATGGAAGCTGGTTTTAAATAGATTCACTACGGTGCATTAATGAATCTATGAGAGGTTGATGTTGTATTAGCCAGAGGATGAAAATTGGTTAAGGCTGGAGTTCAGATTGAATTTAGTCATATTGACTGTAAATAATGAGTGAAGCCGGGCAGGACAAAGTGCGAGTCGTTGGGAAGCAGTAAGGAGAGAGACAAGAGGGACTCCATGCTCCCTGTGGGCCCCTTCCTGTGGGCCCCTCAAAAGGCGTGTTGGCCTGGTTGGAGCATAATTCTCTCTAGTTTGAAGGGGTATGAGGACTTCAGAAACTACACAGAGGGACATCATGAAATTGTCCAGAAACCCCAGGTCATTAGGAATGAGGGCACCCAAAAACGAGTGCCCACAAGTGCTGTGGCCATGTGGCTGGCTAGGCCGCAACGGGGAGCCTGCTGGGCTGGGTCCTCAGGCGGTTCTGCTTTGCTGGGTGGATGGGCTGCGGTGTGGTGGGGGACAACACCAAGGGCCACGCTTCCCATGCGTGTCCCCTCTAATCACCACGGCCTGTTACCACTGGCAGCTGAGGAAATGAGGAGGAAGGAGTCTGAGCACCTTGCCGCCGGGGGTCTCACCTCCAGGCCTGGACCCCAGCCCCTGTGCGGCCGTGGTACAGGGTCTTCACGCAGGAGGGCCTGCAGGCTTCTCCAGGACAGCAGGTGTGTCTTGACAATGGATTTCAGCCCTGGTCAAGTTCACTATGGATTCGGTGTGACCAAAGAAATGACAGTGGAACATTATTGGAGGGACAGGGTTATACCCAACTTCATTTCCACAGTGGCAGGTGAATCACTAGAATCCCTTTCACTCAGAGCGAGTCTGCATGCAGCAAGCCGGGCTCTGCCTCTGGGCCCCTCTGCCTGCACAGCCGTCCTCTGGCTTTGTCCTCGGTGCTGCCACCACTCCAGCCTCTGCTCTGCGCTCCTGCAGCCTTGCAGCCGTGCCACCGTGTTGCCCAGAGCTCTGGGCAGGGCTCTTTATAGAGCGTCAATAACAAGGCATTGCCCACACGTGTGCAGTGAGCCAGCCAGCCAGGGCCAGGTGAGAACCCTGGCCCTGGGAACCTTCAGTGTACCCACAAGGTGCCTCTCAGAGCCGCCAGAAACCCCAGGCATCAGGCTCACCTGGCATGTGGGGAACAGGCACATGGTTGGATTCTTGGCTTTAGGTGGAGCAGTTGTTTCCACAACTGTTTTAATCCTGAAATTCCATATTTCCTTGGCTTCACTTTAAACAAAGAAATGTATTTGCTGTAACTTTTTTTTCTTATTCAAAACATACCATTTGTGCTCACTGTTTTCTGTGAGAAACATGTCTGTTAATTTTTTCCAGCTCCCATCTCTTTATTGTTCCTGTCTGTCTACTGACTTGAAATGCGGCTTTCAGTGAAGCATTTGCTGGAGGGACGGGGCTGGGCAGGAAGAGGGAGGTCTTCTTGGGTTTAATTTAGTCTGGATAAAACAGGCTCAGAGGGGACTGCCAAGGATGAGCTGGTGGCACAGCTGTTCACCTTCCTCTGGCGGATGGGTCACAGAAGGTTTTTTAGGGTAAGAAGAAACTAAAATCCTTGGCATTAAAATACCCTGATTTCCAAGTTACAGCAATGAATGTGTGTGTGATTTTTCACATTGGAGTGTCATCAAGGTTTGCAGATTGAAATCTCCAGACTCCTTCCTTCCTGCCAAAGACCCCTCCTGGCCAGATGGGAACCCCTTTATGACTAAAACAGCCTCTTGAAAAGCCTTGTCTCCAAGGCCAGGCCTGGCAGCCACCAAGTGAAGGGCTTGTTCTTATCTGCGTTTTTCTGCATAAGCTTTACATTTTAGAGAATATTCTTAAATCCTTTACAGAAAAAAAGATGTTAAATTAGAAATGTGTTTATTTTAGTATGGATAAAATGAAAGTTCCTGTGGCCAGGATTCTCACCTGGCCCTGGTTGGCAAGCTCACTACACAGGTATGGGCAATACGTTGTTATTGACTTTATATAAAGAGCCCTGCCCAGTGCTCTGGGTGACACGGTGGCATGGCTGCAAGGCTGCAGGAGAGCAGAGCAGAGGCTGGAATGGTGGCAGCGCCGAGGACAGAGGCCCAGAGGACGGCTGTGCAGGCAAAGAGCTGCGGAGGCAGAGCTGCTAGTGCTCGACCTACCGCCGGGAGAACAAGCCGCGTAATAAACCCTTTCACCCCAAAAATGTTCTTCGGTCATTTCTTTAGTCACAGTGAATCCATAGTGAACCAGGGGCTGAAAGCCATTGGCAAGACATTTAGGCATTAAATTATTTATAAATCATTTATAAATAAAATATACTTATTTTAACACTCTTACATGTATTCTCCATGTTACAAACAAGATGTATTCTGAAAGTTTTATTTGTTAGGTTTTGAAATGCAGAAGTAATCTCTGTATTAATATTTTTGGTGCTGATTAGGTTTCCAGGTACCTTTTAAAGGCTTTAACTGCCCACAGCGTTCATTGCTGGGTAAAGTGACAGGAAGTAATGAAGCAGTAATGACTGAAGAACCCAAAGGGAAGTACGTGCTCTGATACAACCTTAGAAGTACTTGTGAAGAAGAGCAGATATAGAAGCGGGCCCAGCGTTGTGAAGGGCACTTTTGAGAACTTCAGGTCCTTTAGTGCCTGGCCTGCTCAGGGCAGAAGTGGGTGTGCTTCACTGTCCTCTGGACAATGTTGCAGGCCCGTCCCATTCTGCCCATAATCATAATGTCTCAGGGTTTGGTGAGCGTCTGTTAGGTGCCAGCTCATGCCACGTGCCCCTACGTGCTGCCACAGTTAAGCCTGAAAGAGTCTTACACTCATAAAAAATTGCAGGAACAGTACAAAGAGGTATTCTGCCAAAGATCAGAAAGAAGCTCGAAGCCCACACCTCTGGAAAGGCAAAGTGCAGGCCTTGCTGGCCAGTACAGGAGCCCCTCCTCACAGGTGGCATTTGAACACTTGAAAAGCAGCTGGTCTGGACTGAAATGTACTGTGAGTGTAACATTCCCAGCGGATTTTGAAGGCTTAGAAGGAAAAGAAGAATATAAAATATTTTGTTAGTAATTTTTATATTGACTACATGTTGAAGCAGTATTTGAAATATATTGAGTTAAATAAAATTTATGGAAATTAATTTCACCTGTTTCTTTTTACTTTTTAAATGAAACTAGTAGAAAATGTTAAATTATGTATGTGGCTTGCATGTTTCTATTGGGCAACGTTGGTATGGATGAAATGAATTAAAATTAAGCATTAACACCAGTTAAGCAAATAGAATTGAGTATAACCACCGCTGCAAAATCTGATACGGAAGCTCTAAACCAGGTTTTAAAAAATTATTTTTATGGAAAAGTAACATAATAGTAATAGATAATAGGGGTAGGAGGTCAAGGAAGGTAAATCACATTGAAGTCATCCCTTGAAAGTTTTTTCCTTTACTTTCTTTTAAGTGTGTTTTGATGACTGAGTTCTTAATTTTAATCTAACCAAATTTCTGTCTTACCTCTTAGGGTTAGTGCTTTTTGTATCTTAGTTAAGAAATCCTTCTCTACGCTAATGTCAGAAAGAAATGTATTCTTTTTTAAAACATTAAAGCTTGGTTTTGACATTGTAAGTCCTTGATCCACGTGGAGTTGATTTTCCTGTATTCTGTGAGATAGCGGTGCAGTTTTTTTCCCCATATGAATAGCTAGTTCCTCCTTTCCACATTAATCTGCAAAGCTACTCTGCCAGGTGTGAAAGCCTGGGGCGCTTCCCTGATCTCTACACCAGAGGTGAGCAGCCTATTTCTGTAATGTGTCAGGTGTAGAGGTTTTCAGCTTTGAGAGCCGTGCACTCCCAGTCCTCAGCAGTCAACCTTGGAAAAGCAGGTGTAGACACACAGATCAGTGGAGTGGGTGGTTCCAATAAAACTTTTTTTTATGGATACCAAAATACGTATAGAACTTTAATGTGTCACAAAATATTATCCTTTAAATAGTTTTTCAACTATATAAAACTAAAAACCATTGTTAGCTTATGGGCTGCACAGAAAAATAGGTGGTGGCCCAGCCCACAGACAGTGGCCTACAGTGGCTGGCTGGCCCTGCCCTAATTCCACACTGCTTTAACTCCTGTAGTTTTGTAATAAGGCCTCAATCAATAAGGTGATCATTAGGGGTCCTTTCCACCCCCACATAAGTACTATGACCAGCTTACTGAGTGCCGTGAACCCTCTTGGGAATTCGGCTGGAGTATTTGTGAACAGTGGTTTCCCCATTTCTTTGGTCTTTGGTGTCTGTCAATGAGTGTTTGCAGTTCTCTCTGTAGATGTCCATGGGCAGGTGCACACCCTGTTAGACTTGGACCTGGGCACTTGAGAGTATTCTGCTATTGGAAATAACTGTTTTAAATTTGTTTTCAAATTGTTGGTAGTTAGGAATGCTGTTGACTTAACCAGTTTCCTTAATAAACTACTTGTTTTTGTGTTGTCTGTGCTGTAATAGCAGCTGGATACAAACATAGATAAGAGTGAGGTGTAAGTACTTCTGTTACCCCATTTTGGGGTGGGGGCATTAGGAGGTTAAGGGGCTTGTCTGAGGCTGCAGGGTTGATGGGTGGCAGAGCTGGGATTCGAGCTCAGGTGGTTCCACCTGGAGTCCATGGTTTTCCTCCTGTGCTATGCTGTTAGCGTGAGTGCTTCTAGGATTCACCCTTTTCTGGTGGTCTTGTCACAGCACGTAGTAACTCCACAGATTGAGAAAGTTCAGTTTTTCCCTGGTTTGGGACTTTATCACGAGTGAGTGTTGCATTTTATTAAATGCCTTTTCTGCATCGATTGAGATGATTCTGTTATATTTCTTTTTTTTATAGTTCTTTTTTTTATTGTGAAGTGATTATCACAGTAAGTTTAGTTAACATCCTTCAACATACATAGTCACAAATTATTTTTTCTTGCGATGTGAACTTTTGAGGTTTTTTCTCTTAACAACTTTTCCATACACAAGACATTATTGCTCACCATGCCGCACATTACACCCCCAGAACTATTAATTTTTTTATTAGTGGCCACACAGTTCTCTCAATATTCTTTCATTCTTAGATATTCTGTTATATTTCTTTAATCCATTAAATGAGGTTTATAGCTTTTCTAATATTAAACTCTACATTCCTGGGATAAAACCAGCATTGTTATGGTATACTATCTTTTTTATCCACTGTGTTAGCTAATAGTTACTAATTGGTATTTTTGCATTTATATTCACGGATGAAATGGGCCCAAGATTTTCTTTTCCTCACATGATCCCTTATTGTAGTCCCAAGGTTAAGACTGAATTGGGAGGTGTTGTCTTCTTTTTTCTAGAAGATTATAAATGTTGGAATGGTATGTTTCTTGACAATTTGGTGGGACTCACCTGTAAAAGCATCAGAGCTTTATGGAAAACATTTAAAGCACTGTTTTTATTTTTGTGTTAGTTATGGGAGTATTCAGACTTTCTGTGTTTTCTTGAGTCAGCTTTGGTTATTAATTTCTTTTAAATTTTCAAGTTTATTGGGAAAAAGCTCTTGATAGAATTCTTTTAATCTCTATTTGTAGTTTTTGTTCAATTTTTATTAGTAATAGTACTAATTTGTGCTTTTTCTTCTTTTTAAAAATATCAGTGTTGCCAGAAATTCGTCTTTTTTTTTTAATCCACCAACTTTTGGCTTTGTCGATCTTCTGTTTTGTATCTTTGTTTTTCTTTTCACTGACATCTCCAGTTTTCTCTGTTTCCTTCCTTTATTCTCTTTGGTTTAGTCTGTTATTTTTTTTTTTAACTCTTTAAGTTGGACACTAAAGTTACTAGACTTTATTTAGCCTTTTTTTTAACTTGATATACTTGTTTTATGATTATAGATTATCCTGTTTAAAAATTCACTATTCATTTACTGAGCATTTATCGCCTACCATTTTCTGGGCTCTGTTGTAGGCATCTAATCAGAAATCGGTGTTAAATGTGATTAAGTATCTTTTTGACAGCTGTTGAGATGATTGTAATTCCTAATGTTGAGCAGTTCTTACATTCCTAAAATAACATTTGTGTAGTCATCGTCTATTATTTATTAAGTGCAAAACTATATTCAATTTACTAATATTTTAAAATAGGAATTTATAGTCAAGTAACATTGGCCTGGAGTTTTCACACTTGCACGCACGTGTGTGTGTGGTGGTGGTAGGTGTTAGAATCAAGATTATGTTAGTTTTATAAAATTAATTTCTATAGCTTTTTCTGTGCCCTGGAACAGTGTAAATCAGAGGTGTGATCTGGTTCATGGAAATGTGATGGAAGCTTGGGGCTTCCCTCCTGCTTGGAATAGGTTGGTCTCCTCTGGAGGCTTGTCTCCCCAGAGCGGCAGGTCAGAAGCAGGAGCTGCCTTATTGGAAGCCTGAGAGCCCAGGGACTAGGCACACACATGCTCTTGCCCTCAGGGTGCTTAGTAAAAGGAGGCCGGGAGCATCCTCGCTGGCATCTCCAGTTTTCTCGCTCCTGTGTGGTGCTGTGTGCCATCCCCACGCTGTGCTCACTCCGGAAGCCCTGAGGTAGCCCTGTGTCTAGCTGCCCTGCAGGGGACTCAGTGGGTCCCAGAGTTGTACAGTTTCTGCTCCACTTACCCTTGGTTTTGGGGGGAAGCAGGAGGAACAGGTGTCGTGGTTGCCATAAGACTTACATAAAACATCTTATAGATAAAATAGTCTGTTTTACATGGACAGTAACTTCAACTGTATACAAAACCTCTATCCTTTTACTCCCCCTTTTTATATTTTTGATGTCAAAATTTATCTTCTTCTATATTGTGTCTTCATTAATGAATTATATTATGGCTGTAGTTATTTTTAATACTTTTGTCCTTTAACCTTGTACAGAGCTAAGTGGTTAATAGCCTCCCATATGATAGTATTAAGAGTATTCCAAGTCTGACTATGTACTCACCTTCACCAGTGTGTTAGACATTTTCATATGTGTTTATGTTGCCAGTTAGCGTCCCTTTCTTGTGGCTTGCAAAACTTTTCAGCATTCCTTGTATGGCAGGTCTAGTGCTGTGGACTCCTCAGCTTTGCTTGTTTGGGGAAGTCTGCATTTCTGAAGGACACCTTTGCTGGACAGAGTATTCTTGGTAGATTTTTTTTCTACAGCACTTTTGAATATATCATTCTATTCTCTCCTGGCCTGTAAGGTTTCTGCTGAGAAATCTGCTGATAGCCTTATGGGGTTCCATTGTAAATGATAAGCTTTTTTTCTCTTGCTGCTTTTAAGATTCTCTCTTTGTCTTAGATTTCAACAGTTCTGTTATGTGTCTTGGAGAAAATCTCCTTAATTTGAGTTTGGTGAATGTCGTGAACTTCATGTGCTTCATGAACTTGAATATCCAAATCTCTCTACAGATTTGGGAAATTCTCAGCCATTATTGCTTTAGATGAGCTTTCTGCCCCTTTCTCCCTTGCTTCTCCTTCTAGGGCTCCAGTAATTCACAAGTTATTTCTTTGATGGTATCCCAAATAACATGTAAGCTTTCTTCCCTCTTTTTTTATTTTGTTTTCCTTAGACTGGATCCAGTAGTCCCCCTTACCCAGGATCGCCAGGGGATGCCAGAAACTCAGACAGTACTCAACCCTAAATACACTGTCTTTCCTATACATACATACCTATGATAGAGTTTAATTTATTAATTAGGCACAGTAAGACTAACAATAACTAAAAATGAAAAAGAACAACATACTGTAGGAAGAGTTAGGTGAATGTGGTCTCTCTTTCTCTCAAAATATCTTACTGCTCTGTATTCACCCTTGTGATGATGTGAGATGGTTAAATGCCTGCGTGACAGGGTGAGGTGAGGTGGGTGACGTAGACTCTGTGATGCAGCATGAGGCAGCTGCGACCGCCTGGTGATGCGTGAGGAGGGGAGGACCGTCTGCTCTGGGTGTGGCTGATGGCGGGTAACTGAGACTGCAGAAAGTGAGGCCCCAGGGTCAGGGGGCTGCTCTGATCGGGAAGGTCTGTCCTGTGACCCACAGAGCCTCTCTCCGGGCGGGGCTTCCCCGCTGTGGCTGCTCTCTGTTTTTCATTTCATTCATTGTATACTTTAGCTCCAGAATTTCTGTCTGGTTCCTTTTTTATGATTTCTCTCTTTTTGTTAAAGTTCTCATGTTTTATGTGTATTACTTTCCTGATTTTTGGAATTGTCTTTCTGTGTCTTATCTCATTGAGCTTTCTTAAGACAGCTGTTTTGAATTGTTTACCATGTAAATCGCAGCCCTCTCTGTCATCAGGGTCGGTTACTGGAAGGCTGCAGTGACCCTTTGGCATTGCTGTGTTTCCTCGATTTTTCATGTTCCTTAGTTTTGTGTGTGCTCTTCACATTTGGAGTGTGGTCACTCCTCCCCCTCTACTGTGACTCCAGGAGATCAGTGCCTCCGTCAGCCCTGTGAGGAGGCCTTTCAGACCTGTGTGTACACCTGCTCCATCCTTCTTGCTTCCCCTGTGGCAGAATCTCAAGCTTGCAAGCCTTCTCCGTCCTGCGGTGCCAGGCCAGGTGCTGACAGCACCCCCTTGGCTCTCCCAGGGGCTGAGCCAGAGCTCAGGTTTTTGGTCTCTTCCCTGGCCTGCAGATTTGGGCTGGCTCCCTGCAGGTGCCCACTGGCTCTATGTCAAAGCCTGTTCTTGCCACCATGGAAGGACACCCAGGGAGATGGCCACAGGGTGGGGGTACCCGTGGGCCAGTTTGGGGCATTTGTGGGCGAGGTGTCCCCAGCGGCTTGCAGGTGGGCTTCCTGATGGAGTCGGCAGCATAGTCAGCAGGATCTGTGAGTCCCTTTAACGCCCTCTAAGAGGCCTCTTCTCCCCCCGCCGGCCGCTGCCCACTGCCAGCTGTGCATTCATGGTTCAGGCAGACAGTGAGAGAGGTGGCCTCTGTGGCAGCAGCCTGCACAGCTGGGGAAGCCAGGCGCTCACATGCTCACTTCCCCCTCAGGAGAAATCCCAGGCCAGGCATGTCTCCCTTAGCCCTGAGCTGTGCTGCCTCAGGAAGAGGTGACGCTGGTGAAGTCAGACTATTCCTCTGACCCTCTCCAAGGAATCCAAACTCGTGGTTTTTGTTCCGTGAAATGCTGGCACTTGTCTGATGGAAATCTGGACTTGGGCAAAGGTTTTCTCATCCATGGGGGACTGTTTAAGACTGCATCTCCAGGACCTCCTAGAGCCTGGCCTGCCCTGCCCGCAGGCCCCATGCGGGGGCATCCACCTCCCCGGCTCCGTGGCACCTTGCTCTCAGTACCACAGTCAGGAGACGGTCCCTTGCAGAGAGCAGGGCCAGGTGGGCAACTCCCCGGGCCTCCTTCCCTCTGGTTCTCAGCCGTCCATTGCCTGAAAACCGCTGCCTCTGACATTTTGTTCTGTTTCACAGTATTTCCTAATTTGGTTCCTCCAGTTTTTCCAATCTAGCCAGAATCTACTTGGTGTATTTTAAAGGAATTATAGAATCCTAAAACTCTGTAGCTAGAATGGATAATAGAAATGTAAACAAAAGTATAAGAAATACAAGAAATAAAAGTTTGTAGTTAGAAATTACTAATTTTATTTTATTTTTCTAAAGTACTCATTTTATTATATGACTAATGATAAATAGAATATATTCTAGGATTGGAAACTCTGCTCCATTAGGTAAACATTTCTTTCTTAAGTAGTCAGTGTTTCTTTTTCATTTTGTGCGGCCACATCCAGGAAAGAGGCAGTCATTGTGGTTAAGAAAAATGTTCAAATCAGTTGTGCCATCCTTTCAGCGTGGCTTACTTATTGTGCGTTTAGCCAAGAAATTACTCTTGAACCAGGTAAAATCATCATCTCTGGAGAACAGATGGCACATTTAAAATCCAACATCCATGACAACTGGGCACTCGTGGCGAGCGCTTCCTGCCCTCGGGGTACTTGGCGCTGGGCAGCCAATGTTCTGTGTAGCAGTGAGTGGCTGCAGGAGTGTTCATCAAGTTATGGGCAAGGGTGTGCAGTGTAACCCTGTTTAGATGCTCTTAGTGCAGAAAGAACGGAGGTTTAATTCTTGAAAGGAGACACAGTCGTAGTTAGTTGAAGATGACAACTGTCTACCGAATAAATCAACCCCCAAAAAGTTGGCTATTAGAAAAAACTTATGGCCAGTGACAAAGTGGATATAAAAAAGTCAGTATTTTTTCTAAAAATCAGCAATAACCAGTTGAAAACTATGGGTAAAGTTTCCCTCCAGAACCAGGAACAAAAGTGTAACTTACCAAGGCACAGGTTTAACAAGAAATGCCTAGAAACTATATTGAGAAGCCACAGAATCTCACTGACAAATATAAATAAAGGGCTTGAAAGAGTTGAGAGAGACATTGTGTTTCTGTATGGAAAACTCAATATTGTGGAGGTGAAATTTCCCTCAGTTCATACATTTGATGCAATTCCAGCAAATATTCAATGGATATTTGGAACTTGGAAAAGAATATTCTGAAGTTCATCTCAAAGAATAAATATATGAGCATAACCCTTCATAAAAATGTTTGAAAGGACCAGTTTTAAGCCAGTAATGTCATATTCTTAACTTGCTTTCATCACTTTAAGCACAGGAGACGGTTGTAGTTGAGAATTTGAGTTCTTCATTTCCCTGTCCCCTGCTTGCAAGCTCTGCCAGTGTCGGTATGATCAGTTCTCTATGTGGTAAAAGATGATTTTTAAGCTCTTTGTATTTTTCAGGTGAGTCAGGAAGGCCAGTGGGAGGATCTCTCTTCTCCGTTCTGGGTGGTGCTGACCTTCGGGGCAGCTGCAGTGACCCGACTGGGCCTCACGTCACGCCTCCCTCCACGTCCACACACACACTTCGCAAGAGAATTCCTCGCTCCTTCCGCCGTCATGGAAGCAGCTGTCATTCAATCACCCTTTGCTCTGTGCCAGATGCCAGGAGGTGCCTGTGTGCATTTCTTGTCCTGTAGAGACCTGCCAGTCAGATCTTGTCAGTTGTGGACAGTCTAATAAGTATAGCATTTATGGAGTGTTGTGGCACACATCACTTCATTTATGAGATAGCTGTTATCCCCATTTTCTAGGTTAGGAAAGTGGGTGCAGAAGTTACCTTGTCCGAGAGGCTGTAGACAGTAAGTCACAGAGGAAGGACGCCACCCCAGGTCTGTTTGATCCCAGTCAGGGCAGTTAACCCTCACACCGCACAGCTTCTTAGACATATGTTCTGAAGCTTGCTGCGTCTGTTTATTTCTCCATCTGCAGTTGTGGCAATGAGCAGATTCCATCACCTGGAAGGTGTTTTTCCGCAGCATGTTCCTGACCGGGCCTGGCCATTTCTGTCTGCTGCCCATGCAACAGTTCGGTAGTTACTACGTGCAGCTGCCACACTGCGGGGGTGCCTCAGGGGCTGGCATTCTTCTGTATGCATGGGAATAAAACACTGGTTCATAAAAGTATTTGATGCAAATTGGTGCAGCCATTTTGGAAACCTTTTTTAGATTATGTCATAAAGTTGAAGACACACCCTTTGGCCTTGCAGTGCCACTCCTCATTGCATATCTGAGAGAACCCTGTGTCTGTGTGTGCTGGGACCTGTGTAAGCTTACTCAGAGTTATGTCGTTTGCAATTGCTCCAGACCAAAATAACCCAAATGTCCATTAGCAGTAGGCTGGATGAGGAAATCTTGATATATATTGAAATACTATTCCACAATGTAAAAGAATGAAGCATGCTTGATTGATTTTTAAAAATAATGTTGAGCAGAGGAGGCAGACACACGTGGATGTGTACTGTGCGCTCCATCTTTACTATGTGCGTGAGACAGGCAGGCTGCAGAGCCAGGACGGGATAGCCGTGGGGTGGCACGGCAGTGACCTCAGGCCCCGGGGCCCTGGCAGGACTCGCTCTCTTGAACCAGCTGAGTGCTGCAGGTGTCACTTAATCGTTTTAACACCATGCATTTGTTTAATATGCTTTTCTGTGTGTGTGTAAAAAGGTTAAAGTATTTGGTTACAGACTATTTGCTGTGCATGTAAGTAATCTGGTTTAACTCACATTAGAGATGAGTGTATGGTTTATGAAGAAGTTTGGTGACAGAATATTTCTGGATGAACAGGACGCTTGGAATAGTTACTCTGTCAGTCCCTGCTCTTTTCTTGTAACTGATGCAGGCGTTCCTCAATTACGAAGAAAGTGAAATTTTGGCAGGTTGTATATAAATCAATTCCTGAGGTCACGGGAGAGTATGTTCATTGAAGCAAATACTCTTTGATTTATTATCCCTCCCAACTAAACGGGCCTTTGTTTATTGAGTTTGCTTAATGCTCAGGGGTATCAGAAACCCCTCAGATCCAGTGACAGAGTGGAGGGCAGCGTGCACATGCCACCGGCCCGCCTGCCATACCCCAAATTGTGCTGCTGAGGGATTACTGGCAGTATCCATGAGTCAGGCTTTTCAGGCATAACTTTAAAAGTAATACTCTCTTTTCATGAAATGCTGCAATCAAAATCCAAAATACAAATCTCTCAGGTCAATAATTTTTATTTGTATGACTTTTAAAATTATTGTAAATTTAAAAATCACCTTAAGCGCACATGCGACATGCACACATGTCTGGAGATAAGTGTGTGTGTGTGGTAAATGCACATAATACTAAATCCCCGGAATAAGGAACTGTTCACCCAAACCATCTTGGAAAGTTGTTTTCTGTAAAGCGGAAGCTCGGGCTAGCCAGCTGCCGACAGTTGGAGGCCTTTCTATGGACAGCGGCTAACTGTCTGCAACTCCCTGGGCAGGGGGAAGGTGTCACAGCAGGGTGGGTTTGTGACCCTGTGCTGCACACCCTGTGGCCATCCTGCTGTGTGTGTCACCGGTAGGAATGATCCCGTGGCAAGGGTGCCATGGGAAGGTGGTTCTGTAGCCTCAGAGCGGATCTCTGAGCTTAGAAATTGCAAGTTTCAACGAAGAGTTCTGAAATCTGATTTCATTGTTGTGGTTATTTATAGCTATGGAGTGGAAGTGTGGAAGGGAATGTGTCAGTAAGGACGGTGTATGACTTTTTGATGAAAGAACTTGTCTGTCCAAAGCTGCACATAACAACTTGTTACACAAACACATTTTTCAGTTTTCATCTAAGTACGCAAATCATGCCTACGAAACTTCTGTAGTCCACAGGTTGGCTTGTGGTGAAATAGCTGCATCCGTGTGCCCAAGAAGGCCCCACGCTCCATCCCATGGGGCTCGCAGCTCTGTGTGTTGTGTTGGGTGAATTTATGATAGTGGTTACTATTTATTAAGGGTTTACTACGTGCGAGGCACTGAGCTGCTTATTTTATATTATCCCATTTAATCTTACCTGCAGGATAAGTATTATTTCCATTTTGTTGTGAGGAAACCGAGGTAGAGGGAAGTGGAGTCAGGAGGTGGTGAAGCTAGACCGGCCCAGCCTTGGAACTGCAGAGCACATGTGTCCAACCCCTCGCCACGTTCCCCGCAAGTCCTCCTGTGTTGTAGGTTATTTCAGATAATGTATAAGGGTATAGTTTCATTATTTTTTTGTTCTTTCATTTCCAAAAGTTAAGGATATTTCAAAGGACTAATTCCTGTGTGATGGTAGATTCTCAAATTTTACCAGACATATTAAAAGTCTACAAAGCAAAGGTTTACAATGGTTGTGTTCATGTGGAAAGTTGCCGAAGTAAGCTGTATGAGCTAGACACAAATCAGAGTCTGTCGTCAGCGGGGTGTGCTTCTTAAGCAAATAATCGGCGCTTGACTTAGCCATCCCACCAAGTTCATTTAAATGAAGGTTTGAAAAATGCCAGAATTCTGATGTTTTGCCTTGACATGTTTGCAGCAGTAATGAAAGTCTCTTCTGACTATCATACTTCTATCCCAAGTGTATCTTGTTTTAAATTCTTAACCTTTTAAAAATAAACTTACATAAAGTTTAAGATTAGTGTTCCCAATTCTGCTTGGTTCTTTGATGTAGAAATATGAAGGAGTTGGACAAGGTCGTCTAAGAGGAGAGGCTTGACCAGACGCCCTCTGAGTGCCTTTGTCCACATCACCACACACCTGCTTCCAAGACACTCATGCATATCAGCATCCCATCCTACGCAGTTTTGTATTAGATTCAAAACAATGCCAAATACGGAGCAATTACTTAATAATCACTATGAATAGGGTTTAATAGAATTTAAAATTTCTCAACTCCATCAATGAGAAATTTACTAATCCATGTGTAATAAAGACAATACTTTTTTCCTTGGGAAGTGGGTTTTTTTATTGTCTTGAATTTATTTTACTCATTCATCATTTTAATGTAAAGACATATAGCCACTATGTTTTTTTCTTTAAACTTTTTTTTGAGATAACTATAGATTCACGTGCAGTTGTTAAGAAATACTGAAGAGGTTCCGGTTTCCCCAACTGATGACATCTGGCAGAGCCACAGAACAATGTCATACCCAGGATACTGACCTTGATGCAGTCGAGATACAGAATATTTCCATCACCATAAGGGGGCCTCAAGTTGTCTTTCATAACCTCACCTACTTGTACCTCCACCACCCCGACCCCAACCCTCATAACCCCTGGCTAGAGACTAACTGGTCTCTATTTTTATAATTTTGTCATTTCAAAAATGTTATATAAATGGAGTCATAGAGCACGTCATCTTTTCTGATTGGCTCCTTTTACTCAGCAGACTTTCTGGAGATCCTCGTAGGTTATTGCATGAATCAATGTTCATTCCTTTTTGTCGCTAAGTCGTGGTCCCTGATATGGGGGCAGCAGTTTATTCAACTGCTCACCGCGAAGGGCATCTGGGTTGTTTCCAGTTCTCGGCTACTTTGAATAAAGCGTCTATAAATGTTCATGCACAGGCTCTTCTGTGAACATAAGTTTTCGTTTTTCTGGGATAAATGCCTAGGAGTACAATTTCTGGGTCATATGTGAGTTGCATGTTTAGTGTTTGAAGAAACTCCAAACTGTTTTGCAGAGCAGCTGTATCATTTTACATTCCCACCAGCAGTGAGTGGTCCTGTTTCTCTGCATCCTCACCAGCAGTTGGTGGTGCCATGGCTTTTTACTTCAGCCGTTCTAATAGGTGTGCAGTGATGTCTCACTGTGACTTTAATTTGCATTTGCCTAAGAGCTAATGACATTGAACATCTTTTCATGTGGTTTTTGGCCTTTTCGGTGAAATGTCTGTGTCTTTTGCCCATTTTCTAATTGGATTGTTTGTTTGCCTTTTTGCTGTTGGGTTTTGAGAGTTTATATATCCCTAGATTGTATTCCAGTCAGACACATGGTCTGAAAACACATTTTCTCTCCAACTTGTCTTTCATCCTCTCAGCAGGGTCTTTGCACAGTGAAAGTCTTTAATTTGCCAGTTTTGTCCTTTAATGAATCACACCTTTGGTGTCAAGTCTGAGGGCTCCGCTTGGCCCAAGATCCTAAAGATTTTCTCCTAGATTTTTTTCCTGAAAGTTTTGTAGTTTTACATTTTATATTAAGTCCATGACTCATTTTGAATTAATTTTTGTATAAAATATGGGACATAGGTGAAGGTTCCCCCCCCCCCATGGCTCTCCAATTGCTCCAGTGTCATGTGTTGGATGGTATATTTCCTCCATTGAATTGCTTTTGCACCTCTGTCAAAAATCAGTTGGGCAATTTGTGAGGGTCTATTTCTGCTCTGTTCTATTGGCCTATGTGTTTATCCTGCCAATAACACACACTCTAGATTGCTGTAACTACGTAATGGTTCTATAACTTATTATAGAACTATATTATATAATATATTATAACTGGGTAGACTGAATCCTTTCTCTTTATTTTTTTTTTCCCCAAAATACTTTAGCCATTCCATAAAACTTTTAGGATAGTCTTGTCTATAATGTACAAAAAATATGGCTGAGATTCTGACAGGAATTCTGTTAAACCTCTCTGTCATTTTGGGGAGAATTGATGTCTTACTGTGTTTGAATCTTGCAATTGATGAACATAGGATGTCTATCCATTTATTTACATATGCTTTGATTTTTTTCATCTGCACTACGTAGTTTTAAGTACACAAGTTATGCACTTATTTTGTTAGATTCACACCTCGGTATTTCTTTTTTTTTACATTTACAATTATAAAGGGCATTATATGTTTAATTTTGGTGTCCATATGTTCGCTGCCAGTATATAGAAATAGAATTTATTTTTGTATATTTATCTTGTATCCTGCAACCTCACTGAACTCACTCACTAGTTCTATGAGTTTTACCTTTTATTTCTAGTCCCATTTATTTAACACTTTTTATGTGCCAGGCATTATTTTAAGCCTTTCGTATGCTTGCCAAGGTCAGTAGGTGGTGGAGCCAGGATCTTGACAGGTAAATTATTTACTCACTTCATTTGTTCATTTGACAAATATTTAAGGAGAGTTTGTTTGGACAATGCTGGATCCAGACACAGGGTTCCTGCCCTCCTGGAGCCTACAGTATGAAACCAGCATTAGAAGTAACATAAATAGTTCTATAATTTAATAAAACAAGTTCAAAAATAAAGAAGTAAATAAAACAATTTTAAAATACTGTTAATTATAACTTTTAAATTATAACTTCTAAATTAACAGTATTTGACTCACCATAAGTGGGTAAAGCAGGGACACCTTAGCCAGCCTGAGTAGAGTGGGAAAATCCAGGGAAGATGTTTATTTCCTAAACAATATTCATTTTTCCAAGAAAGACTTCCCAAGCCAAACAACTTCTTGATTCTTATTAACTTGCATCAATTTTGAATTCAGAGATGTCTATGATAAAAGCTCATATGAAGAAAATTCTGAATGTTGCTGGTCCAAGAGCCCAGCAAATCCTGGCCAAAACTGAGTGAAGCACTCCACTTGCCTCTGGGTCCGACCCCTTCGCCTGCTGTATGGGCCCCCTCTCCTCCCACCCCCAGCGATCCCACCGAGGACCCCAGGCCTCGAGCCTCCAGTCCAGCAGGTGCAGTCCAGCCCTCATCAGCCTGACCCTCTGCCCTGCTTGGCGCTGCTGACCACGCCCCCCTGTGCAAACTCTCCATCCCTTCACTGCCACGTACCAGTTTGCCTCTCTTGAGGGTTCCTTTCCTCCTTTCACCTGGCAAGCTGGGTTTCAGAGGCACTGGAGGTGGGAGGGTGGTCCGTTCAAGGAGTGAGATGTGGGGTCAGGTCCCCTTTCTGCCAGTCTGTTTGGGAAAGTCATCAGTGCCCCTAAGCTTTGGGAGTGGTTAAGTACATAAATGTTGCTGGTCATGTGGAAAATAAATTTACTCTATAGAAGCTGGCTCCTCTGACAGACTTCCAGGTAAAGACCGCTCTGCCCTCGGAGGGGAAGGAGCGGGCCCTCACCAGGCGCCACTCACATGCACACACAGTGCTTGGCGCCTCGGGGCGCTGAGTCTCAGCACAGTGGTCTGTCTGGAGCGGGCACTGTCCCCACTCCTGTGTCTTTCCGCCCTGAGCAAGGCCCCTCCTGCCTTAGGAGTGAGGATATTTCCTTCTTTTCATACTTTTCCCACTAACTGTAGGAGAAATCACTTGTCTTTGAGTCAGCGTGGAAGAAGGAGAAGGACATAGTTTCCAAGGAGATAGAGAAGCTGCGTGCGTCCATCCAGACCCTGTGCAAGAGTGCACTTCCCCTGGGGAAGATCATGGACTACGTCCAGGAGGATGTGGACGCCATGCAGAACGAACTGCAGATGTGGTCCAGGGAGAGCAAGAAACATACTGAGGCCCTGCGGCAGGAGCAGAGGTCAGTGGGGGGCTGCGGGCCTGGGGAGTCAGCAGGGCTGCCTGGAGCCCCGGGAATCTCCCAAGAAACCACCGCCTCCCGACCTCCCCCCTTTCCTACCTCCTCCCCCAAAAGAAACGTGTTCCTTCTTCATTCATATCATGGCATGCACTTGTTTGCAGCAGTTAGGAAAGATTTAGAGTGAGTGTTAATACACAAAAAAGATTTAGACACTAAAAATGCCAGGAAACTTTGCAGTTCGGATGCCATTGTTTTCAAGTGGCTTATCAAAATCCCCAACATTTTTTGTTTAGTTTAGAGGTATTTTAATTTTTAACTCCAAGAGAAATGCTGGTGAACCCATTTTGAAATTGCTGCTCTAAAAAAAAATGCAATAGCCACTAGAAAGATTTGGGAAAATGTCTGATATTCTGTATTTATTATTATCAGTGAACGTGGGATGCATGCAGCCATCAGCTGTTAAGCATGTTTTTCAGAAAACACGTGATTTGACTCAATAAGCCCATATAATAACAAGCTATATTATTTTGAAGTTCTGCTTGTTCTTAAAAAGTCCCCTAAATTTTGTTATCTATGACGTGAAAGAAGTTAGATGATCACTGAATACTGTTTGATGCTGATTCTAATGTGATGAGAGGATCACCTTTCTTACATTTGGGTTAAGGCATTAAAAAAGCATTGCCCAGGATGTTTCCTCTTTAGAACCTGATTTTGCTCTATGGTTGCAGGCTGCCGCTCTTCCTCGTGTTTATTCTGAGCTCACATGCTCACACAATCAAAGGCAAGGGCTGAGTCGACCTCAGCTTTCCCAAGTTTGTTTAGACTTTTCCTGGCACTTAACTCAGTGTCTTGAACAACTGAGTCAAGGGGCCTCTGTGGGGAAGAGTTTGCTCCACTCTGTTCGGGAAAGTTGGGCTGTCCAGATGGCAGTTCTGAGCATTGCTGGACATCGCAGCCCACCTCTCTGTCTTCCCCATGGCTCTGCGCCAAGGATGTAGTTTTAAGGACTTTAAGAAATATTAGCCTCGTTTATGTAAACTTCATATTCAACTTCACTTGTGGTGGGCGGGGGGGTAGTGAAAATAAATAAATTTTTCCCAGGTGTGAGGTTTTTGTTCCTTTATGTCATTGTCACAGTGTGTTTATATTTCTATTCTTTTCCTTTGGATGCAGTGAATAATTGACTTCTGTTGTCTCCCAGTGTTTTAATTTAGAAGCAAATCTAAAGTGAGACGAAATAGTTACGAGCCTGGTTTTGTTTTCCATCAGCATCACGGTCGGTACCGTGGAGCCCTTAAAGGCAGAGCTGGCAGAGCTGGAGCAGCTGATCAAAGACCAGCGGGACAGGATCTGTGCTGTGAAAGCCAATATCCTAAGGAACGAGGAGAAAATCCAGAAGATGGTGTATAGTATAAATTTGAGTTCGAGAAGGTGAAAGCTCAAAAGTTTCCAAAGTCACGGGTCCTCCTCACTTTGAAAATAAAAAGGAAGTGAGAACATTATTACCCTTCACATTTCAGTTTGCTAAGAAAACGAACAGATTATAATGCTACCTACCCAGTTTTCAGAGCTTTAAAACTTCAGGCATACACAGTGAATAAACAGACCATGTTTCTTCCCTTCCTCCAGCCAGAATACTAGCTAGTAATAGATCCCCCCAGGCCTGAGTGAGCAGCTCCTGTCAGGCCTGTCCCTGTCGTTTCTGAGGTGCCTGTTCTACTTAGTCCTGCACCCGGAGTCTCCCCAGTGAGAGGGGTTGGCGCCTTATGGGAACAGCTGTCCTTCATCTCAGCCTGTAAATCCAGTGGCAGGCCCTCTGTGAGTCACATATGGGATGGGGGGTGGCTGCACTTCATGACAGGCGTTTTATAAATAGAATGAGGCCTGAAAATGAGTAAATAATATTTTTAATTCATTTGCACTTGTAAAAGGTTCATTTCAGCCTATATTTTTACAAGGTACATGGTAACCTTTTTAAAATCTCTTTGTAATTGCATACACTTCTTTATGTAATGTGCTTACTGTTCCCTATTATCTTTTACTCATGTTTTCCAGCCCTTAAAGTTCGTAAGTTTAAAAATTAAAGGAGATTTCAGTATGGCCTTCATGGAGATTGTCTAGACATGAGATTGTCAGAGGCTCCCGCCTCACTTTATCCAACATCTTGCCCCTGGTTTCCCCCATGTAGACGCTGATGTAGCTCCATGGAGCCCTTGTTCTCTCTAGGAGGAGCTTGCTCTCCAAGGCCTTGGCATCATGCCTTCTCCTTCACCTGTGTGCGCTCACCCGAGACACAGGAGCTCAGGAAAAACTGCAAAAGGAAGACTTAAAAGGGTGCATTGATTTACAAATTGTTTTGGAAATTGTTTTTTTAAAGCAAAGGTATTTTTTAAAAACATGGTTTATATTTAGTTTTTCACGTATAGTATTGTAAATACTAAAGTCTTAAGTTTGTGTATAAAGGATCTGCTATTTGAAGACACGCTTACAGGTCTGAAGGTCTAGGTCCCGATACAATATACTCTAGATATTGTATTTATTATGTAAACTGAGGAGTGCCATTAAGGTGTAAGAACTGGTCTGAGAAAGTTTTGTTTCTTTAAGGATTAGCACAAATGGCACAGTTTAGGTTTTTGTAGTGTAATTTCCAAAATAAAACCTTTTCTGACATACAGTTTTCTAAGCTGGATAAGTTCAGGATTGGATCATTAAGATCTGTCATTTGGAGACATTGGTCATTTTCTCCTCTGTAGTGCACTGTAAGATCGTTTGATCAGATTATACTATATACATTATTGGAGGAGCAGCGGGCTCTTAGTCAACTCATCCTTCATGTGCTTATGACCTCTTTTCGTCTAAATTGTATGACTTAGCCACCACCCTAAGTGGACTGTTTGCTTCAAGTTAAGATGTCTGCCTTTTATGAGTTTGTATATATGAATAGAATTTTTGTGTTGCAAAAAATTGCTTACATTTTTTGTGAGTAAAATTTTGTATTAAGTCTATCAAATTGTATCATAAAATTTGTTTTTCTTTTATATATAAATCATTAAAAGTAATCACATATTTTTTCTACAAAGGTCTGGGTTGTACAATTTAGTTCACACCTGGAAAAAAACGTAAGCATTTGGACAAGCTTCTGCCTGAGGTGGGCTCTGAGCTTAACTCTGTCCTGCAATGTACTTCATTAATAAAAATGTGTTACATTTTTCTAAAAGGTGTTCGGGTAAGTATAGTTCACACAAGGGCTGCAGTAGAGCCGAGCTGTAGCCCCTAGAAGGGTCCCTTTTTGGCTTGGTTTGTGTGTTTTCATAAAGGGAGATTTGGGAAGAACTTTAAAAAAAATTCAGTTAGTGAAAAAAATTTAAATGGCTTTTTAAACAGTGAAGCTTGTTTTTAAGCCCGTATTTGGAGCTGAGTTCCAAATTGGTTATCAGCTCTTAAACCAAGCAAGTTGGTCCCTGGCAAGAAAATGGGCTTCCAAAGAAAGAAGCCAAGTCCGTAACTAAGGAGGCTGTGGCCGTTAGCCGAGGAAGAAGCGGGGCTTTGTAAACGGGCAGCTCAAAATGCTGCGCAGCTCCTCGTCCGGGCTCCTGGTTCCCCTGCCCGAGGCCCCGGGGCCACTGCGGTGGGCGCCCTGTTAGGACGCCGGTCGGCCGCTGGGAGGACAGCCTGCAGGCCGGAGCCCGCCCGCGGGTCACCCCCGGCACCCGTTCTCACCGCGCTCCCAGGCCCCACCCTGTCCTCGGGAAAAGCCGGTTGGCCGGTCACCAGGAGCTTTGCTGTCTGCAGCCCTTGTCAGAGCCGGGGGTGCGCTGTGACGGCCGCTGGTGTGGGCCCGGCGCCCCGGCACCTGCTCCGGCCCGGGCGGCGGCCACAGCCCATCCTCCCCGACAGCCGGCGGGATGCGGAGGGCAGCGATGGGTGGAAATGACGTTGTTTTTAAAGAACCTTTACTGTTACCATGCCGTCCGTCATCATTCTAATTCGGTTTGTGGCATAATTTATTAACAAATAAGGCTTTGTCTTCATTCCTTTTTATTAAAAAAATTGTTTTACCAGGTGATACATTAACATGCATCAGGAGTCGGGGTGGCCTGAAAGGGTCTCCCTCCCCCGCACCTTGCCAACCTGGTTTTTGCCCCCGTAGGCGGCCGTTTCTATTAGACTGTTGTTTATCTCCCCATTTCTTTAGGGAAATGCAAGCAAACGTGACACCCCCACAACGCACGGTCACAAACGTGAGCTGCACACAGTGCTCCGCGTGTGTGATGTGCCCGTGCCGAGGGAGCGCACCTGTCAGGCCCCGGGGACCGTCCTCTCCCCTGGCAGCGGCGGAGCAGGTCCCGAGGGCCGCGGCTCACCGGGCCGGTGCCGCCTGCTGGGCTGGGTGGTTTCGGCCTCCCGCCGCTAGGCTCCACGCGTCTGTGCCGAGCCCTGTTCGCGCGCGTTTCTCCCCTGTGCAGGTGTATCTGCGGGAGGGGCGCCCGGAAGGGAGGTGGCCGTGTCCCTCGTGGATGCTGTGAGGGGCTGGGCGGGGCGGTGCCATTTCCTTGCACCTGTAACGCCTGGGTGCACCTGCCCCCAGACATTCTCCCAGCATACTGGCCACTCTTTGGGAAGTTTGCAGCTCTGGTAGTTGAGAAAGAGGGCATCCGTAAGGTTTTAATCGGCTCTTCTCTTGCTTTGAGGGAGTTTGAGCGTCTCCTGATGTGTGGAAGGGCCATTTCTTTCCTGTGAACTGACCCTTCAGATCATTTGTCTTTCTCTTTCTCTTACAAATTTCTAAAAGCTCTTTGCATTCGAGTTGCAATTATTACTTTCTCGTTTGCCTTTTGACATTGCCAGTGGCTTCCTTCTGGTCCACGGGACGCTGAACAAGTAAATGGTCATTATCCTCCTTTTATAACCAGCCCGATGGAGGCTTCGTGTGCTGCTCCTGAGAACGGAACTGACTTCTGCTTTAAGATCATTTCACCACCTTAAACACTGCTTTATTCCTGGCTCACAGAGCACTCAGCAGGAACAGGTGTTGGGTTGTTCCCATCTGTTAAGGTGATCGCATCTTGTTCACTTTGGCTTACTCCTCTGAAATGCCAGATTATCTGATATTAAAATATTCTTACACCCATAGATTAAATCCTACATGATCAAGATTGATTGTTCTTTTGACTTATTGAAGTTCTGTTACACACGCCATATTCTGCTTTTTGTCCCCAATGCTTGTAGCCTGGCCATGGAAGGTTGGAAGGTCGGGGTGGGGATGGGGACACCCCTGCCATGAGGTTGACCCTGTCTCCTGTGGGCACTCTGTCCAGGATGCAGTGTGCACTCCTGCGCTGCCTTCAGGCCCACGTGCCGTCACTGCCCCCAGGGGAGTTGGGGAGAAGGTTCTGGTAGGCTCGTGTGCCTCTCCCTTTTCAGGTCTACATGACATGGGACACTTGGTTAAAACTTTTGCCAGTGTCTTCTGAGAGGGTTATAGGAAAACACTGCTGAGGAGGATGAAGACCCAGCCCCCTCGGCCGCCCAGTGTGACATCTCCTGCGAGCGCTTGGCCGCCCCTGGGGCAGCTCCTTCCTGAGCTGGGCTGCACGGGTGGTTGTGACCTCAACTCATAGTTCAAGCACACTTGCTCCCCAGGGCCTTTCTTACCGCTAGCAAAGCCCGGCTGCCCATTTTCCTGCCCCCACTGGGTGCCCTCCACTTCCCGCCAGCCCTTCTGGGGCGGGACTGGCAGACGCCAGACCCACTATGTACCAGGAATGGAGCGGAGGAGAGCATGTTCGGTTCTCCCCACCCGTGCCCCGGAGGCTGCAGGAGGCTGCCGCGGGAAACGCCTATTGGTTTGTAAGTGGACTAAGGCTAGGTGGGAGAGCCTGGAAATTCTGCCTTTTAGCCCACACTCTCCCTGCCAAGCCCCATCTCTGCAGGGTGCATTTGCCCCGAGGAGGCGGTCTTATCTGGCAAGAGTTGGGTTTCTTTCCCTTAAATCCCACAGGCGATGGCCAGAGCAGGGTGAGGCCCTGTGACCTGGGGAGGGCTGAGGTGTGGGGTCCGTGTGGCACAGACACCCACTTCTGTGCTTCTGACCTTGTGCATGGACAGGGGTCACCATGGCCCCTTGGGACCGTGGGGCCCTGGGGTGCCTGGTGAATGGGCGTGTGAACAATCTGGCTGTTGCAGGGCATCCCCAGGAGGCAGGCCCCTGCTTGTGGCCTTTCATTCTGAAGGTGCCGGCTGGCCTGGGCCCCACGTGATGGAGGGTCTCACATCCGATTTCCTCCTAGTGGACAGAGCTGCTTATTGGAATGTGCCACTGACCCACTGTTCAGTCCTGTGTATCTTTCCCTCCCCGTTTATGTACTGCTGCCAGCATTTTCTTGAGGGAACAAAACACCAGCCTCGGCTGAAGTTTACAGTAATGGCCCACCCAGGCCTCCTGCCTGAGGGGGAGCAGGGCGGAAACCTGGAAGGCGCAGGTTTGCCCTGGCTGGCCACTGAGTGGGGGCTTGGGCCTCCTGGGTGGGGGCACTGAGAAAAGAGAGGTTGTACTTTCAAAGCCTGGCATCGGGTCCCTTGAGCTCATGGGGCCTGATGGTTCTTGGAGCATTTGTTTTATTTTCTTTTTTTTTTAATATAATTTATTTTATTATCATTAATCTACAATTACATGTGCAATATTACGGTTATTAAACTACCCCTTCATCAGGTCCCCCCCATCAACCCCATTACAGTCACTGTCCATCAGCGTAGTGAGATGCTATAGAATCACTACTTGTCTTCCCTGAGTTGTACAGCCCTCCCCGTGCCCCCCCAACATTATATCTGCTAATCGTAATGCCCCTTTTCCCCTCTTATCCCTCCCTTCCCACCCATTTTCCCCAGTCCCTTTCCCTTTGGCAACTATTAGTCCATTCTTGGGTTCTGTGAGTCTGCTGCTGTTTTGTTCCTTTAGTATTTTTTCTTTGTTCTTATACTCCACATATGAGTGAAATCATTTGATACTTGTCTTTTTCGGCTTGGCTTATTTCACTGGGCATAATACCCTCTAGCTCCATCCATGTTGTTGCAAATGGTAGGATTTGTTTTCTTCTTATGGCTGAATAATATTCCATTGTGTATATGTGCCACATCTTCTTTATCCATTCATCTACTGATGGACACTTAGGTTGCTTCCATTTCTTGGCTATTGTAAATAGTGCTGCAATAAACATAAGGGTGCATCTGTCCTTTTCAAATTGGGCTGCTGCATTCTTAGGGTAAATTCCTAGGAGTGGAATTCCTGGGTCAAATGGTATTTCTATTTTGAGTTTTTTGAGGAACCTCCATACTGCTTTCCACAATGGTTGAACTAATTTGCAGTCCACCAGCAGTGTAGGAGGGTTCCCTTTTCTCCACATCCTCGCCAACATTTCTTGTACTTTGTGTTTTGGATGTTGGCCATCCTCACTGGTGTGAGGTGATATCTCATTGTGGTTTTAATCTGCATTTCTCTGATGATTAGTGATGTGGAGCATCTTTTCATGTGCCTGTTGGCCATCTGAATTTCTTCTTTGGAGAAGTGTCTATTCATGTCCTCTGCCATTTCTTAATTGGATTATTTGCTTTCTGTTTGTTAAGGTGCATGAGTTCTTTATATATTTTGGATGTCAACCCTTTATCAGATACGTTTTTTATAAATATATTCTCCCATACTGTAGGATGTCTTTTTGTCCTACTGTTGGTGTCCTTTGCTGTACAGAAGCTTTTCAGCTTGATATAGTCCCACTTGTTCATTTTTGCTTTTGTTTCCCTTGCCCGGGGAGATATGTTCATGAAGAAGCTGCTCATGTTTATGTCCAAGAGATTTTTGCCTATGTTTTTTTCTAAGAGTTTTCTGGTTTCATGACTTACATTCAGGTCTTTGATCCACCTTGAGTTTACCTTTGTGT
>JAVSCE010020495.1:0-28058 GCA_032199065.1 Smutsia gigantea
AGATTAAAAACACTACTAAATAACATATGGATCAAAGAAGAAATCTCAAGAGAAATTGAAAATTATTTTGAAATAAATAAAAATGAAAAAAAAACTCATTGACATTTGTAAAATGTAGTGAAAGCAGTGCTTACAGGGAAATTTATAGCACTGAATGTATATATTATAAAAGAAGAAAGATCTAGAATGAATAACTTAAGCACCCACCTTAGGAAACTAGAAAAAAAGAGCAAATTACATCCAAAGTAACAAAAAGAAAAACAATAATAAAAAAGTAGAGTAGAAATCAATTAAATTTAAAAAAAGAAATTAGTAGATAAAATCAACAAAACCTAAAAGCTGGTTGTTCAAAAATATCAATAAAATTCATGAACTTCTAACCAGAATAATTCATAAAAAAAACAGTCTCTTTCAGAAGACAGAAGCAGAGGGAATATTTCTTAATTCATTCTATGGGACAAGCGTTACCCTAATACCAAAACCACAGAAAGATATTACAAGAAATGAAAAGTAAAGATCAATATCTCTCCTGAACATAGGTGCAAAAATCCTCAACAAAATATTAGCAAATGAAATCCAACAATAAATAAAAATATACACCACAATCAAGTGAGATTTTTTTTCCCAATATGGAAGGCTGATTCAAAATGAAAAAATTAATTAATGTAATCCATTACATCAGACTAAAGAAGAAAAATCATTGATGCCGAAAAAGCATTTCACAAAATCCTATAGTCATTCATGATAAAAAAATCTCAGCAAATTTGAAAGGGAGGCAATTTATTCAACTTCATGAAGAATATCTACAAAAAAAAACAACAGCTAACGTCATACTTGAGAAACTTGAAGCTTACCATTAAGATCAAGAACAAGCAAGGTTATCCCCTCTCACCACTGCCTTTCACATCATACTGGAAGTCCTAGCTAATGCAATAAGAAAAGGAAATTAAAAGTATGCCTATTGGGAAGGGAGAAATAAAACTGTCTTTGCACACATGATTATGTAGAAAAATATGCAAGGGTTGACTAAAATCCTATAATAATAAGTAATTATAGCAAAGTTGCAAGATACATGGTTGATATATACAAAAGTCAACAACTTTCCTATATACCACCAATGAAAAAGTAGAATTTGAAATAAAAAACATAGTGCCATTTATATTAGCATGCCCCAAAATGAAATAGTTAGGTATAAATCTAATAAAATATGTATAAGATGTATGTGATGAAAACTACAAAACTGGGATGAAAGATACCAAAGAAGATCGAAATACATGGACAGATACTCCATGTTCATAGATAGGGAGACCCAATATTGTGAAGATATCAGTTCTCCCTAGTCTGATCTATAGATTCAGTTCAATCCCAATCAAAATCCCAACATGTTATTTTGTGGATATTGACTTAGTTATTTTAAAGTTAAGATGGAGATGCAAAAGACCCAGAATAACCAACTCAGTATTGAAGGAGGAAGACAAAGTCAAAAGAATGACACTATCTTATATGAAATCCTAATATAAAGCTATGGTAATCAAGACAGTGTATTATTGGCAAAAGAAAAGACATGTGGATCAATGGAACATAAGAGAGCACATAATTAGCCCACAGAAATAGAGTCAACTAACTGACTGATGAGAAGGGACAAAGGCAATAAGCTGGAACAAATATAGTCTTTTCAACAAATGGTGCTATAAAAACTGGACATTCACACACAAAAAAATGAAACTAGACACAGACCTTACACCCTTCATAAAAATGAACTCAAAATGGATCACAGACCTAAATGTAAAATGCAAAATTCCTAGAAGATAATATAGGAGAAAACCTAGATGACCTTTGGTATGGTGATGCCTTTTTAGATACACCACCAAAGACATAATTCATGAACTAAGTAATTTGGTTAGTTGGACTTCATTAAACAAAAAATTTTCACCCTTTGATATATAGTATCAAAGGAATTAGAAGGCAAACCACAGACTGGAAGAAAATATTTGCAAAAGTCACATCTGATAAAAGACTGTTTTCTAAAATGCGCAAAGAATTCTTAAAACTCAACAGTAAGAAAATGAAAAAGCAAATGTAAGAAAAAAGGGCAAACAACGTATACAGGGACATCAACAAAGAAGATCTACAGATAACAATATATGAAAAAATGTTCAATATTATGTGACATTAGTGTATTACAAACTCAACACATTGAAATACCATTACACACCTTTTAGAATGGCCAAATATAAAACACTGACAACAAAAAATGCTGACAAGGATTTGGAGAAACAGGAACTCCCATTTATTGTCTATGGGAATGCAAAGTGTTTAAAGCCACTTTGGAAGACAGTTTGGCAGATTCTTATAAAACTAAACATACTCTTAACTATATGATCCAGCAATTGACCTCCTTGGTATTTACCCAAATAAATTGAAAACTTAAGTCCACACACACAAAAAAACAGCACCCAGATATTTATAGCAGCTATATTTTTAATTGCCCAAACTTGGAACCAGCCACGATTTTCTTCAGTAGATGAATGGAAAATTAACTATGGTACATCCAGAAAATGAAATATTACTCAGTGCTAAAAATAAATCAGCTATCAAGCCATCAAACATGGGGGGGGGACCTTATATGCAAATTACTAAGTGAAAGAAGTCAATCTGAAAAGGCTATATGCTGTATGAGTCCAGTGATATCACATTGTGGAAAAGGCAAAACTGGAGACAGTAAAAAGGTTAGTAGATGCCGGGTCTTATGGGTGGTGGCAAATAGGCAGAGCACAAAATAGGGTATTGAAACAATTCTGTATAATACTACATTGAAGGGGGATTACATGTAATACAATCCAGACCCATAGAATGTATGCCAGGTGTGAACTCAAATGTGAACTATGGATTTTGGATGATAATGATGTATCCATGTAAGTTCATTGGTTGTAACAAGTGTACCACGGTGGTATGGAAGTCCATAGTGTGAGAGTTTGCAGAAATGTGGGAAAGATAGTATAAATGGTAACTCTGTACTTTCCACTCAATTTTGCTGTGAACATAAAAACTGCTGTAAAAATAACAGTTATTAATTTGAAAAAGAAATATATGGAAAGGCTGGAACTGAGAAATACATTTCAAATTAAGAACTCAATAGATAGATTTAACAGCAGATTAGACCCAAGGAAATGGTTAGTGGGTACAGACTGAATCACTTAAAGAAACAGAAAAAGAAGGAAAACTGGGGGGAAAATATAAAGCACATATCGGACAAGACAAATATTTTAAATACTTGCAATTAGTGCCCCAGAGATGAAGAGAGAATGAGGAAGAAGCAATACTGGAAGAGAAAATGGCTAATGAATTTCTGTAACTCATGAAAACCATCAAGCCACAGATTCAAGAAGTGACACAAATCCAAATAGGGTAAACATTAAAAAAACCACTAGCTGAATCATATTAAAACTCCTAAGTATCAAAGACAAAGAGAATATCTTAAAAGCAGCTGGAGAAAAAAAGACAGTAATCTCAAAGGAGGGAAAATAACACTGATAGTTGACTCAACAGCATACATCTTGAAAGTCAGAAGAGAATGGTCTGACATTTTCAGAATTGTGAGAGAAAATATCTGTCACGCCATAATCCCATATCCAGGAAAATTTAGTCTTCAGAAAGGAAGGCAAGTTAATAATATTTTCACACCTGCACAGAATGAAATACTGAAGGAAAATGATCTCAGATGGAAGCAGGTAAGATGTGCTTTATGGTCCAGAATGTGTTCTATATTAGTATCTGTTCCATGTGAGCTTTAGAAGAATGTGTAATCTGTTATTGGATGAAATAGCTTATAAATGTCAATTATATACAGTTGCATTTTATTACTGTAAAGTTCAACTTTGTCCCTGCTGATTTTCTGCCTGCTGGAACAGTCCATTTCTGATAGAAAGGTGTTAATGTCTTCAACTATAATAGTGAATTCATCTATTTTTCCTTGCAGTTCTAGATATTTTTGCCAGATGTATTTTGATGCTCTGTTGTTGCATTAAAGATTACTATGTCTTCTTAGAATATTGACCTCTTTATCATTGTGTAATGTCCCTCTTGTTCTCTGATAACTTTCCTTGCTCTGAAGTCTGTTCCAAAATTAATGTAGAATATTGCTATTTTTGCTGTCTTTTGATTAGTGTTAGCATGGCGTATTATCATTCTCTACCTTTACTTTGAATCTATATGTGTCTTTATAAATAAAATAGGTTTGTGGTTCACACCATATAATTGTTTCTTGCTTTTTGGTTCATTCCGATGATTTCTGTCTTCTAATTGATGTATTAAATCATTGACATTTAAAGTGATTATTGATATAGTTGGATTAATATCTAGCATATTTGTTACTTTTTCTATTTATTGCCTTTGTTGTTCTTTGTTCCTATTTTTGACTTCCACACATTTTCTGTCTTTTGTGGTTTTAATTGAGCATTTCATATTATTTCATTTTCTCTCCTTTCTTAGAACATTATACATCTTCTTTTACTTTTTCTTAGTTGTTGCCCAAGGGTTTGCAATATACATTTCCAACTAATCCATGTGCATTTTCAAATAGTACTATACCTCTATACTGATAGTGTAAGTACCTTATAATAAAAGATTCTTAATTCCTTCCCAACATCCTTTGTATCATTGCTGTTATTCAAATGAAATATAGTTGATGTACAATAGTATATCAGTTTCAGTCATAATTCTTACTTTTGCTCTTCTATAGATATGTTTTTTCCCTTTTCTTCTTTCAAGATTTTTTTCTTTATCTTTGATTTCCTGAAGGCTGACGATGATAAGCTTAGTTGTAGTTTTTTTGGTATCTGTCTTGTTTGATTGTCTCTGAGTTTCCCAGATCTGTGGTTTGGTGTCTTAACATTAATCTGGGTAAATTCTCAATCATATTGCTTCAAATATTTTTTCTGTTCCATTCTCTCTTCTTATGGTATTCCCATTACATATAAGTTGCACCTTTTGTAATTGTCCCACAGTTCTTGCATAGTCTTTTTTTGGGGGGGGGGTTGCTTTTAAGTTTTGGAAATGTCAATTGTCATCTCCTTAAAGTGCAGAGATTCTTTCCTCAGGTGTATCCCATCTACTAATGAACTCATCAAAGGCATTCTTCATTGCTGTTATAGTGTGTTTGATCTATAGCATTTTTTCTTTATTCCTTCTTGGACTATCCATTTCTGCGCTTATATTATCCATCTGTTCTTGCATATTTTCTACTTTTTCCATTAAAGTCTTTAGCATATTAATTGTAGTTTTTAAAAGTATTCTGGTCTGATCCTTCACCATTCCTACCATATCTGACTCTGGTCCTGATACTTGTTCATTCTCTTCAAACTGTGTTTTTTGCCTTTTAGTATACCTTACAATTTTTTGTTGAAAGGTAGACATGATGTACTGGGTAAGGAACTGCAGTAAATCAGTCTTTAGTAATGTAGTGGTAAGGTGTGGTAGGAAAGGAGGAATTTCTCAGTCTTTTGGTGAGCCTGTGCTCCTAGACTGTGAACTTCACCAGGGCTTCTCATTCCTTGCCCACTTTAGAGGGAGCAGGATGGCCAAAGGGAGCAGAAGGTGTGCATTTCCCTTCTCACTGGTTTGTTAGGCTCTGATAATACATCAGCAAATTAGGTAATAGTTTCTCCTGAGGGAAGACTTTATTAAGAACAGAATGATCTGGTATATTTCAAAATGGTTCTTTTTCCCTTCCCCTGCCAGAAACGGAGGAGATTTTTCTCCAGTATTCACTGTGAGGAACTGGTAGAGCTCTTGCAGCTGGAACTCACAAAAGTGTGGGGGTACCTCTGATTAGGCTCCCTGGGGTTTTTCTCTCAGACTTGTACACACTGAGCCTCCACCACTTTGTTGGTTACTGTTAGGTTTTCCTATTCTGGCCCTGGTTCCCATGGAGATTTCTGCTTCTTGGTTTTTATTTGGGTAAGTTGTGATTCTCTGTAACTACCTGTGTTTCTGCCCAATTTAGGGGGCATAAGTTTGATTGTGATCTCACTTTTCTGAGAGATCTAAGAACAGCTGTTGATTTTTTTACTTCTGCTTTTTCTTTGTGAGGATGGAATGGTGACTTCCAAGTTCCTTATGATGCTGAGGTTCTTGTTTGCGGAGTCAAAGAATGAACTTAGCAAACACCCAAGGTAGGAGAGCCAGGGAGAGGCTTTTATTGAGAGATACAGTGAGAGGACAGAGCTCTGCCAGGAGGGGACAAGAGAGCCCAGGGTGGTGTGTTGTCTCAAGGATTTATCAGCAGTTGAGAATTTTGGGGAACTGATAAAGGGGTTAGGGGTGTGGACTTGTTAAAAGTGGTCTTAGGATGTTTGTCCTTGATGAGACATTGTCCCTTTTAGCATGCTAAAGTGAATCTTACACATGAATTATAAATGATTAGTGTAATAAAAACATGGGCTATGCTGAGATACTTTCCTTTATCTGGAAAATATTAACTGATTTCCTAAAGAATGACTCTAGAGCTTAATGTTTAACATGGAGTTTTGGTAGGGGGTTTCCTTGCATGTAGTTACATTGCTCTGACTGTAATTATCCTGCCTTGCTTTTTCTGGAGGCCCTCACCCTACTCTGACTACACCCACAGTCCCTGTCTCACTTACATGCTGAACTAGTATATTTGTTATTTACATTTACTTCCTATTCTCTGATGAAATTCTCATCTTAAACATTTTAATTAGTTATTTTAAATTTCATGTCTGGTAACCTCAACATCTGGATGTCTTATGCATCTATTTCTATTATCTAGTTTTCTATTAATGTTCATCACCTGATCTTATCTCTTTGTAGTATAGTTTATTATTTAAATAGTACATTTATTGTTTACATAAAATCGTATGTTTATTGTTAGTATTGCATGCCATACATGGTGTATGAAATGTCTGAAAGATATTTTGAGGTTCAGAATTATAGTCTTTCCTGAGAGAGGATTTATTTTTGCTTCTTGCTATCATTAGAATATGGGCATAACACCTCTATAAATTCAGTGATTGGTCTCATTAGAAGCTGGGTTTAACCCTTTGTGTGATCTTGTCTATGTCCAGTTCTCTCTTTTCCTTTAAGATGAGCCTAAAATGAAAGCCAGGTATGTTTGAGAGAGACCCTCCTCCTCACTGGGCCCTGAATTCCAGTTGTCTCCCCGATGATGCCGGGGTTCTTGTTCACAAAGCTGAAGAATGAGCTTCACAAACACACAAGGTAGAAGAGCAAGGTACAGGCTTTTATTTAGAAATAAAGTGAGAGGCAAGAGCTCCTGGCTCATGCCAGGAAAGACAAGAGAGCCCGGGGTGGTGCACTGTCTAGGGGGTTTTATAGGTAAATGAGGATTTTTCGAGAACATGAAAAAAAGGCTTAGGGGTGTGGGCTTGTACCACCTGCCTTGCCCTCAAGGTGGGCTGGGTTGTTCTCTGCTTGCTAGGGTTGTTTACAGTAAAGTCACTGGTTATGCTGTGATACCCTTCCCTATTTGTGAAACACTCAAGCATTCTAGGCCAAGTTGCTCCTGGCCTTCTGACTTTATTTTTTTACAAGTATTTTATTTTATTTTATTTTTATTTTTATTTTTTTTGCCAAGGAGACTGCATTTTATTTTATTTTATTTTTACATCTTTTGAATTTTTTTATTTAATCAACTCCAAGCTTAATTCTCAACAGTCTCCAATCTTTTGGAGCATAACGAACAAGTTCCAATACAGTGAACAAGTTCCCACAAGGTGAACAATGCAAAGGCAGTCATACCAGAGAAACGAATTCAGTTACTATAATCAATCAAGTCAACTATGATTATTCATATGATTCTTATACTTAAATTATAAGTGAATCCCACATTTCCCCCTTTTTTGTTTTAATTGATGCAAATGCATATGCATATATTTGTGGAAGGTACCAGAATAATGATTAGCTGGGCTCGGCCGGTGACATAGCTTGTCACAGGCAATGTCTCTCTCGTCTGGAGGGGTGAGGTTCTATGCCTCACCTCAGTTGGACCCCACGTTGCTCACCTGAGGTCCCTTGCGACTGTGCCTGTCTTAGGTTGTTCCTCCCATGAGGAATCTTACCCATCTCTGGCTAACCAGCCATCTCCTGGGACCAAACAGGGAGATAAAATATGAAAGAGAGGACAGCCAGCAGCTATAATTCTGGATAAAATCACAATATAAATGATTATTTTCTTGCAGCAAATACAGGTGGGGAATCAGTATATGATTTCAAAAAGTTGCTTAAAAGGAATCACTTATTTCTTGAGGTTAATTCTTGAAAAGTAGCATATGCTTGTATTGGCTTTAAAAGACCAACAATTGCCTTCCACACACACACTAGGAGAACAGGAATACAAATGCATAACAGTATTAGACCTACAATTATAGGCCATATCCAATGAAACAAAGAAAACCAATTAAACTACCCCCTTCATCAGGTCCCCCCCACCAACCCCATTACACTCACTGTCCATCAGCATAGTGAGATGCTATAGAATCACTACTTGTCTTCTCTGAGTTGTACAGCCCTCCCCATGCCCCCCCAACAATACATCTACTAATCCTAATGCCGCTTTTTCCCTCTTATTCCTCCCTTCCAACCCATCTTCCCCAGTCCCTTTCCCTTTGGTAACTATTAGTCCATTCTTGGGTTCTGTGAGTCTGTGGCTGTTTTGTTCTTTCAGTTTTTTGCTTTGTTCTTATACTCCACATATGAGTGAGATCATTTGATATTTGTCTTTTTCGGCTTGGCTTATTTCACTTAGCATAATACCCTCTAGCTCCATCCATGTTGTTGCAAATGGTAGGATTTGTTTTCTTCTTATGGCTGAATAATATTCCATTGTGTATATGTACCACCACCTCTTTATCCATTCATCTACTGATGGACACTTAGGTTGCTTCCATTTCTTGGCTATTGTAAATAGTGCTGCAATAAACATAGGGGTGCATCTGTCTTTTTCAAACTGGTCTGCTGTATTCTTAGGGTAAATTCCTAGGAGTGGAATTCCTGGGTCAAATGGTATTTCTATTTTGAGTTTTTTGAGGAACCTCCATACTGCTTTCCACAATGGTTGAACTAATTTGCATTCCGACCAGCAGTGTAGGAGGGTTCCCTTTTCTCCACATCCTCACCAACATTCGTTGTTGTTTGTGTTTTGGATGTTGGCCATCCTCACTGGTGTGAGGTGATATCTCATTGTGGTTTTAATCTGCATTTCTCTGATGATTAGCGATGTGGAGCATCTTTTCATGTGCCTGTTGGCCATCTGAATTTCTTCTTTGGAGAAGTGTCTATTCATGTCCTCTGCCCATTTCTTAATTGGATTATTTGCTTTCTGTTTGTTAAGGTGCATGAGTTCTTTATACATTTTGGATGTCAACCCTTTATCAGATACGTTTTTTATGAATATATTCTCCCATACTGTAGGATGTCTTTTTGTTCTACTGATGGTGTCCTTTGCTGTACAGAAGCTTTTCAGCTTGATATAGTCCCACTTGTTCATTTTTGCTTTTGTTTCCCTTGCCCGGGGAGATATGTTCATGAAGAAGTTGCTCATGTTTATGTCCAAGAGATTTTTGCCTATGTTTTTTTCTAAGAGTTTTATGGTTTCATGACTTACATTCAGGTCTTTGATCCACCTTGAGTTTACCTTTGTGTATGGGGCTAGACAGTAGTCCAGTTTCATTCTCTTACATGTAGCTGTCCAGTTTTTCCAACACCAGCTGCTGAAGAGGCTGTCATCTCCCCATTGTATATCCAAGGCTCTTTTATCAAATATTAATTGACTGTATATGTTTGGGTTAATGTTTGGATTTTCTATACTGTTCCACTGGTCTGTGGGTCTGTTTTTGTGCCAATACCAAATTGTCTTGATTACTGTGGCTTTGTAGTAGAGCTTGAAGTCAGGGAGTGTAATTCCCCCTGTTTTATTCCTCCTTCTCAGGATTGCTTTGGCTATTCGGGGTCTTTTGTGGTTCCATATGAATTTTAGAATTATTTGTTCCAGTTCATTGAAGAAAGCTGTTGGTAGTTTGATAGGGATTGCATTGAATCTGTAGATTGCTTTAGGTAGTATAGCCATTTTGACAATATTTATTCTTCCTAGCCAAGAGCATGGAATGCATTTCCATTTGTTAGGGTCCTCTTTAATTTCTCTTAAGCGTCTCTTGTAGTTTTCAGAGTCTTTCACTTCCTTCATTAAGTTTATTCCTAGGTATTTTATTCTTTTTGATGCAATTGTGAATGGAATTGTTTTTCTGATTTCTCTTTCTGTTAGTTCATCATTAGTGTATAGGAAATCAACAGATTTCTGTGTGTTAATTTTGGATCCTGCAACTTTGCTGAATTCAGGTATTAGTCCTAGTAGTTTTGGAGTGGAGTCTTTTGGGTTTTTTATGTACAATATCATGTCATCTGCAAATAGTGACAATTTGACTCTTCTTTACCAATCTGGATGCCTTGTATTTCTTTGTTTTGTCTGATCGCTGTGGCTAGGACCTCCAGTATTTTGTTGAATAACAGTGGAGAGTGTGGGCATCCCTGTCTTGTTCCCGATCTTAGATGAAAAGCTTTCAGCGTCTTGCTGTTAAGTATGATGTTAGCTGTGTGTTTGTCATATATGGCCTTTATGATGTTGAGGTATTTGCCGTCTATACCCATTTTGTTGAGAGTTTTAATCAGGAAAGGATGCTGAATTTTGTCAAATGCTTTTTCAGCATCTATGGAGATGATCATGTGGTTTTTGTTCTTCTTTTTGTTGATGTGGTGGATGATGTTGATGGATTTTCAAATGTTGTACCATCCTTGCATCCCTGGGATGAATCCCACTTGATCCTGGTGTATGATCCTCTTGATGTATTTTTGGATTTGGTTTGCTAATATTTTGTTGAGTATTTTTGCATCTACGTTCATCAGAGATATTGGTCTGTAGTTTTCTTTTTTGGTGAGGTCTTTGCCAGGTTTTGGTATTAGAGTGATGCTGGCTTCATAGAATGAGTTTGGAAGTATTCCCTCCTCTTCTATTTTTTGGAAAACTTTAAGGAGAGTGGGTGTTATTTCTTCTCTATATGTCTGGTAGAATTCAGAGTTGAATCCATCTGGTCCAGGAGTTTTGTTCTTGGGTAGTTTTTTGATAACCGCTTAAATTTCATTGCTGGTGATTGGTCTGTTTAGTTTTTCTGTTTCTTGCTTGGTCAGTCTTGGAAGGTTGTATTTTTCTGAGAAGTCCTCCATTTCTTCTATATTTTCCAGCTTGTTAGCATATAGATTCAAATAATATTCTCTTATAATTCTTTGTATTTCTGTGGGATCCGTCGTTATTTCTCCTTTCTCATTTCTGATTCTGTTTATGTATGTAGATTCTCTTTTTCTCTTAATGAGTCTGACTAGGGGTTTATCTAGTTTGTTTATTTTTTCAAAGAACCACCTTTTGGTTTCATTGATTTTTTTCTATTGTTTCGTTCTTCTCAATTTTATTTCTTTCTTCTCTGATCTTTATTATGTCCCTCCTTCTGGTGACTTTGGGCCTCATTTGTTCTTCTTTTTCCAATTTCAGTAATTGTGTCTTTAGACTATTCATTTGGAAATGTTCTTCCTTTTTTAAATAGGCCTGGATTACCATATACGTTCCTCTTAGAACTGCCTTTGCTGTGTCCCACAGAAGTTGTGGCTTTGTGTTGCTGTTATCATTAGTCTCCATATATTCTTTCATTTCTGTTTTGATTTGGTCGTTAACCCATTGATTAGTTAGGAGAATGTTGTTAAGTCTCCATGTATTTGTGAGCCTTTTTGATTTCTTTCTAAAATTTATTTCTAGTTTTATACCTTTGTGATCTGAGAAGTTGTTTGGTAGAATTTCAATATTTTTGACTTTACTGAGGTTCTTTTTATGGCCTAGTATGTGGTCTATTCTGGAAAATGTTCCATGTTCACCTGAGAAAAATGTGTATCCTGCTGCTTTTGGGTACGGAGTCCTGTAGATATCTGTTAGGTCCATCTGTTCTAGTGTGTTGTTCAGTGCCTCTGTGCCTTTACTTATTGTCTGGCTGGTTGGTCTGTCCTTTGGAGTGAGTGGTGTGTTGAAGTCTCCTAAAATGAATGCATTGCTGTGTTTCCTCCTTTAATTCTGTTAGTATTTGTTTCACATATGCTGGCGCTCCTGTGTTGGGTGCATATATATTTATAATGGTTATATCTACTTGTTGGATTGACCCCTTTATCATTATGTAATGTCCTTCTTTATCTCTTGCTACTTTCTTCGTTTTGAAGTCTATTTTGTCTGATACAAGTACTGCAACACCTGCTTTTTTCTCCTTGTTGTTTTAATGAAATATCTTTCCATCCCTTCACTTTTAGTCTGTTTATGTCTTTGGGTTTAAAGTGAGTCTCTTGAAGGCAGCATAGAGATGGGTCTTGTTTTTTCATCCATTCAGTGACTCTATGTCTTTTGACTGGTGCATTCAGTCCATTTACATTAAGCGTGATTATGGATAGGTATGAACTTATTGGCATTGCAGGCTGCAGATTCGTGGTTACCAAAGGTTCAAGGTTAACTTCCCTACTATCTAAAAGTCAAAGAACTAACTTAATATGCTATTACAAACACAATCTAAAGGTTCTTTGTTTGTTTGTTTGTTTCCTCTTTTTCTTTCTATTCCATTCTTTATATATTAGGTATCATATTCTGTACTGGTTGTCTATCCCTTGAGTGACTTTGGGAATAGTTAATTTAATTTTGCATTTTCTTAGTAATTAGCTGATCTATTTTCTTAACTGTGGTTTTATTACCTCTGGTGACAGCTATTAATGTGTAGGAACATTTCCATCTATAGCAGTCCCTCCAAAATACACTGTAGCGTTGGTTTGTGGGAGGCAAATTCTCTAAGCTTTTGCTTATCTGGGAATTGTTTAATCCCTCCTTCACATTTAAATGATAATCTTGCTGGATAAAGTAATCTTGGTTCAAGGCCCTTCTGCTTCATTGCATTAAATGCATCATGCCACTCCCTTCTGGCCTGTAAGATTTCTGCTGAGAAGTCTGATGATAGCCTGATGGGTTTTCCTTTGTATATGATCTTAGTTCTCTCTCTGGCTGCTTTTAATAGTCTGTCCTTATCCTTGATCTTTGCCATTTTAATTACTATATGTCTTGCTGTTGTCTTCCTTGGGTCCTTTGTGTTGGGAGATCTGTGCACCTCCATGGCCTGAGAGACTATCTCCTTCCCCGAATTGGGGAAGTTTTCAGCAATCACCTCTTCAAAGACGCTTTCTATCCCTTTTTCTCTCTCTTCTTCCTCTGGTACCCCTATAATGCGAATATTATTCCATTTGGATTAGTCACACAGTTCTCTCAATATTCTTTCATTCTTAGAGATCTTTTTTTCTCTCTGTGCCTCAGCTTCTTTGTATTCCTCTTCTCTAGTTTCTATTTCATTTATTGTCTCCTCCACCGTAGCCAATCTGCTTTTAATACCGTCCATTGTGTTCTTCAATGATTGGATCTCTGACCGGAATTCATTCCTGAGTTCTTGAATATCTTTCCGTACCTCCATGAGCATGTTAATGATTTTTTATTTTGAATTCCCTTTCAGGGAGAGTCATAAGGTCCATATCATTTAAATCTTTCTCAGGAGTTGTGTTCATAATTTTACTCTGGACCAGGTTCCTTTGGCATTTCATATTTGTGTATGGTGCCCTCTAGTGCCCAGAACCTCTAGTCTCTGGAGCTGCTCAACCCCTGAAACAATGCAGGGATTGTAGGGGAGTGGTATTGGTGCCTCCGGGGAGGAAAGGGCTGTTTGCTGGTTCCTGGCTGCTATGCCTGTCTCCACTGCCTGAACCAGTGGGCTGAGCCCACAGGTATAAGCTTCTGTGCTTTGCGTTTTTAGTTGCTAAAGACGGATCTTCCCTCTGGGTGGCCTAACACCAGGGACAGATTTCCCGGTTTGCAAGCCCAGTGGGGCTGGCCAGAAGAATGGCACACAGGTCTGCCTGTCACAGAAGGGGTTCTTGGAGCTGTGTAGGCAGCCAGGGAGCTGAAGCACCTGAAGATCGTGAAACCTCCCAACCTGCTGGGCAGAGTGCACCCTGACAATTTTGTCTTCCTGTCCTTTCTCCTGAGCAGTAAGCTCCATGCAATCCTTGCCCCTTTAGCAGCTCTCTTGCTAAGGGCTTCTTTGTTAGGAAGTCTCTCAGACGGCCCACTTTTCTTTTGTCCCCGAGCAGCTGGGTATGGATCACTGCTTTCACAAGCAGCTGGATTCTTAGTCTCTCCAGGAATTCTGCCTGTCTTAGCTTTCCAACCCCCTAATTACAAGAGTATCATGCAAGCACCATGAAATGTAGGTTTGTGCTCCCAGAGCAGATCTCCAGAGTTAGGTATTCAGCAGTCCCACATCTCCCCTCCCTCCCTGCTCTGTTCCTGTTCCTCCCACTGATGAGCTGGGGTGGGGGAAGGGCTTGGATCCTGCAGGACCACAGCTTTAGTACGTTACCCTTTTCTGTGTGGGCTGCTCTTGTCTCCAGGTGTATGTAGTTTGTTGCGGTCCTCTTTCCCATTGCTCTTTCAAGAGTAGTTGTAGTAGCTTTATTTTCATATTATATGAGGTTTTAGGAGGAAGCCTCTGTCTCACCTCTCATGCCGCCATCTTTAATCCCAAGCTCTTACCTGGCCTTCTGACTTTTAACTGACCTCATAGAAGATGTCTATATTCTTAGTCTGGTATCTTTATCCTAGAGAATTAGTGTGACCTTGACTTTGCATAATGCTTAACACAGTTTCAAAAGTGACTTCTTTCCCTATTTTTATATTGCTCTGACTGTAAATATCCTGCCCTGCTTTTTCCAGAGGCCCTCACCCTACTCTGACTACACCCAGGGTCCCTGTCTCACCCAGACTCACAAGACAGCTAAAAGCTTTGATGGTTTCTCAGCCTCTCAGAAGCCAGATAATGATTGGTTAATGCACTGAAGAGAGAAGTGAAGTGAAATGCCCTGGTCCCTTTTTTGTTTGTCCCTTTGGTTCTCAGTATTGGCCCTTCAGATTCCTGCTGCCTTAGTAGCTCACTCATGCCTTGTAAATCATATTTTTAAATGATATTTTCTACAACTTTTCTAGTTGATTTCTGTAGGACAGTGTAACTCCGAGCGGAATATCCCAGAGTAAAGTAACTCTGAAACCGGAATCAGTCAAAGGGAGAAATAAAGTGCGAGAAACCCGTTTATTTCTTACAAGCAGTCATCCCGGGTTTCTCTAGACCTGGCTGCAGAAGAAGAGATAACTCCACCTAACCTCTCTCTGTGCAGATAAGCCCTGGCTTGCCCTTGTTATTACCTATTGATGTGGAGATTGACTACTTCTCTCCACCCTTTGGAAACACCTATTGATATGGAGATGCACTAAGGCCAGAAATATTGCAATTTTACCCACAGCTTGTCTGAGTCAGACTGATCTGTCACCATAGTAAATTAAATTCTCCTGTATATATTCTAATATGCTATTTGCTACATAAAGTTTCCTGACAATCCTTTAACTATATTTGAAGTTTTCCTTGGTTGGAAGAGTTATTTACTTTTCCTGGAACTAACGGTGGGAAGGAATGTATTCTAGGTGTGCTTTGTTGAGTATTTTACTACCAAGTCTTTTGACTGAATTCCTCTTGCTCTTGTTAGCAATGTCAAAGGGCCTATCAGTTCTAATGACTACTTTTTTCCTACTTCCCAAAGATAAAATACCAATACATAAAAAGCCAAAGTTAGTATAATATTTTGAAATGGTATTATGTGTATATATATATTTTTAAATTTATTTTGGTATCATTAATCTACAATTACATGTGCAACATTATGGTTATTAAACTACTCACTTCATCAGGTCCCCGCCACCAACCCCATTACAGTCACTGTCCATAACCATAGTGAGATGCTATAGAATTACTACTTGTCTTCTCTGAGTTGTACAGCCCTCCCCGCACCCCCCCCATCATTATGTCTGCTAGTTGTAATGCCCCTTTTTCCCCCTTGTCCCTCCCTTCCCACCCATTTTCCCCAGTCCCTTTCCCTTTGGTAACTATTAGTCCGTTCTTGGGTTCTGTGTCTGCTGCTGTTTTGTTCCTTCAGTATTTTTTCTTTGTTCTTATACTCCACATATGAGTGAAATCATTTGATACTTGTCTTTTTCGGCTTGGCTTATTTCACTGAGCATAATACCCTCTACTCCATCCATGTTGTTGCAAATGGTAGGATTTGTTTTCTTCTTATGGCTGAATAATATTCCACTGTGTATATGTACCACCACTTCTTTATCCATTCATCTACTGATGGACACTTAGGTTGCTTCCATTTCTTGGCTATTGTAAATAGTGCTGAAATAAACATAGGGGTGCATCTGTCTTTTTGAAACTGGGCTGTTGCATGCTTAAGGTAAATTCCTAGTAGTGGGATTCCTGGGTCAAATGGTATTTCTATTTTGAGTTTTTTGAGGAACCTCCATACTGCTTTCCACAATGGTTGAACTAAGTTGCATTCCCAAATGGTATTATATTTTTATTGATTTAAATTAGGCTTCATGGCTATGATGTCTTTTAATGTTATCACTTTAACTAGGCTACAGTCCCATTTATTTGATCAAACATTAATCTAGGTGATTCTGTGAAGTTATGCTGCTGATAAAGTCCCTAATATCTGTTGACTTTAAGGAGAGGAAATGAGAGTGCTCTGGATAATCTGGGTGGATATGATTTAATCAGTTGGAAGCCCTTAAAAACAGAACTGATACTTTACAGAGAGGGAGAAAAAAAAAGACAGAAAAAGAGATTGATTCTGCCTGTTAGAGAACAACTTGGCCCATGCTGTGGGATCCAGCCTGCCCTTATTGCTCCCTGCCTATGGATTTTAGGATTCCTTAGCCAGTCCCACAATCATGTAAGCAAGTTCCTTTTAATAAATCTTAGGATTTATTTAGAAAGAAGCTGAAGCTTTCATATATATATAAAATTTGTTCTACTTCTCTACTTGAACCTTGACTGATAAACTGTCAATGATCATATTCTTTGGGGAAAAAAAATGAGGTCATACAGTGTAAATGAGCATAAGAGTATCCCATAGCCATGGAACAGAATCTGTGGTATTATATTTAAATGGGTTATTTTGTCCTGTATCTGGCAGAAATGACTATAAGATACATAATTAAGTCAGACTTCTTTAAAGTAATTAGTTTTGGGATTGGAAATGGAAATAGAAACACAATTAATGAATATGCTAATTTTACCCTGTGAGACATTAGGGCATGGTTGATCTTTATCCATGGTTTAAAATTGTATACCAGATTAAATTGATGATTACCGTAAATATTTTTTTCATATCTAAACAACAAAACATAAAAATGCTATTTTGAGGTTAAACTCAAAACAATGGGAGAAAAACATCAATTTGTTATCCTTGAGATTAATTAAATATGAAGTATTATGAGAAAATATTGACTAAATACCAGAAGGCTATATTGATGCTATAAAAGACTAGACAGCTAATAATGATTCTTAATAATGCCCTGTGAGAATAGAATCCAACCACTCTCTGTTAGTGCACGCTGTTTTTCCTTTTTGCAAATAAGCTAGCATTACCATAATAAGCATGTAAAACATCATAAATAACTAAGTGTGTATGCAGGAATAAATTACTTCTGCTCTGAGAAACTATAACCAGAGGGAACAAATATTCTTCTTGATTTGGGGCAAGCAAAGTTCTGTAGCAAAATAAAACATTAATTCCTTGGAAAGAATATAAAGTTTTCATTTTGGAGTGACTCCTTTTAGAAGATTTTATAAATATGGTTTTCAGTAAATTATTTAAAAACAGATCCATCAGTAGTTACCTAAAATATTCTTTTAGAACTTAGTAAAAATGAAATCTGATGTTCCTTAGTTGCTTAAATTAGCAGTTTTTGAAAAAGTGGGTTACTACTATAGCTTTGGTTCACATAAAATTACACTTTAAAGCATATGCAAAAGGTATCATTATTCATTTACCAAAATATATAAATGACATATTAAAATCATATTTAAATAGTAATTGTAGCACACATATCTGGGTTTGGCTTAGGCCTCAGGTTTCATTAAGCCTTATAGTTCCAACTAAAATTTTCTTTTGACTTTCAGGTGATTCATACCATCTTTTGCCTCCTGTAATATGCATTTATAGAAATAAAACAGAATCTCATAATATTTAAGTCTCTAGACTGATATGACATCCTAACAATTTTACAAAACCAAAAAATTAAAAGGCCAAGGCAAAGTAGAAAAAAAATACAGTAAAATTCCAACCAATAATACAGTGTTTTTTTTTCCTGGAGTCAGTTGTAATAAGACAAAGTATTATAACTTTGAAGGTTAATTATCATCATTTGCCACATTCAATAGGAGGCCATGTACTGTACAATAGGAATTATCAAGAAACCACTTCAAGTATGCTGCAAAAACTTGTTTATAGGAGCATGGAATAAATGCCAGCTTCTACTTTACTATGACAGAGTTTTTATTAACAAGCACTGGCGAGACAAAGCCTTCTTTGAAAATACAAATGCCACTGTACCTAGTTCAATTATTTAGTCCAAGATTTCAATATTTTTAGATGTGTCTTAACAGGAGAATTTCATGACAAAAGAGAATTTCAAATACTTTTTCATTTCTAAACTGCCCCTTGAAATAAAAGTACCTATTTGACATTTGAGAAATATTCCCTATCTTAAACAGTAAGTTGTATTCTCTCCTACAAGTATTTATCCTTAGGACTCATTTCTTTTATTGATTTTAAAACAAGATACATCCCTGATTTATTTTGTATATTTGATTTCATTCATTCTGGATTGTATTTGATCACTAATGCAAAAAAACCCCCACAAGAACCAATATACAATGTGCTGCCTCATCATACTCCTACATGACACTTCTAATTAATGGAGGCCAATTTTGTAGGTTCTAATAATGTTTAGGACATTGTATCTGAAGCAGAGTGACTGATTCATCAAAAAAGTAGAATTATCTAAATGAATATTGCTACTTTGAAAACTGAGGAAACTGAGGACCAAGGTCCTTATTTTCCATATGCTTTATTTCTCTCTAGAAATTATGAAACTCATCAACATCAAAGAAGGTTACCTATTTCTAACAGACACTCTCACCTCTCTGACACACGTCCACAAGTCCGCAAATCTCTTGTGAAGTTTTATAATTAAATAATTTTGAGTTGACACCTCTCTATCATCATTTTTGAAATATCATAGATACAGACATACCAAATGCACCCAAAGTTTATGTATTTTAATGATCTGTTATGTATTATTATGTATTAATAATATTGAACATGTCAAGTTTCACATAGGCATGTTTTTGCATGAGCTATAAACCTGTAGAACCATATCTCACCAATGTGCAAGCTGTTCTCTGGTGACTTAAGGTGCTTCACTACTGCCTCAATGGCATAAAAATTTTGGCAACTTAGGGATGCCAGACTTCAAAAACAAATTAATGAAGTATTTCTCCTTTTATTTGGCAGGATGAAAAAAGAAATTATATGTCGATTTTGTCTTGGTATTATAGAAAGAATAGAAAATGCAAAGGCCCAAAATTGAGAGGGAGACTTTTATTGAAGACAATCAGGGAAGGCTATGGCTAGAGCAAATACAGTAAGGGGAAAAAAGTAGAAAATGAAGTCAGAGAAAAGTAACGGAGAAGGGGAATATTGGATATTCGTTTACACTCTTCATGAGATTGAGAGCCATTGTGATGACAAGGTCTGACTTAGGTAAATGAATCTCTTTATTGCTGTGTGAATACTAGACTGTGTGTGAGCAGAGGTGGGGAATGGACAAGGGAGGGAGCAGATAGAGCAGCTAGTAGGCTCTAAGTTAGTCAACAATGGTGGTTTCTTGGATCATGGTGGTAGTAGTGGAAGTTGTGAGACATTATTGCACTCTAGATTTATATAGAAGGTGGAACCACAAGAATTTGTTGATGGGTAGGACATGGGGAGTAAGAAAGAGTTGCCATTAACTGAAATGGGAAAAGATTCTGCAGTAGAATCTTTACAGGAGATGATAAGGAATTTGATTTTAGATAATATTAGATTTGAGGTGCTTATTGGTAACTTATAGCTACTATGGAGAGCCCACTTGAGGAGACCTATAACATCTATAAAATCCATGATTTCTGATACTTTATTATTAATCTATCAGTGAACATCTCATTGATAGTATTTTAAATACTGGCAAACTTGATATTTATTATATATTATAATAATATATGCTCTTTTATTGGGAAATAGAATCTTGGGTTTAATAAGAACTTATCATGGCATTGACAAGAAGTGACAAATGTTTCCTCCAGCTCAGAAGCTACTTTAACAATCAGGGAGGGATGGGGGAAACATTTCTATCACAGACAAGTTTCCATTTTTCAACTGGAAACTTAGGAACCCAAATATAAATTTTTTAAATGGGAAAACTCATGTATCTATCTGTGTTAAAGTACTGAAGGATGCAAACTGTTTGTGATACTCTGCCATCTAGCCTTATCCCTAACTTCCCAAACTTGCAAAAAGAATGTTACTAACTGCTAGTGAGTGACACTAAATCTCCTATACCATGACAGGCATAATCCTTTGATAAAATAGGCTCCTTTATCTGTAATGTTATCATCTATCAACCAAAGTGATGTGATGTCACAGCAAGGACAGAATATAATATGATCTGGGTATGGATACACTAAGTTTCCTTTTGCATGAAATAATCAGATTTAGAGATATCTGACAAGTACTGTAATTATTTAAAGTACTTATGACAAAGTAGCATAATTTGTCAATATTGCAAACATAATTACAATGGGAGTAGTCAAAATAATTGTGATTAAACCACTCTTTAGACACTATTTAGAAGAGGATAAAGCGAGAATGACAAGGAACTGTGGTTACTGACATTTACAACTCAGGAAGAATTTTCAACATATCTATAGGGAATGCTTTCATGAAAAATATTTTTCAGTTTTGATTTTGATGTTACAAAGGTATATGATAGTGGATGTGCATTAATATGGGTTTGTCAAATAAATTCTGCCTTTCACATGATGTGGCAAACAGTTTACAATTACCATTCCATCATGATACAGCACTCTAGAGGAACTTCGCCAGTTATCATCTCAGAAACTCCTTTTATTTTTCTTTCAAAGTAAACGAAATTATTGGGCAAGTACATTACCAAATACTTACATTTAATCTTCATCTGCATCTACTTATGAATATTAATTCTTTTTTAATTTTTACTTTAAAAATTTTTTTATAAAGCTATTATTGATATACACTCTTATGACGCTTTCAGATGAAAAAACAATGTGGTTACTACTTTTACACATATTATCAAGTCCCCACCCATACTCCAATGCAGTCACTGTCCATCAGTGTAGTAAGACACCACAGATTCACTGTTTGCCTTCTCTGTGCTACACTGTTTTCCCCGTGACCCCCCACACCATGTATACCAAACATAATACCCCTCAATCCCCTTCTCCCACCCTTCCCACCCACCCTCCCACACCCCTCCCCTTTGGTAACCACTAGTTCCTTCTTGGAGTCTCTGAGTCTGCTACTATTTTGTTCCTTCAGTTTTGCTTTGTTGTTATACTCCACAAATGAGGGAAATCATTTGGCACTTGTCTTTCTCTGCCTGGCTTATTTCACTGAACATAATATCCTCCAGCTCCATCCATGTTGTTGCAAATGGTAGGATTTGTTTTCTTCTTATGGCTGAATAGTATTCCATTGTGTATATGTACCACCTCTTCTTTATCCATTCATCTACTGATGGACACTTAGGTTGCTTCCATATCTTGGCTATTGTAAAAAGTGCTGCAATAAACATAGGGGTGCATATGTCTTTTTGAATCTGAGAAGTTATATTCTTTGGGTAAATTCCAAGGAGTGGGATTCCTGGGTCAAATGGTATTTGTATTTTTAGTTTTTTGAGGAACCTCCATATTGCTTTCCACAATGGTTAAACTAGCTTACATTCTCACCAGCAGTGTAGGAGGGTTCCCCTTTCTCTGCATACTCGCAAGCATTTGTTGTTCTTAGTCTTTTGGATGGTGGCCATCCTCACTAGTGTGAGGTGATAGCTCATTGTGGTTTTAATTTGCATTTCCCTGATGATTAGTGATATGGAGCATCATGTGTCTGTTGGCCATCTGAATTTCTTCTTTGGAGAACTGTCTCTTCATATCCTCTGCCCATTTTTAAATAAGGTTATTTGCTTTTTGGGTGTTGAGGTGTGTGAGTTCTTTATATATTTTGGATGTTAACCCCTTGTTGGATATGTCATTTGCAAATATATTCTCACATACTGTAGGATGCCTTTTTGTTCTGTTGATGGTGTACTTTGCTGTACAGAAACTTTTTAGTTTGATGTAGTCCCATGAGTTCATTTTTGTTTCTGTTTCTCTTGCTCGAGGAGATGCGTTCAGGAGGAAGTTGCTCAGCTTATATTCAGGAGAATTTGCCTATGTTGTCTTCTAAGAGTTTTATGGTTTAATGACTTATATTAAGGTCTTTGATCCATTTCAAGTTTACTTTTGTGTATGGGGTTAAAAAATAATACAGTTTCATTCTCTTGCATGTAGCTGTCCAGTTTTGCCAACACCATTGAAGAGGCTGTCATTTACCCATTGTATGTCCATGGCTCCTTTATCGTATATAAATTGACCATATGTGGTTGGGTTTATATCAGGACTCTCTAGTCTGTTCCATTTGTCTATGGGTCTGTTCCTGTGTCAGTACCAAATTGTCTTGATTATTGTGGCTTTGTAGTAGAGCTTGAAGTTTGGGAGCATAATCCCCCTAGCTTTATTCTTCCTTTTCAGGATTGCTTTGGCTATTCAGGGTCTTTCATGGTTCCATATGAATTTTAGAATGATTTGCTCTAGTTCATTGAAGAATGCTGTTGGTATTTTGACAGGAATTGCTTTAAATCTGTAGATTTCTTTAGGCAGGATGGCCATTTTAACAATATTAATTCTTCCTATCCATGAGCATGGGATGTGTTTCCATTTACTGGTATCTTCTTTAATTTCTCTCATGAGTGTCTTATAGTTTTCAGAGTATAGGTCTTTCACTTCTGTGGTTAGGTTTATTCCTAGGTATTTTATTCTTTTGGATGCAACTTGAATGGAATTGTTTTCCTGATTTCTCTCTCTGCTATGCCAATGTTAGTGTATAGGAATGCCACAGATTTCTGTGTACTAATTTTATATCCCACAACTTTGCTGAATTCAGATATCAGATCTAGTAGTTTTGGAGTGGAGTCTTTAGGGTTTTTTATATACAATATCATGTCATCTGCAAAAACAGGGACCATTTAACTTCTTCCATGCCAACCTGGATGGCTTTTCTTTCTTTGTGTTGTCTGATTGTCGTGGCTAGGACCTCCAGTACTATGTTGAATAAAAGTTGGGAGAGTGGGCATCCTTGTCTTGTTCCCAATCTTAAAGGAAAAGCTTTCAGCTCCTTGCTGTTAAGTATAATGTTGTCTGTGGGTTTGTCATATATGGCCTTTATTATGTTGAGGTACTTGCCCTCTATACCCATTTTGTTGAGAGTTTTAATCATGAATGGATGCTGAATTTTGTCAAATGCTTTTTCAGCATCTGTGGAGATGATCATGTGCTTTTTGTCCTTCCTTTTTTTGATGTGGTGGATGATGTTGATGGATTTCTGAATGTTGTACCATCCTTGCATCCCTGGAATAAATCCTACTTGATTATGATCTATAATCGTTTTGATATATTTTTTAATTCGGTTTGCTAATATTTTGTTGAGTATTTTTGCATCTATGTTCATCAGGGATATTGCTCTGTAACTTTCTTTTTTGTGATGTCTTTGCCTGGTTTCAGTATTAGAGTGAAATTGGCCTCCTAGAATGAGTTTGGAAGTATTCCCTCTTCTTCTACTCTTTGGAAAACTCTAAGGAGGATGTGCATTAGGTCTTCACTAAATGGTTGATAAAATTCAGCAGTGAAGCCATCTGCTCCAGGGGTTTTGTCCTTTGGTAGTTTTTGATTACCAGTTCAATTTCATTGCTGGTAATAGGTCTGTTCAGATTTTCTGTTTGTTTCTGTGTCAGCCTTGGAAGGTTGTATTTTTCAAGAAAACTGTCCATTTCTTCTAGGTTATCCAGTTTGTTAGCATATAATTTTTCATAGTCTTCTCTAATAATTCTTTGTATTTCTGTGGTATCTGTAGTGATTTTTCCTTTATCATTTCTGATTCTGTTTATCTTAATAAGTCTGGCTAGGGGGTTTATCTATTTTGTTTATTTTCTCGATGAGTAAGCTCCTGCTTTCATTGATTCTTTCTATTGTTTTATTCTTCTCAGTTTTATTTATTTCTGCTCTAATCTTTATTATGTCCCTCCTTCTACTGAGTTTGGGCCTCATTTGTCCTTATTTTTCTAGTTTCGTTAATTGTGAGTTTAGACTGCTCATATGGGATTGTTCTTCTTTCCTGAGGTAGGCCTGTATTGCAATATACTTTCCTCTTAATAGGGGCTTTGCTGCGTCCCACAGTTTTTGCGGTGTTGAATTATTGTTGTCATTTGTCTCCATATATTACTTGATCTCTGTTTTTAATTGGTCATTGATCCATTGGTTATTTAGAACCATGTTGTGAAGCCTCCATGTGTTTGTGGGATTTTTCACTTTCTTTGCATAATTCACTTCTAGTTTCATACCTTTGTGGTCTGAGAAACTTGTTGGTGTAATTTCAATCTTTTTGAATTTACTGAGGCTCTTTTTGTGGCCTAGCATATGACCTATTCTTGAAAATGTTCCATGTGCACTTGAGACCAATGTGTATTCTGCTGCTTTTGGATGCAGAGTTCTGTAGTTATCTGTTAGGTCCATCTGTTCTAATGTGTTGTTCAGTGCGTCTGTCTCCTTACTTATTTTCTGTCTGATTGATCTGTCCTTTAGACTGAGTGGAGTGTTGAAGTCTCCTAGAATGAATGCATTGCATTCTATTTCTCCTTTTAATTCTGTTAGTATTTGTTTCACATATATAGGTGATCCTGTGTTGGGCGCGTAGATATTTATAATGGTTATATCTTCTTGTTGGATTGACGCTGTTTTCATTATGTAATGTCCTTCTTTGTCTCTTGTGACTTTCTTTCTTTTGAAATCTATTTTGTCTTATACAAGTAGTACAACTCCTGTTTTTTCTCCCCATTAGTTGCATGAAATGTCTTTTTCCATCCCTTCACTTTTAGTCTGTGTATGTCTTTGAGTTTAAAGTGAGTCTCTTATTGGCAGCATATAGATGGGCCTTGTTTTTTTATCCATTCAGTGACTCTATGTCTTTTGATTGGTGCATTCACTCCGTTTACATGTAGGGTCATTATCGAAAGGTATGTACTTATTGCCATTGCAGGCTTTAGATTCATGGTTACCAAAGGTTCAAGGTTCACTTCCTTAGTATCTAACAGTCTAATTTAACTCACTTAATATGCTATTACAAACACAGTCTAAAGGTTCTTTTTTTTCTCCTCCTCCATTCTTTATATATTAGGTATCATATTCTGTACTCTTTGTCTATCCCTTGATTGACTTTGGGGATAGTTGATTTAATTTTGCAGTTGCTTAGTAATTAACTGTTCTACTTTCCTTGCTGTGGTTTTATTACCTCTGGTGACAGCTATTAAACCTTAGGAACACTTCTATCTATAGCAGTCCCTCCAAAATACACTGTAGAGGTGGTTTGTGGGAGATAAATTCTCTCAGCTTTTGCTTATCTGGAAATTGTTTAATCCCTCCAAATTTAAATGATAACATTGCTGGATAAAGTATTCTTGGTTGAGGCCCTTCTGCTTCGTTGCATGAAACACATCATGCCACTCCCTTCTGGCCTGTAAGGTTTCTGCTCAGATGTCTTATGATAGCCTGATGGGCTTTCCTTTGTATGTGATCTTATTTCTCTCTCTAGCTGCTTTTAATAGTCTGTCCTTGTCCTTGATGTTTGTTATTTTAATTACTATATCTTCGTGTTGTCTTCCTTGGGTCCCTTGTGTTGGTAGATCTGTGCACCTCGATGGCCTGAGAGACTATCTCCTCCCCCAGATTGGGGAATTTTTCAACAATTACCTCCTCAAAGACAGTTTCTATCCCTTTGCTCTCTCTTCTTCTTCTTGTGCCCCTATAATGCAAATATTGTTCCGTTTGGATTGGTAACACAGTTCTCTCAATTTTCTTTCATTCTTAGAGCTTCTTTTTTCTCTCTGTGCCTCAGCTTCTTTGTATTCTTCTTCTCTAGTTTCTATTTCATTTACCGTCTCCTCCATCATACCCAATCAGCTTTTAAAACGTTCCATTGTATGATTCATTTCTGATACTGTGTTCCATAATGATTGGATCTCTTACAGGAATTCATCCCTGAGTTTTTAATTTTTTTCTGAACATGTTAATAATTTTTATTTTGAAATCCCTTTCAGGCAGACTCATGAGGTTGATTTCATTTGAATCTTTCTCAGGGGTTGTATTCATAATTTTACTTTGGACCAGGTTCCTTTGGCATTTCTTATTTGTATATGGCCCCTGTAGTGCACAGAAGCTCCACTCTCTGGAGCTGCTCAGCCCCTGAAGCAATGTTGGGGGTCGCAGGGGAGTGGTATTGTTCCCTTGGGGGAGGAAAGAGCTGTTTCCTGCTTCCTGGCCTCTATGCCTGTCTCCACTGCCAAAACCAGTGGGCCAAGCAGACAGGTATAAGCCTCTGTGCTTTGCATTTGTAGCTGCTGTAGACTGGGCTTTCCTCTGGCTGGCCTAACACCAAGGTAGGTTTGCCATTTTGCAAGCCAGGTGGGTCTGGCCAGGAGAAAGGCTCAGAGGCTGCGTATCACGGAGGGAGTCCTTGGAGCCGTGCAGCCAGCCAGTGAGCTGGAGCTCCTGAGTATCGTGAATGTTCCCAACCTGCTGTGCACAGTGCGCCCAGACAAATTTGTCTACCTGTCCTTTCTCCTGAGCAGTGAGCCCTGTGCAATCCTTGCCCCTTTTGCAGCCCTCTTTCTGTTAGGAAGTGTCTCAGACTGCCCACTTTTCTTTTGTCCCAGAGGAGCCAGATATGGATCCCTGCTTTCCACAAGTGGCTGGAATCTCAGTCTCTCCAGGTATTCTGCCTGTCTTAGCTTTCCAACCCCCTAATCATGAGAGTACCATGAAAACACTCTGAAATGTAGGTTTGTGCTCCCAGAGCAGATCTCTGGAGTTAGGTATTCAGCAGTCACAGGCCTCCACTCCCTCCGGGCTCTGTTTCTCTTCCTCCTGCTGGTGTGCTGGGTTGGGGGAAGGGCTTGGGTTCCGCCAGGCCATGACTTTGGTACTTTACCCTGTTCCGTGAGGTTTATTCTTTTCTCCAGGTGTATGCAGTTTGGCACAGTCCTCTTTCCTGTTGCTCTTTCAGGATTAGTTCTATTAATTATATTTTCATATTATGTGACGTTTTAGGAGGAATGCTCTCTGTCACCTTTCACACCGCCATCTTTAAACTTCTGGATATTTATTCTTAATCATTTTATTTATACAACTGAACACTGATTTCAAATGGATAGCATATTCTTATTGCTTATGTACCCTATGTACTTTATCTGCAATGTTCCCTCAACTATGCATCTACATTTACTTTGATTGTTTTGTCTGTTGTAAGACACAGTTGTGTTTAGACACGTGGCTTGGATTATTCCTCTTTCTTGTCTTTAATTTTTAAGCTGTATCATACTAGCATTGCCTTCAAATTCATAAATACTGATGTGTGTGGCCATGACCAAATACACATGAGGTCACTTAGCCTCCAAAAAACACTATAATAAATACATATTTTTGTCAGCACAATGAGCTATTTTCCTATCAGACTGGACAATATGTAACTCATTAAAACTCAGTTAAATGTCTACTAGAAAAATCGCCTCCTAATACTGCAAGAAAATTGAGCATAAGGATCACTGTAGAAATATAGTT